>JAGWCC010001139.1:0-82621 GCA_022651775.1 Drusus annulatus
ACAGTTGGTTGTTCCTCCACGAAGTATTTTCTAACACATATTTATCTCATATGTCTCAGAAGTTTCGTACGACTATATATGCAAGATCATAAATACATTTATCCTGTTAAAGCAGTACAATTGATATTATCTTCAAAGATTTGAAAGTGGAATAATCAGGGCAATTCTACGAGACATCTAAAAAAAACCACAGAAACATTATTTAAACTTGTTGAAATCAAATAAAAACGGCTTATGGTAGAAAATCAAAAGAAGTAAAGATTTTTTTAATAACATTTTATAACGGTATTCGAATGCACATCTTTTGAGACTTATAACTGACTACATAACTAATTAAACATGACGCCGCTTACCGCAGGAAAAAGCAGGAGAGATAAACCGTCATACAACCCTGTCTCGGCACACACTCCTTGCTTCAATCACATTCATACACCATCTCATACATAATTTTCTGTCATTCTGACTCTTCACGTGACCCGATTCAAGTATTTGATTTACTTGATCGTGCCATGTCTTTCTCGGGCGTACTCGATTTCTTCTTCATTCACTTTTGCATCATATATTTTTACTCTTTCACACTCTTTTCTTTGTTTATTCGCTCTACATGCCCAAACCATTTAAGCGTCCCTTTCTTGATTCTAATCATTACGCTCACATCAGCCTTGCATTCTTTCCGGATATCCACATTCTTAATACGGTCATGCATGGTTTTACCGCACATACGTCTCAAAGATCTCATTTCCACAGCATTCAGTCTACTCCCATCCTTCTTCTGCCAGTTGCATGCTTCACTGCCATACATCAGGGTTGGTATAGGCACTCCACTGTGGACTGCTAGCTTCGCTTCTTTGCTCAATTTATTATTTGCGCCAATAGCGTTTAGTCCTCCATTAATGGAGTTTCCTGCACTCCCCCTTCTTTCAATATCCTCATCAGCCTTTTCGTCTCTCTAGAACATACTTTCTAAATACACCAACTCCTCCACTTGCTTCAAGTTTCCATCATTCACAACTATATTGCACGCTGTCCTCGTACTCTATTATTATATATGATTTATATGTTTTCCGATACATATTGACTGAGTCAAAGTTTTTGCGCATGCCGGGTTTGAACCCACCACATTTTGATTAGTAGCCGAACGTCTCACCACTCCACCATGGAGGCCGTCAGTAGTGATTGCTTTCTATGAAAATACACAAAAAAATTGCATTTATTTATAAATTAACGGACTAAAGTCCAATTACAAAAATACATATAAAACACGAAATAGAAAGATGAAACAGAGAAGGAATAGCATATACATTAAAATAAATGAAGCGATGAACAAAAGGCAAAATAAACATAAGAGAGAACATTCGAGCCATGGTCTAGTCAAAGTTTTGGTAGAGTCGTAAAGAATGACAAAAATCATTTGGACTGCTACCAAAAATTTCAAGACCATGGCTTGAGTTAACAAGTCTTGACATTCTGGACATTGGAGAATTATACCCGTAATTAGTATTGTGATGATTGAAGAACAGCAATTCATTGTTTCTGAGTCTACGTCAAGGAATGTTGAACTGGATAAGTTGCAAAAGAGAAGGTGAGTCAATAAAACAATTATTGATTTTGTAAATAAAAATTAAATCGAAGTCTTTCCTGCGCTTTTCCAATGAAGAATAATAAAATCACTTGTCAAAATATCCACATAATAGTAGTGATATCTTTTCATGATAATGGAAAGTGTTGACAATTCAGCTGGGGATGTGACCTATACGCACATGTCTACAAATCTATTTTTATTATTAAATTGAGGAATATTTAGGTCTTTGTCGGAAGATTCAGTATAAAAGTCCCTGTGATTTCACTAAAGGCATCAGTTTTCTCGCTTCGATAAGACAGTCAACATGCAGTTCGCCACCATCTTCCTCGTAGCCTTCGTGCTCTTCGCCTCATCCATGGTAAGACATCCTCAAACACCTTCAATTTCCCACTCTCTCTTTTTCCTTTTTTCAAAAACATTTTCTCGTACTTATGGTAATAATAATAAATTTTCCTAGAAAACAATCACTTTGTGGTTTGACACATTAAATGAAAATTATATAATAACTTCACGATCATGTCTAAAATTAAAGCAGCGGTGCTCATATTCTCCATGAAAATGGTCATGGCAACAGATTAAATAATTAAGAAGCACTAGAAATACAAAAAAAATCCGTTAAAATTAACAGTCATATAATTAATAATCAGTTAAATTTGTGCAGTAGTCCAATATTACTAGATTGGTAGATACTTTTAGTATCGCCCTGGTGAAAGACCACCACTCAGAAATGAAACGTTGTTTGATTTAAATGGCTTTAGTCGTTTGTGACCAGATCTGAATAGCCAAGTCCTTTTTGACCTTCCTCTTCCCCATATATTTCCCTTTCCCACTACCTTATATATATATACCCTATTTAGAGATGCCATTGTCCCACTGACCCTAGACGATTGGGACTCTTGTGTATATGTATATTTACAAGGAATATTTCTTGTACACGTATAAAATTTTTAATTATTATTTTATCACCCTTTTTGTTGAAGTTTTGCCTCTTTCATTTCATATTTTCTGTCTCTTTCTCTATGTTACTTTGTTATATTTATGATATTTCTCTTTTATTTTACTGTTCTCTTATTTTATATTGTGTTCTCCCTCTGTTTTCACGAGAATGTATAACCATACACGATGTATTTTTGTTAAGTGCAATCTTGTATCTTAATGATGTTTAGACCCTGTAAAACCAATCGGTCATAATAAAATAAATCAAGTCTAAAAAAATTCAAATAAATCAAGTTTTAAAAAGTACCTGAAACTGCTTTTCAAAATATTCAAAATGTATTGCATTGTTTTACTGGACTTTAGAAATAATTTTCGTTCGTCATTTTATTTTTATTTTATTTTATTTTATTAGGAACATAAACAAAATATTTACATAAGCATGTTAAAAGTATTATCAAATAGAGAGATGACTGTAAATATTTCAAAATTAATATGTTCACAGCATACATTATAATATTGTAATTAACAGTATAATACACAAACGCTGCACTACGCGCAACATTGTGCCTAGGTAATTGACACCTGATGAATACAACAATAATGACATGGTGGCCAAACAAATAAAACATAATTATCAAAAACAGTGTTGCAGGCAAATGACACAAAATTATTTTTATTTTTCACTGTATTATATTTTTTAAGTTAATCAATTTTATTATGCAAATTATATTTACATTGGGTTTGTGTTTATCATCGTTAATATGTGCATCTCTTCTGTTGTTGATCAAACAATTACTTCACATTATTTCTCTGATGACGAAATTGATTGTTGGACCCTTTAAGAAAACAGTGAAAAAAATATTGTTTTTTTTTCAGGTCAGCTCTGCTGGACTTGTCAGCCCCAAGTACAACAGGTACGACAAGTACAACCGCTACAGGCCCGTCAAGTACGACAAGTACAACATGTACTAAACGGCGTACTTAGCAGCCGCTAGGAGACCTATAAACTAAACGTGTTGTACGAAGGTTGATGTTTTATTATAACGACCCACCTTAAAAATACTTTAAAAGACGTAAGAAGACTTCAAGAACTATTTTTATACTAAAATAAATTTTCACTACATCGGTGAGTGAATGGGTTTCCCATTTTGCCTTCATTCTATAATCTTTCCACAAGCTATAAATAGACACTTTCATCTAGTAGTATTGATTATTGTTTACAGTCCACCATTTCCCAAATTCATCTGAAGCTGAAAACATATTCGGTGCATTATCGCAGCTTTGGATTCGACAATCAGTACCAAAAATTGTTTAAAAACCTAATTTAACATGCTTCTCGCTTTAGACGAGAATAATTATAAAAATAAAAGATATCTTTTTGTGAGTTTTTTTTTATTAATTGACAAATCAAACAAATCAAATCATTGTCAAGCCGGATCTACAAGTTGCGAAAAATAAACGAAAAATAAACGAGGAACAAGAAGATACAAAACTCGACATCCGTGGAAAATGTTTAATTTAACACTTTTCCTCGCTGACAATTTCCTCACTTCAAACAATGCGTTAAGTATTACATAGTGATGTGTTGGTGCTAGCGGGGCCTAAGTACACCAAATTAGTAGGTGTTGTACCTATTGTACCTCTGGGGCCTGTAGCGGTTGTACCTGTTGTACTTGTTGTAGTTGGGGACCACGTCGTCAGCAGAGCTGACCTAAAAATAAAACAGTCAGATCATTAGAGAGATAGAATAAATTTAATCAACATCTGAAAAACGTTTAAAATGAACCTTATGCAAGTGACAAATAATTCGAAAATCCCACAAAACGGAATGTTTTATTAATTTGAATAGATGTGTTATATGATTTTTGTATTTTTTCTTTTTAAATTGATAATTATCAATTTTTTTATTAAATTGATAACAATCTAAATACATAAAATATGATGACAGAATAAAAAAAACCCAATTTTATCACCGGAGAGGCAAAAGTGCTGAAGCGCCATTCTGAGAATTTAACACCAGAGAATTTTTTATGTTTTTTTTTTGTTTGACAAAAAAGTCTTCAGTACCTGGTTGGATTTTGGTCAATTCAAAGAACTCAATATATTCAGTGAGTTATCTGAACCGAAAAAAGCTCAGAAAGTTCCAAGCTCCTATGTCGCTTGAATCACGCCTTCCTCCCAAATGATGAATATATTTTAGCTGGCTGAAGCGCCACTTAAGTCTTTTGAATCAAACGAGAGTTCTCAAAAGATAGCATTGGATGTAGAAAAAAAAAACTGATCAAAACTGTAAATTTAACTCATTTTTGACCAAAGTGTCGCTTCAGCTTTTTGTTTTTCCACAATTTTATAAAAAACAAGTAATTGCTTTAAAAATGTGAGACAAGGATAGGAAAAAGAGATAATAAAGTACTGAAGATATGTTATGATATCTTACCATGGCTGAGGCGAAGAGCACGAAGGCTACGAGGAAGATATTGATGAGCTGCATGTTGATTGTCTTATCGAAGCGAGAAAACTGTTGACAGATGGGCGATCACGGAGGATTTTATACTAAATCTTCCGGCATTAGCGCCATCTTGACCGTAAATAAAATATTTGACCGTTCGACGCAGAATTGCCAGTTCAGTTGTTATAACGTTAAAAACAAATATTTATCAACATATGTTTTTAATCATTATAATTAGGGCTTACTAACGTGATGGTTATGAAAAAGCAATTCCAGCAATTCGCAATGGAGATCTTATACCAACTCTGTAATATATTTGAAGGAGAAGAAGGAAAATAACCTTCTTTCCTCTGAGCTCAAAATTTCGATACCCAGTTCGGGGCTCCACAACTTGCATTATACGAATAAAAATCTATCGTACCTTTGCACCCCAAAATAGAACATATCTTTCCAGTTAACATTTCAGTTCAGGAAGCACGTAAAGATAAACAAATAACACACATTTAGTCCACAGGCGGAATACCACAAGATCTCCATTTGGGACATGTATTAATTTTTAAAAGCATTATTTTTTTAAATGACCTGACCCCATCAATCACAACTATTTTTAAAACACACGATTGTGAAAAAAAAGCACACAAAACAGAAGTCCATGTACTTCGTACAAAAACAGCTAAATATGAGTCGACATAAAATATGAAGGAATTATTTATCACTAATAATCAAATTCTTTAGTATTAAAAAAAAACTATTATTATTATTTTATTTGAAATAGTTGATACCGCACAAGAGTCCCAACTGTTCTTTAACCGTATTGATCCAGTGAGTCTATGGCATCTCCAATTGGGATATGTTGTGAGGCTGAAGGTAGAGGGGAAGGAGTTTGATTGGGGAGGAGATTTCAAGCAACGTTTTGATTCTGAATGGTGGTCTTTTACCTGGGCGATACTTTGAGTATTTACTAGGGAACGTGTACATGAATTAAATGTGTTATGATATATATTTATTGAATAAAAGTTACTGGTGCACCCCGGGTTCGAACACGTGACGTTTGGATTCACGGTCGAGGGTCTTACCACTTGACCATAGAGGCCTTCAAATTTGATTTTTAAAAATATTTAGTAATGCCGCTAAAGGGTACGATAGTAAATTTATCATATAAAAATTTGGGGTAGCCCTCGTTTTAACGGTTACATTGTTCTCACATTTATACTAGTTTGTCTATAAATATATAACATGTTTACCTATTGGTCAGCGCTTTATTATTTTTAGTATAAAAGCCCTCGTGATCGCACTTCTAGCATCAGTTTTCTCGCTTCGATAAGACAATCAACATGCAGCTCGCCAGCATCTTCCTCGTAGCCTTCGTGCTCTTCGCCTCAGCCATGGTGAGATATCATAATTCATCTTCGATAATTCATTTTCTTTTTTGCCTACCCTTATATAAACGCGTTTGAAAAGGTAAATACTTGTTTTTCATAATATTGTATTAATTATTGAAAAATATCAGTCGCGACCGTTTTTTTCTGTTTCGTATTTACGTTGAAAAATTTTAATATTTTTTTTATAATTTGTTTTAAAGCTTTGCAGTTATTTTTATTAAATTTTTATTCTCGACTTTGTAAGAAATTAAAGATTTTCGTATAAAAAAATGGATGGTTTATCAAAGACATCATCTAAGTATATAGAATGTGCTTGGGTAAAGTTTTTTTACCATTTAAAGATGGCAGTCAAATCGGAAGAAAAAAAAAATAATTTTAATAATTTTCAAATGAAGAATGAGATTGACTAAAAATATCACTCTTTAAAAAGGTCTCGGTGGCTTAATTGGCAAAAACGTTGCTTTCAAACAAAGTTGTGAGTTCAAATCTCGGTCGTGACCGTTATTTTGTCGGTTTCATATTGTCGTTGAAGTTTATTGATATTATTTCAATAATTCATATGAAAATAATAAGCATAGAACCTTAGAAGTTAACTCTTATTTAAAAATATATAGTATGATGTATAGTGTGTTTATTAATTAAATTTATTTCGGTCATTATGTTTTACGATTTCAAACTGTTTGTATAACAATTTGAGAAAGAAAACTAATAAGAAGTATGTCACATAACTGTTGAAAATATCCAAGACACATTTTCCCTTTTTCATAGATTTTTGAATAAGTGTATTTTTTGTCACTTGCATAAGGTTTCTTTTAATCATTTTTCAGATGTTACATCTTCCGTCGTGAATCAAAAGATTCATTCTCTAATGACATGACCGATTTCTTTTCAGGTCAGCTCTGCTGACGTCGTGGTCCCCAAGTACAACAAGTACGACAGGTACAACCGCTACAGGCCCCAGAGGTACAACAGGTACAACACCTACTAATTGGCGTACTTAGCTCCCGCTAGCACCAACGCATCAACATGTAATCTTAACGCGTAAATGAGAAAACTATCAGTAAAGAAAGAGCGCTACTAAATTAAACATTTTCCACGGATGTTGAATTTTGTTACTTCTTGTTTCTTTTTTGTTTATTTTTTAAATTTTTGTAACGTCACAGATCCGGCACGACAAATGATTTGATATTCTTAAAATAAAAAAAAATTTTTAAAAACATTTATTTTATTTCTCATTTTTCCCCCGAATCTCACTTCTGAAGCTAGATGTTATTTTAATAACTTAACCCCCCGCAAGCCTAGTAAAATTATTCAATGAGCTGTACCTGGTAGGGTCTGTGGGGCATCATGCATTGTGTATCTTTTACAAGAGATGGACAGGCTGATATAGATATTGCAAAAAGAGCAAATACAGTAAACATGGTATCAATGGATGAATGTACGTTGCTAGTGCAGATAAGAAATTGTCCAAAGAAGCGTAGCTAGCAGTCCACAATGAAGTGCTTATACCAATCCTGATGTATGCCAGTGAAGCATGGAACTCGCAGATTAAAGATGAAATTAGATCTCTAAGACGTAAGCACGGTAAAACCATGTATGGACGTGTCGGAGTTTGTTGAGAGTCATCTTAACGCAGTATTTTTCTCTCGGTAAATCTCTTACGCGTTTTGCGAGGGAGACGGTCATTGTCTTTCCTTGTTTTCTTATGTTCTCAAATGGGCCAAAAATCAAGACTTTGGATAAAAGCTCATCCGGACATTTTGATTCCGGTTTCATTTTTAAACGTATCTTCACTCAAAGTCAAGAGGGCTGAAGCGTCATTTCAGGAAGCTTATACCAGAGTACTTTCAAGTATTTTTTCTACAATAAAATCATAATACACATTTTTTCAAATCCAAACAATAGTATACCCTTAGGTAGGGAAACTTCCCATGTTAATAGACATCAACAATAATTACAATTTATCAGAAAAACTTAATGGGGACATTGGTAGTTCAAAATAATAATAATATTAAATATAATATAAATAGTCCGTCTGTATGTGGCTTCTCCACAGTTTGATAATGCCCTCAGAAGGCAAAACGTCACGCGTAAAAATAATTACATAGCAGAACTTTTAACTAAAATAATATTTTTTTTAATTTAAAATAACAATAATTATTGTTTAAATAAAATTTAAAAACCTAAAAAATACACAAGTCTTTAGTACCTGGTTGTATTTAAAAATGAATAAGTTAACTCAGGTAACGCTATTCTCTCTCGGAGTTACCTGAAGCGACAAAAAGCTTAAAAATTACAAACTTGTGTTGCTTGAGTGAAGCCTTTTCCTTAATCAGATATGATAATTTAAAAATATCCATCTCTGAAGGGAATTGTGCTGCAATTAAAAAATAAAAGAAAAATGAATAAACGAAAACCTTCTGATGATTACCGTCAAACTAATGTAGGAGAGCGTACAGTTCTAGATTTGGTACATACAAAAACTTTGGGAGAACATTTTGGAGAAACCAACTTAGCACTTGAGAAAAGAAGCAAATATTATGCTTGCATATGCATGAGATAAAAAAAGCGGTTGCTCTCTTTTCTGCTATACACGGAGAACTGCTAACCCATAAATAATTACGCTTTAGAACATTATTTAAAAGGCATGTTATCTGTAAATTTCGTACGTCCACAGTACTCACAAAGTTGCTTATTTACTGTCAAGTATTCATATGGTTTGAACTCTCTTTGTAAATTGTTGTTCAATATATTCCACATATCTCAAATGACAGCGGCTTTGTCGGTTAATGTACGTTCAGTTCAAGTGATATCGTTGTCAGAACGAATGAATCTTAGTATCATCTTGACAGGGTCTTGTGCTATAGATGAACGTACATTATTTATTTAATTATTCAACAAAGAACTCATAAAAAAAGCAGTTGTTCACCAAACACATTCAGAGTTTAATGGTAAAAAATATTGTAGATACATGATTAGTTTAAAAATAAACTCAAAATTTTTGTACACCTCACATAGAGACAGAGTATTATATATCTAAAGGAGTTGTATGAGTCCAAACTGAAGTAGTGTGACGCACTATATATGATATATTTACGGAAATAATGTTAGCAATGAAAAACAAAAAGATAAGATATAAAAAGAGGTTAATTTTAATACACATATTATAAGATTATCGTTGAATTGGCAAGTGTAAAAATGTGTGTAAAAATATATTTTATTAAAGATTATGTAGATCGTTATATACTTAACGGACACTCTTAAATAACAATAATTTAAGAGGCATCTAAAAATCCTTCCAACTTCACTAATATGCTCCTTTTTTGATTTTTGTACACCAGCCATGAAAAGGAAAGAATTACTATTTATTCTTGTGGGCATTTTTTTGATTCGTGAAATATTTCTGTTAGCTTTTTGTTTTACTCATCAATTATTTTTTATCCATTTCGATTAGTTTCTCGCAAAATAATATCACACACTTAGTTTAACGAATTGATTTGAAGTTTCTTTTACAGAACATAATTTGCTGAAGTTTTCTGGACCACTTTTTTGATTTAATACATTTGGACTTAGTGCTTATACTAGGTGAAGTGGGTAGGAATTTCCTCCAGTACCATATTTTGTGGGATTTGATTAAAAATAGTATAAAAATACAAAAGATGTACTTTGAACACAATAATACATCATATTTATCATTTAAAATAGGATCAAATGATAAACAAATATGTACAAGTTTCAAATTCCATATAAAACACATGAGGGTAACGGGGTACCCTTTCGGTCATGTACAGGTAAGGTTTTCTTCAGTCACATTAGGGTTTAAAACCTAAGTTAATGTACTTTACCCTTCGTACGTGAATAATGAGAAATAAAAGATTTGTTTTTGTTATTTTTTTTTTATTAATTGAGTACCAAATCATTTGTCGAGCCGGATCTATAAGGTTGCGAAAATGAAAAAAAAATAAACAAGGTACAAGAAGATACAAAACTCAACATCCGTGGAAAACGTTTAATTTAGTAACACTTTTCCCCGCTGACAGTTTCCTCACTTCGCACAACGCGTTCAGTGTTACATGTTGGAGCCAAGTGCACCAATTAGTAGGTGTTGTACCTGTTGTACTTCTGGGGCCTGTAGCGGTTGTACCTGTTGTACTTGTTGTAGTTGGGGACCACGTCGTCAGCAGAGCTGACCTGAAAAGAAACAACGTCGTCATTAGTGGGATAAAGAGAATGAATCGTTCAGTTCCCAACGGAAGAGATAACATCTGAAGAGTGATTAAAAGAAACCTAATGCAAGTGACAAATTAAAACTTGTTCTAAAATCCTTTCAAACTGGAAATGTGTAATTGTTTTGAACAGGTATATTGAATGATTTTTGCAATTTTTGTTTTTCTTAAATTAATATTGAAACAGTCTGAATACATGAAATATGACGGCAGAAATAAATTGAATAAATAAACACAATACAATCGTCGGAAAGCATTTTGGGAAGTTAACACCACAACACTTTTTATGTATTTTTTGTTTGGCAAAAAAGTCTTCAGTACCTGGTCGGATGTTTAAAAAAACTCAATTTATTTATGGTTTTAAAGTTTATTTTGTAAAACTCAATTTTAATTAAGGGTATTATAAACTGACAGTTTGAAGGCGAAACAGCTGTCACGCGTAAAAATAATTACATCGCAGAGCTTTTAACTAAAAAAAAATTTTAAAATAAATTTAAATAATAATAATTATTGCTTAAATAAAATTAAAAAACCTAAAAAAAAAGAAAAAAAAAAAAAACTCAACCTAGGTAACTTAATACTTTCCCTGAGTTATAACGAAAAAAGCAAAACAAGTTCCAGGCTCGCGTTGCTTGGGTAAAGCCTTCTCCCAAGTGATAAATATATTTTAGATATGAAAGTAATGCCACTAATGTCTTAAGAACCAAACGAAAGTTACCGAGAGCATTCGATGAAGAAAAAAGAACTAATCAAAACTGCATCACAAAGTGTCACTTCAGCTGTTTCGTTTTTCCACAATTTTATTGAAAACAAGTAATTGCTTTAATAATGTGAGACAAGGGTAGGAAAAAGAGATAATAATGTACTAAAGATGAGTAATGATATCTTACCATGGCTGAGGCGAAGAGCACGATGGCTACGAGGAAGATATTGATGATCTGCATGTTGATTGTCTTATCGAAACGAGAAAACTGATGCCAGAAGTGCAATTTCGGGGGTTTTTATACTAAATCTTTCGGCATTAGCGTCATCTTAGCTGTCAAAATAACATTCGACCGTTTGACGCAGTGTTGACAATTCATCTGGCGGTATGGCCAGTACGAACACTTAAAACAAATATTTAATAACATATGTTTTAAATCATTAAAATGAGGGCTGAATGCCGCGGTTGCCAAAAGAAAAAAAATGCAAGGAGTTCACAATGGAGATCTGATACCAACCCTGAATTGCATTTGATGTAAGATATCTGAAGGAAAATACTATAAAACACGTGTGACATAAGTTGTAAATAGGTTAAGTTTTATTAATTTTATTTTAGTTACTTGTGCTTTTTTTTATTTTACGTGAATACCGCACAAGAGTCTCAACTGCTCCCAACCGTCTAGAGCCAGTGAAATAGGGTATGTTGTGAGGCTGAAGGTAGTAGTGAGAGAAAGGAGATTACGAAGAGGAAGATTTGGAAGTACCTGGATATTCAGATCTGGTCACCGAAGACGGCTAAAGCCATTTTAAGCAACCTTTCGATGCTGAATGGCGGTATTTTACCAGGGCGATACTTAAAGTATCTACTAGGGAAGGTGCCGCAAATAAATTTTTTAATCTTTTTACGTGAAATAAATGTAAAGATATGATATATAAAGGGTACCATATTAAATTTATCACTTAATAGTTAGTGGTAGCCCTCGTTTTACCTGATTTATTTTGATAACATTTATACTAGGTTATTTATAACTATACACTAGGTATACCTGTCGATCGGCGCCAGTACTGGGAGGTTTAGTATAAAAGCCTTCGTGGTCGCACTTCTGGCATCAGTTTTCTCGCTTCGATAAGACAATCAACATGCAGCTCATCAATATCTTCCTCGTAGCCTTCGTGCTCTTCGCCTCAGCCATGGTGAGATATCATAATCCATCTTCAATATAAAATCATCTCTTTTGCCTACCCATGACTCGCATTTTTAAAGCAATTACTTGTAATTAAGGCTCAGCATCCCAAAATGGCGCTCAACGTCACTTTGTAGCATTCCTATACAAGCAATACTGCAGATGATTTATCTGTTCATTCTACATGGGCAACTAGGAAAATGTCTATGGTTTCCTGTGAATAAAAATTTCAAGCCCTTATCTTTTGTATCCTATGAAAAACATACTAAAATGTCAGTCAAAGGTGCAGTTTGAAAACCAGCAGAGGTATTTTCTAACATTTTATCCTAAGTTCCATTAAGCATTTTATATACTCGTAAAATTCAAAAGAATAGAATAATGTATTTTTATTCAGTGTATCAAATTGTATATAGAATTTACAGATAAATAATTTTTTTGTGTTGTTTGTATTAGAAAGCCAAAAAGTGTGTATTTTTGAGTGCTGATCAGTGAAGTTCGTGATTTTTGAGTGTGCTACTGTGATAAAATTGAAAATGCGACGCTGTTGATCTTGTTGTAACCGAAAATGTTATTCTTTGTTGTATTAAGGTTTTTCAGTTTTGGTGGGTCAATGACTATGAAGATAAGTTTTTCGTCACAATAACATCAATCGTGACGTTTTTTTTCTTCAATTTTAGCATTCTAGCAAACTAAAAAGTTACGAGCCGCCACTGGCACTGACCCTTAAAAATTTGGTGTTTATTTATTCATTTATTTCTGTCGTCAGGTTGCTTATGTTTTCAAACTATTACAATAATGTGAATTATAAATATAATAAATGATTTGAGAAGCATGTCACATATCTAATCAAAAGAATAACACATTTTCCGTTTGAAAGGATTTTAGAACAAGTTTTGACTTGTCACTTGCATTAGGTTTCTTTTAATCTCTCTTCAGATGTTATCTCTTCCGTTGGAAACCAAACGATTCATTCTCTTTATCCCACTAATGACGAGATTTTTTTATTTTCAGGTCAGCTCTGCTGACGACGTGGTCCCCAACTACAACAAGTACAACAAGTACAACCGCTACAGGCCCCAGAAGTACAACAGGTACAACACCTACTAATTGGTGCACTTAGCTCCCGCTATCACCGACACATCAACATGTAACACAGAACGCGTTGTATGAAGTGAGGAAACTATCAGCGGGGAAAAGTGTTACTAAATTAAACATTTTCCACGGATGTTGAGTTTTGTATCTTCTTGTTCCTTGTTTATTTTTTTTCATTTTTCGCAACTTTGTAGATCCGGCTCGACAAATGATTTGGTACTCAATTAATAAAAAAAAAACTCACCAGAACCTATCTTTTATTTCTTATTATTCACGTATGAAGGGTAAAGTACATTAACTTAAGTTTTCAACCCTTATGTGACTGAAGAAAACCTTCCCTTTACATGACCGAAAGGGTACCCTGGTACCCTCATGTGTTTTAAATGGAATTTGAAACTTTGGTTTGATGAGAAAAATGTGTTTTATCTGGAATTTGAAACTTGTACATATTTGTTCATCACTTTATCCTATTTTAAATGATAAATATGATGTGTTGTTTTGTTCAAAGTACATCACTTGTATTTTTATATTATATTTAATCATCTACTGAAGTAGAAACCCCCCAAAAATATGGTGCTGGGGAATATTCCCACCCACTTCCTCAAGTTCTAGCATTGAGTCGAAATGTATTACGTCAAAAAAGTGGTCCAGCAAAATTCAGCAAATGATAAACTGTAAAAACAATTTTCGAATCTATTTATTTAACGAGGTGTGTGATATAATTTTGAACGAGAAACTAATCGAATAGGACAAACAGTTTCTGATGAGTTCAATAAAAAAATAATAAAAATATATCAAGACCCGAAAAGATGCCCACAAGAATAAATAGTAAATCATTCCGTGAAGTGTTCCTTATCATGGCTGGCGTACATCAATCAAAAAAGGATCATATTACTGAAGTGTGGAGAAAGGATTCTTAGATAATAAAAATAATATTTGGATAATTTTTATAGCACCGCTTTTCTGAAAAATTACCTCAAGGGCGCTGTTAAATACCTTCTACGTACTGGAACATCTATGGCACAAGATGTTTTCAAAATGCTTTTTGGATTCATTCGTTCTGACTATGGTATCTGTATGGGACGTCTGTCTCACACACAGACTGAAATATAGGCCGGCCAGTCATGCAGTAGCCGCTGTAGATGTGTGGATTTCTCACAATGCGCTACCAATGTGGGGAGCTGCTGCTTCAGTGAAAGGGGCTTAGAAGGTGAGGTCAGGGTGTCGTAAATCAAACGAACGGTCAGTAAGATCAGGCAAAAAGCCTTGGTAGGCAGAGCGGAGTGTCGAAAAGGTGAAGCTTGTAGTGTGGCGGGAGTGACTTGAGTAGGTTATTGCACTCGTATTTATACCCGGCGCCCTACTCCTGTCCTTTCATGCGGACCGGGACGAATGCAACCTATTTTCATGTGCTTTGTGATTCTAGATTCGTTGTGTAATCCGCTGAAAATTTTGCAGCGGATGAAACAAAAATGCCAGCTATTCACCTCTTCAAGTTCTCTCGCTCATACTAACCTGCATTTTCCCCACATTTTTATTAATCCCAATAAAGAATGACAAATACAAATAAAAGGGGTCCCAAGTCCGACACTTTCGGGAGACATTATAACAATTAACTTATGTCTAGACAAATTATTAATTCTTATTATTAATTAAGCTAGGGACTCGTCGGCCAATCTTTCTGTTTACTTTGTTTGGCTCTACCTACGGCCGAACTCTCACAATATAAATCTAAAGTAGGTTAAAACAAAATGAGACACAGGTCTGGGGCTGACAATTCTGGATTTTGTCGTGATTGGCTCTCGGATCCAGCCACTCAAGATGACAGACTGCGGACGGTGGACCAGGTTGCGGAAAATAAAGGGGGCTGGTTCCAAACTTGTAATGGTAAATCTGTACCTACATTTCATGAATATAAATCCTTCATTGTCACTGAGCTACTGGCAGAGAGCTTAGACACCTTTTTCATTGGCATACGAGCTCACGGGCGCGCTAAAATTAGAGAGCGAGGACTCTTTGGATTGGATATCCTCGTCTTTAATATCCCGCGTCCCCATCCGGTAGAGTATCACTTGAACTGAACGTACAATAACCGACTGTCTGCTCACTGCTCTCACACGAGACATGTGGAATATTTTAAACAACAATTTACAGGGATGCTTCAAACCATACGAATGCTTGACAGTAGATAGGCAACTTTTCGGAAAATCTGTTAAATTATTCCATTTTAAATTATGTGAAAATGAGTATCTAAAATTTTCTAATGCCTAAGAAATGTATGGTTTGCTGCATTGTATTTTAATTATTATTTAGCTCGTTATATCAAGAAAGCAAAAAACTGCCTTTTTTAGGCACATAAAAGATCATACAATTGATTAGTTTTAATTCGATGAAATTTTTAAAATACAAAACATATTTAAAAAATAATGCATGCCAACAAAGCGTGGTTTTCGTTTGAAAGTTTCATTCCCCTAATTTAAACTAAATCTTTAAATCAAACATGAAGATTTAACATTTAACGTATCTTTACATGCCTAAACAAACTTTGGAAATCAAAGTAAGCCCAACATTAGTTTCACTGTACCTACTCGTAGATTAAAATAAGATTAAACAAGCCTGGTATCATATAAAAATTGCCTTACCGATTCTCTTCATGATTGGATTTTTTTAAATAATCACATCTGATTTAGGAAAAGGCATGACACAAGCAACTCAAGTTTGTATTTTTTAAGGTTTTTGTCGTTTCAGGTAACTCAGTGAGAGAATTGCGTTACCTGAGTTAACTTACTTTTTAAAAATCCAATTAGGTCTTAAGACTTATGTGTTCTATTGTAGAAAAGAACACTTAAAACTACTCTGGGGGTAAGCTTCCCGAAATGACGCTTCAGCCCTCTTGTCTTTGAGTGAAGACTTGTTTGATAATGAAACAGGAATCAAAATGTTCGAATGAGCTTTAATCCAAAGTCTCGATCTTTTGCCCATTTGAGATCATTTGAAGACAGGGTGAGACAATGACCGTCTCCCTTGCAAAACGCGTGAGATAGTTAACGAGAGAAAAATACTGCATTAAGATGACTCTCAACAAACTCCGAAACGTCCAAACATGGTCTTACATCTCATTTCTACAACATTAAGTCTACTTTCATCTTTCACCTGCCAGTTTGATGCCTCACTGTCATACATCAGGGTTTGGTATAAGTACTCCATTGTGGCCTGCTAGCTTTCCTTCTTATCTGCCCCAGCAATGGTCAGCCCTCCATTAAAAGAGTTTCCTGTATTCGCTCTTCTTGAAATATCCATATCAGCCTATCCATTTCTCGTAAAAGATACATGATGCATGATGTCCCACAGACCCTACCAGGCATAGTTCATTGGATATTTTTACTGGGCATGCGGGGGGTTATGTTATTAAAATTACGTTTTGCTACAGAAGTGAGATTCGGGGGAAAATGTGTCATGTAAATGTTATGGGCATAATTTTCCAATGTCCAGAATGTCAAGACTTGTTTACTCAAGCCATAGTCTTGAAATTTATGGTAGCAGTCTAAATGATTTTTGTCATTCTTTAAGACTACCAAAACTTTGACTAGACCATGGCTTGAATGTTCTCTCTTATGTTTATTTTACCTTATTTTTGTTCATCGCTTCATTTATTTGAATGTATATGCTATTCCTTCTCCTGTTACTCTTTTTTCTATTTCGTGTTTTATATGTATTTTTGTAATTGGACTTTAGTCCGTTAATTTATAAATATATAAATATTCCGCATATCTCGAATGACAGCGCCTTTGTCGGTTATTGTAAGTTCAATTTTTATATAATTCAATTGAATTAAATTTAATATTATTATTATTGAGTTCTGCTATTTTAAGTTTTTTATTTTAGTTTTTAGTGACAGCTGTTTCGGCGTTTAAGGCCATTGTCAAACTGTCAAACTGACAGTTGACAAACTGACATTGTCAAACTTGTAGTTTGACAATGGCCTTAAACGCCGAAACAGCTGTCACTAAAAACTAAAAACATGACAAGTTGACAAACTGACATTGTCAAACTGACAGTTTGACAATGGCCTTAAACGCCGAAACAGCTGTCACTAAAAACTAAAATAAAAAACTTAAAATAGCAGAACTCAATAATAATAATATTAAATTTAATTCAATTGAATTATATAAAAATTAAAATGGAGTTCTACAAATTAAACACAAAAACTATAAATATATTGTAAGTTCAGCTCAAGTGATGTCATTGTCAGAACGAATGAATCTTAGTGGCATCTTGAAATGATCTTGTGCTATAGATGAACGTTCATAATTTATTTATTTATTTAACAAGATCTCATAAAAACAGTTGTTCACTAAATACATTAAGAGATGCATGATAAAAAATATTGTAGATACATGCATAGCGTAAAAAAAAACTAAATTTTTATCTTCAACTCACATACAGACAAAGTTTTATATATCTATAGGTGTTATATGAGTCTAAATTGAAGTAGTGCGACACATTATATATGTTATATTTTCTGAAATAATGTAAGCAATGAGAAACAAAAAGATATTGAATCGGATGAAGATTTTGACAAACTACAAGCCGACCTAGATGCAATTTCGAACTGGTCGAGAAACAATAATTTAAATTTTAATATAAAAAAATGCGTCATTATGACATATAGCCGATCTAAAAATCCTTTTTTTTTCAAATGTATTATGAATAGTGAAATTTTAACCCGCGTATTTACCATCAAAGATCTCGGGGTGGTTTTTGATCCCAGGCTAACGTTTTCGGGTCATATAGTGCAGCTTACTTCAAATTGTTATAAACTTCTTGGTTTTGTAATCAAAAGGTGCAAAGAGTTTAATAACACAAATGCGATGACAGCCCTTTTCAATGGAGTGATCAAAACAAGTTGAGCTAGCACTGTCTGGTCTCCACATCAAACCAAATACATAAATATGTTGGAACAGATTAAATAAAAATTCCTCAGGTATGTGTACATGCGTTCGCACGGAACATACCCTATGTTCATGCATCACATGGAACTACTCGAGGAGACACATTATCAAAGCTTAGAGACTGGGCGCAATGCTGGTCTCATGACAATAGGCTTTAAAATTATAAATCACTTAATCGACTGTCCATACCTCTTGACATGCTACTGCTTATTCGTACCAGAAAAATACTGTCGCAGCAGAAATCATGCAATGTTCAGAATACCCTATGGTCGGACAGATGTTTTGGCTCAGCATAGCATGACAAGAGGTATAATTCTGTTAAATACATCATCTATATATATTGATACATTTTCAGATAATTTACAAAAGTTCAAAAAACTTGTTAACTTAAAAATGTTAAAATTTGAAATTGTTTACTTGTTGTTCCATTGTACTGTTATTGGGTTTATATCTGTTGTACAATAATAAAAAAAAAAAATAAAAAAATAAGATATAAGAGAGGTTCATTCTTATACACATGTTATAAGATAATCGTCGAATTGGCAAGTGTGAAAATGTGTGTAAAAACCTATTTTATTTAAGATTATGTAAATCGTTATATACCTAACGGTCACACTTAAATAATAATAATTTAAAAGGCATCTAAAAATCCTTCCTCCAAACTTCACTAATATGTTCCTTATTTGATTAATGTACCCCAGCCATGATAAGGAATGATTTGCTATTTATTCTTGTGGAAATCTTTGTGAGTTGTGAAATATTTTTGTTAGCTTTTTGTTGTGCTCATCGGGTATTTTTTATCCATTTCGATTAGTTTCTCGCAAAATAATATCACACACTTAGCTTAACAAATTGGTTTGAAGGTTTCTTTTACAGAAAATAATTTGCTGAAGTTTTCTGGACCACTTTTCTGGTGCATTACATTTCTACTGAGCACTTGAATTTGGGGAAGTGGGTGGGACTTTCCTCCAGTACCATATTTATTGGGGTTTCTACTTCAGTAGATGATTAAAAATATTGTAAAAAATACAAAAGATGTACTTTGAACACAACAATACATCATATTTATCATTTAAAATAGGATCAAATGTTAAAAAATATGTACAAGTTTCAAATTCCATATAAAACACATGAGGGTAACGGGGTACCCTTTCGGTCATGTACAGGTAAGGTTTTCTTCAGTCACATAAGGGTTGAAAACCTAAGTTAATGTACTTTTCCCTTCAGACGTGCATAATAAGAAATAAAAGATGGGTTTTGGTGAGTTTTTTTATTAATTGAGTACCAAATCATTTGTCGAGCCGGATCTACAAGGTTGCGAAAATGAAGAAAAATAAACAAGGAACAAGAAGAGACAAAACTAAGCATCCGTGGAAAATGTTTAATTTAGTAACACTTTTCCCCGCTGACAGTTTCCTCACTTCATACAACGCGTTCTGTGTTACATGTTGATGTGTTGGTGCTAGCGGGAGCTAAGTGCACCAATTAGTAGGTGTTGTACCTGTTGTACCTCTGGGGCCTGTAGCGGTTGTACCTGTTGTACTTGTTGTAGTTGGGGACCACGTCGTCAGCAGAGCTGACCTGAAAATAAAAACAGTCAGATCATTAGAAAGATAGAATAAATTAATCAACATCTGAAAAAATGTTTAAAATAAACCTTATGCAAGTGACAAATTAAAACCTGTTTGAAAATCCTTTAAGTTAGAATAAACGTGGTAATATTATGTGTCATTTTTTTATATGAATACCGCACAAGAGTCTCAACTGCTCCCAACCGTCTAGAGCCAGTGAGACTATGGCATCCCCAAATAGGGTAAGTTGTGAGGCTGTAGGTAGTGGGGAGGGGAAGGAGATTGGGAAGAGGAAGGTTGGGAATTACCTGACTATTCAGATCTAGTCACCAAACACGGCTAAAGCCATTTCAAGCAACGTTTTGATTTTCAATGCTGGTCTTTCACCAGGGCGATACTTAGAGCATCTACCCCTCACATCAAACTTGACTTAACCACTCTGAAACATGACGCAAATATACTTTTTATTATTTTTATATGAATTAAACTGTGTTATGACACGTATTAATTTAATAAAATAATGGCGCACGGCGGGTTTGAACCCGCCACCTTTGGATTCGTAGTCGAGCGTCTTACCAATCGACCATGGAGGCCGTCAAATGATATGATTTTATGAATATTTTTTCTTAAATTGTTTATTATATTCATATATTATATTATTGTAAAGAGTTTGAAAACATAAACAAATTGACAACAGAAATAAATTGAATGAATAAACACGATATTTTTAAGCGTCAGTGCCAGTGGCGGCTCGTAACTTTTTAGCATGCTAAAATTGAAAAAAAAACGTTGTAGCGAATTTTTTTTTTCTTGAATGAACACTTTCAAGTTTTTTCAGTTGTGGTGGGTCATTAACACACCAAAACTGAAAACTTTCATAAAACAATAAGGACTTATGGCTTATGGCTTAATATGGTTTATGGCTTATGGCTTACAATAAGGACTTATGGCTTGTGACTTACCACTGAGTATAACTTATAACTACTAACTTATATCTAAGATTTCATTATTATTACTTCATCACCTCTTCATTATTGCTCCACATTTGCATTACTGTTCAACTATTCTTTTCTTGTGTAACGACATATAATAGAACAAGTTTCGAATTCTCAACAAAAATAAAAAAAAAGAGGAATGAGAATTATCTGAATGAAAATAAATTATTCTTTTCTTTTGAATCTCATCAGTAAATGAAATTTTCAATGGAACTTTAGATAAAATATTAGAAAATGCCTTTGCTGGTTTTCAAACTGCACCTTTGACTGATATTTGAGCATGTTTTTCATAGAATCCAAATAATAACGGCTTAAAAATTTTATTCACAGGAAACCATAGACATTTTCCTAGTTGCCCATGTAGAATTAACAGATAAATCATTAACAGTATTGCTTTTATTAGAATACTATAAAGTGACGTTAAGCGCCATTTTTGGGTGCTGAGCCTTAATTACAAGTAATTGCTTTAAAAATGCGAGACAAGGATATGCAAAAGAGATGATTTAATATTGAAGATGAATTATGATATCTTACCATGGCTGAGGCGAAGAGCACGAAGGCTACGAGGAAGATATTGATGAGCTGCATGTTGATTGTCTTATCGAAGCGAGAAAACTGTTGACAGACGTGCGATTTCGGAGGTTTTTATACTAAATCCTTCGAAATTAGCCTCATCTTAGCTGTCAAAATAATATTTGACCGTTTTACGCAGTGCTGACAATTCAGCTGGCGGTATGGCCAGTACGAACACTCAAAACAAATATTTTTCAACATATGTTTTTAATCATTAAAATGAGGGCTGAATGCCGTGGTTGCCATAAGAAAAAAAAATATCAGTTCACGATGGAGATCTGATACCAACCCTGAATTGCATTTGATGAATGATATCTGAAGGAAAGTATTTAAAAAACACGTGTGACATTAGTTGTAAATAGTTTTAGTTTTATTAATTTTATTTTAGTTACTTGTGCTTTTTTTACGTGAATACCGCACAAGAGTCTCAACTGCTCCCAACCGTCTAGAGCCAGTGAGACTATGGCATCCCCTAATAGGGTATGTTGTAAGGCTGAACGTAGTGTGGAGAGAAAGGAGATTAGAAAGAGGAAGATTGGGAAGTACCTGGCTATTCAGATCTGGTCACCAAACACGGCTAAAGCCATTTCAAGCAACGTTTCAATTCCGAATGGTGGTTTTTCACCAGGGCGATACTTAGAGCATCTACCACTCGCATCAAACTTGACTTAATAATAATATACTAACTTACTCGTATGTGCTTCTTACTGCTACTCAGAACAACAAACGAGTATGTATGAATGTGAACGAAGCAAGGAGTGTGTGCCGAGACAGAGTTGTGTGGCGGTCCGTCCTCTCTGCCTACCCCTGCGGGGAAACGGCGTGATGGTTTGTTAGTTAGTTACCCAACCGATACAAACCTGCGATAAATCACTTTCTCCGGGTTTTTACGTCGTACACCATGAGAGAAGGAGAAAACAAATATAATACTCCGCTTCTACGTACTGTCACAATAATCTCGGGCTCCGGGTCACCACGGGACTCCACCCATATTTTTTATTATGCCACTAAACTTGAAACAGCTAATTGTTTTTTTAGGTTAGATGCTATATTTTCGTTGATAACAATACTGTGAAAAATTGGTTATACGAATAAACAAAAACATAATGTCGAAATGTGATATGAATGGATGTATAAATACCCTAGCCTTGGTCTTAGCCACGCCCCCAAGTCTGCCGAGTCAGGTAAAAATCATCAAAAACTGACTACACTGCCTTGGATAGATTCCACTCTATATACTCTAAGGTTAGTTTACTACTTTTTCTACAAATTTACTTTGAAAGGTTCTTACAGGATATTTTAAATATATGAATTGGAAAAATTTTGATGGTTTTCGGCAGCGCATTATAACCTTTCATCTTTTTATAAAGTAAGCTTTTTGCGTTTTTGTTTCATTCTTTTTTAGTAGTCTGATTTATTTTCATGTCTTTGTATTAGGTTTGTGAATATCCACGTTGACAATAATTTTGTCAGATAAATATTTGGGCATTTTTTATGTATAAATATCAATAGGTTTAATAGTTACTAGTTACTAGTTATAAGTTATACTCAGTAGTAAGTTACAAGCCATAAGTCCTTATTGTAAGTCACTAGTTGAAAAATTTTGTCATTAGAATAAATTATAGGTTAGATAAATTAATTTGTAAGGCGCCCTTGGGGTGATTTTCCCACAAAAATGTATACATATCAATGCGTTTCATATACCATAAGAATCTGTTTTACTGTTAGCCAATTTAGTGAAACGCGACCGAACATCGACCACCTCCGTGATAAGCTTTTTGGCTGCGAACTCAAATTTTCGATATGCGGTTCGGGGTGCACAATATTTAATATTTGGCTGGGGAGCTGCGTATTAAATTAACTTAGCCCCACTCGAAGTAGTCCAACGAAGACTAATAAAAACAACCTTAAAAAGATAAGATTACTCAACTGATGAATCATTTAAAGAGTTCAATGTTTTAGATTTAAAAAATATATACATCAAAAATGCATTACCTCAAATGCCCAAAGAAAAAAAGCAAATCGGAGACAGTGAGCACCAGACCAAGAACTACCAGGCCAAATAGTTACCACGAAACTCAATACAACAGCACAACATCACTATTCCTACTCAGCAATTAAGATATTCAACAAACTTCCTAATGACACAATAGACGAAAAAAATTATAAAATATTAAAAAAAAAACTTAAAATACACTTTTCACTAAAATAATCTAGAATTTATTATTTTTTTATGATGTTCACTTTTAATCAAACAAAAATAATTAAAAAATCCCTAAGCAAGAGAACTTTCTCAATTAGAGAGGTAATTATCATTTACTAGAAACTAGACATTGTATATTGAAAGAAGGGTGAATGCAGGAAACTCCATTAATGGAGGACAGAACGCTGTTGGCGCAAATAAGAAATTGGCCAAAGAAGCGAAGCTAGCAGTCCACAATGGAGTGCTTATACCAACCCTGATGTATGTCTGTGATGCATGGAACTGGCAGAGGAAAGATGAAATTAGACTGAATGCTGTGGAAATGAGATCTCTGAGACGTATGTGCGGTAAAACCATCTATGACCGTATTAAAAATGAGGATATCCGGAAAGAATGTAAGGCTGATGTGAGCGTAATGAATAGGATCAAGAAATGGACGCTTAGATGGTTTGGGCATGTAGAGCAAATGAACGAAGAAAGGAATGTGAAAAGAATATATGATGCGAAAGTGAATGGAAGAAAAAGTCGAGGACGTCCAAGAAAGACATGGCACGATCAAGTAAATCAAATACTTTGAATCGGGTCACGCGAATAGTCAGAATAATAGAAGGGTATGTATGAGACGATGTATGAATGTGAATGAAGCAAGGAGTTTGTGCCAAAACAGTGTTCTATGGCGGTTCGTCCTATGTGCCTATCCCTGCGGGGAAACCGCGTGATGTTTAGTTTGTTTTTTAGTAAGTTAAATCAACAATATTCAAATTCTCCAATAATTAAAAAAAAAAAACATTTTATTTAAAAAAATATACTGTAACTCCACCAAAAGGTTCGAAAATACGTTCATCATTGAAATAATTCGGGTAGCCCTCGTTTTAGCGATGTACATTTTTTGACATACCTGTCATACCATTGTCCGATTCTGCGTCAAACTGTCAGCGCTGATACAGAGGGATTTAGTATATAAACCTCTGCGACTATACTTCTGGCATCAGTTTTCCTCGCTTCGATAAGACAATCAACATGCAGCTCGCCAGCATTTTCCTCGTAGCCTTCGTGCTCTTTGCCTCAGCCATGGTAAGTCACGATAAGACATCCTCAATATATAACATTCTCCATTCTGTCTTTTTTTAAATAATTAATTGCAAAAAATTAACAACTTTTTTACAGAATCGTATTTTATGATGTAAATACGATTCTTTAAAAAACAGTTTTTATTTTTAGTCATTTTATGTTTGTTTATGCAATCTTTTTCCATCGTCACATTTCCTGTTTACAAGCTGTTACAATAATAATTTGGGAAAATATATTCATAAAAACCACGTTACATAACTTTTCCAAACATTCAGAACGTATTATCTCTGTTGCACCTCATTCAGTTCAATATTCCTGGCCGTAGATTCGGGAAACCAATGAATTGCTGTTCCTCAATCATCACTCTAATAATTATGGGTATCATTCTCCAATGTCCAGAATGCCGAGACTTGTTCACTCATGCCATCCTCTTGACATTGTTTGTAGCAGTGTAAATGGTTTTGTCATTCTTCACGACTCTACCAAAAACTTGACTTGACCATGGCTTTGATCTGAGTATTCTTCTTGGGTAATTTTTTTTTCTTTTTAATTATGATGTACTGTTCTTTCTCTGTTTTTTTCCTAATTTTTAGTTTGTTTTTTTTTTGTAATTGGACTTATGTCCGTTAGTTTCTAAAAACACAAATAAATATTGTTGTTTTAGTGAATTTTCGAATTCATTTACATTTGTCATAAACATTAGGTTTCTTTGTATAATCCTTAATTTGTTGAACTCTTCTGTTTTTGATCAAATGATTTCTTCACTCTTTCCCTCTAACGACGAGACTGATTGTTGGACCTTTGAAGAAATTTAGTGAAAAAATAATTATGTATTTTTTTTCAGGTCAGCTCTGCTGGACTTGTTAGCCCCAAGTACAACAGGTACGACAAGTACAATCGCTACAGGCCCGTCAAGTACGACAAGTACAACATGTACTAAATTATGTACTTAGCTACCGCCAGCACCGATACATCAACATGTAATGCGAAACGCGTTGTATGAAGTGAGGAAACGGTCAGCAGGAAAAAGCGTTATTCAATGAAACATTTTCCACGGATTTCGAATTTTGTTAATTCTTGTTTCTTGCTTTTTTTTTTTTATTTTTCGCAATTTTATGGACCCGGCTTGACAAATGACTTGATAGTTTATTAATAAAAAATAAATTAAATAAAATATATGTTTTATTTTTTGTTATTCATGTCTGAAACGAGAGGTATTTTTAATCTCTGAAATAATTTATCGTTTTTATCGAAAATAACTAATGCAAAGAAAATGCGTAATAGGCAAATAAAAAAAGGGTTGAAAGATAAAAAAAAATATATTGCGAAAGAGACTGAAAAAACAAGAGGTTGACGCATAAACTGTGAATGGGGTGGGCCGTTTAACCTGTTTTCGAATTCAGAAAATCAGGGCTTTCAAAATATGCATACCGCACAAGAGTCTCAACTGCTCTCAACCGTTTAGAGCCAGTGAGACTATGGCATCCCTAAATAGGGTATGTTGTGAGGCTGAAGGTACTGGGGAGGGGAAGGAGATTGGGAAGAGGAAGGTTGGGAAGTACCTGGCTATTCAGATCTGGTCACCAAACACAGCTAAAGCCATTTCAAGCAACGTTTCAATTCTGAATGGTGTTCTTTCACCAGGGCGATACTTAGAGTATCTACCACTCTGGAACGTGCCGCAAATATACTTTTTTATCATTTTAATATGAATTAAATGTGTTATGACACATATTAATTAAATAAAAGTTATTGGCGCACGCCGGGTGAAAAACCCGCGACCTGCACAAAGTTCGTAGTCGAGCGTCTTACCACTCGACTATGGAGGCCATCAAATATTAACTATGTTAACAAATAAAAAAACATTCCGCTTGTCGACCCCCAGGAGTAATAAGGTTCCAACTGAAAATTTGGGCTGAATTGAGTTATTGATGGAGAAAGGTTCCCACTGAGCTACTCTTCATTTCTTCTATAGACACCAACATTATATATTGACTACTAACGGAATTAGAATGTGTCAAAGGTCTCAACTGCGTCAGTTATTTCCCAAAAGTTGGAATAACAAGGTTCCAACTATACATGGAACCTGGTTACTCCAACCCATAAATTTATTTTGCAACTCGCTTCACACTAATCTATACAGAAGGTTCCATCTGACGAACTGTCAAATTTCCGCGCGTTGCATTTTAAAGTGATAATTAGAGTGATTTAAACTTAATTTCTTATTAAAATGTTTGAACACGCAGATTACAGTGATGGAACTTCTTATAAACAATCGGACAGCGATTCTGACACATCTATCGACTGTTTTTGGTATGATTACAACAGAAAAATCTATCACAGTTCACCCGAAAATAATAGTTGAAAACACATCACAGTATAAAAAGTTTTCTTTGAAATATATGCTTAAAATTGGCTATGACAATGTACAAGTTTATAGAAAGTTTTATCTTGGTACATTGTGCATCTCGCAAAAGCCAATATATAGTAATTAGCATTGTGACCACTTTGAAAGAACTACTTCAAAGAACTACTTCTTTTGGCAACAGTTCCTACTTCATTCATCGCTCACTGAACAAATACTTCAATTGAAGTCGGTAGTTCATTTTAGCGTTCATTCATTTCAATAACTTCATTTCATCAAACAAATATTCCAATTGAAGGTGGTAGTTCATTTTAGCCTTCGTTCATTTCATTATCTTTATTTTATTGAAAAAATACTTACAGTTCATTTTAGCGTTCATTCATTTTATTGAAAGAACTACTTCAATGTGCAGCAGTACAGTTGCGAAGGTGAATTGAATGATTGAGTATTTTGGCAAGGAACCGGTTCCAGTTCTTTTCACTTTCTAAACTCTACCGACTGGCATGTGGTTTTTCGGCGAGGAACCAGTTCCAGTTCTTTTCGTTTTCAAATCTCTACCGACTAGTACGTGCTTTAACCGGTTCCAAAAAGAACTGAACAAATAAGCGGATAAATTCAAATCTCTTTTTCACGAGTTCGACTACAATTGAAGGGTTCATTTTAAAGAACTAACAATTCGTGAAGCATTCACAAAACATTGAAGTTTTTCCCAACGCTAATAATAATAATGATCAGAATAATGCTCCCAAAGATGATCATACAGGCCCGAAAAGTAATAATTCATGTGTCATAACACATTTAATTCATATAAATATAGTAAAAAGTATATTTACGGCACGTTCCAGAGTGGTAGATACTCTAAGTATCGACCTGGTGAAAGACCACCATTCAGAATCGAAACGTTGCAAATGGCGTGACCTTGACTTGTTTCGTTTCCAAATCTGAATCAAACTTGACTCCTGACCTTCTCTTCCCAATCTCCTTCCCCTCCCCGCTACCCTCAGCCTCACACAACATACCCTATTTGGGGATGCCATGTAGTCTCACTGGCTCTAGACGGTTGGGGAACAGTTGAGACCTTGTCGGTATTTTAAAAAATTCAATTCCTGCAGATCAAATAAAATAAGTGATAGAACATATCGTCGCTGGAAAGGCAAAAGGGCTTAAGCGACAGTTTGGTCAAAAATGAGTTAAATATGCAGTTCTGATTAGTTTTTTTTTTCTGCACCGAATGCTCTGACTCTCGTTTGATTTTGATGATTTTGTGGCCCTTCAGCCATCTAAAATATATTTACCATTTAGGGAAGGCACAAGTTTGGGACTTTTTTTTAGCTTTTTGTAGCTTCAGGTAACTCAGTAAGAACAATGAGTTACCGAGTTAACTTTTTTAAAATTCAATAAAGTGCTTTAGTGTAAACTTCTTAAAATGGCGTTTCATCCGAGAGGCCAACTTAACTCTGGCTTTGATAGAGCCCCCGTGTCTCAGCTGGTCACTTAAATATACATTGATCATGACAGGAAAGGTGTAAAGGAAATGCAAATATAAGCTTTGAAGGATTTTCTATTACAATATTTTCATTTTTTTTATTATTTATTTTTTCTTTTTAGAGTGAAAATCGCATAAGACTCCCAACTCTAGAGCCAGTGAGACCATTGCATTCCGGATTGGGGTATGTTGAGAGGCTGAAAGTAGTGAGGAAGGGAAGGAGATGGGAAGAAGAAGGTTGAAAAGTACCTGACTATTCAGATCTGACCGCCAAAAATGGCTAAAGCCATATTAAGCAACGTTTCGATTCTGAATGGGGTGTTTTACCAGGGCGAAACTTAGAGTATCTACCACTCTGGAACGTGTTGCAAGAACACCATATTTTTTTACAATGTTTCACAAACTCTGTATTTTATAGTCGAGCGCTTTACCAATCGACCACAGAGGACGTTTTGAATAAATAAAATATCCCTCTCCACTTCGGATGTGACAAAGATTAGGGGATAATAACAAATTAAAAAAAGGTTTTCCTGATACTAATTTTATTAGAGAATCAAATCATTGTTAGAGTCGGTTCAAAACGATGACAAAAGTCAAGGGAAAGGTCCAAGAAGAAGTTGTTCCAAAATTCAACATCCGTGGAAAATGTTAAATTCAGTTCCGTCTCTTCATGGCAACAATTTTCCATACTTCATACAACGCGGTTGGTATTACATGGTCATGTGTTGGTACTAGCGGGAGCTAAGTACACCACCTAGTAGGTGTTGTACTTGTCGTACTTGGGCCTGTAGGTGTCGTACTTGTCATTGTACCTGTTGTACCTGGGCCTTCCAGCGGAGCTGACCTGAAATTAGTGGAAAAAAATCGTGTTATTGATTTCAAAGGACCAACATCGTCAAAACAATTTTTATCTTTGTCATCGATGGTACAGGCTTTGGAGAGTTGTCTTTATTTAACAACTCCCTGTGGAGAGTTCTCTGCTGGACAGAGGTAAAGAAATCATTTCGACAGATCAAACGTTAGTCGTTCTCGTAGTTTTGTACTCCATTTCCAATCAATTCGACAAAATATTGAAACACAATTTTTAAATAGATATAAAAAAAACTATAAAAACAAGAAAAACAAATTCAAAAAACAAAATTTCATTTAAATATGGTATATTTAACCTCTCTCAGACAGCGCTTTAGAATCACAAAAAAAACATTTAGTACATCGATTGTGTCGAAAATTTTGATATTGAAAAAGTCTAAATAGTGAGACATGGAACTGGCAGAGGAAGGATGAAAGTAGGTTGAATGCTGTGGAAATGAGATCCCTGAGACGTATCTGCGCTAAAACCATGTATGACCGTATGAAAATGTGGATATCCGGAAAGAATGCAAGGCTGATGGTAATGAATAGAATCAATAAAGGGACGCTTAAATAGTTTGGGCATGCAAAACAAATGAACAAAGAAATGAGTGTGAAAAGAATGTACGATGCGAAAATGAATGGAACAAGAAGTCGAGGACGCCTGAAGAAAACACAGCACGATCAAGTAATTCAAATACTTGAATCGGGTCATGTGAAGAGTCGGAATAACAGAAGAGTTTGTATGAATGTAAATGAAGCAAAGAGTGTGTGTCAAGACAGAATTGTATAGCAGTCTGTCCTCTTTGCACACCTCTGTGGGGAAACGGCCTAATGGTCAGTAAGTAAGGGAGTTTAGAAAAAGTCTTATATTATCTTTTATTTTTGAAGACTCAATATCTTTTAGTACATTTTTGAAAAAGTTTAATCGATCCTTACCATGGCTGAGGCGAAGAGCACGAAGGCTACGAGGAAGATGCTGGCAAACTGCATGTTGATTGTCTTATCGAAGTGAGAAAACTGATGACAAAAAGAAAATTGCGGGGGCTTTTATACAAAATATCCCAGTAGTAGCGCAATTTTCACTTTGAAAATTATGTTTGACCATTTGGTCCACTATTGACAATTCAGCTGGTCGTATGGCCTGTGCGAACATGTTTATAAATAGTTGTATCATTCAAATGAGGACTGAATTCAATTTAAATTACGTTTAAAATAGTAAATACCTCGGGAAAGTGGACATTGACAACCTGGTAAATGGCTTACCACATGGTCCCCGCTTGGGACCTTTTTTAAAAGGTTGATTAATAATGATAATCATCATATTTGGATAATTTTTTTAGTGCCATTTTTGTGAAAAATCACCTCAAAAATTAAATTAATCATTACCTAAAAAATAAACTATAAGAATTTAGAATTCGCACGCCTGGTGGACTTTAATTTTGACGGCCTCCATGGTCGAGTGGTAAGACGCTCGACTGCGAATCCAAAGGTCGCGGGTTCAAACCGGGCGTGCGCAAAAACTTTTCTTAATTAATAGGTGTCATAACACATTTGATTTCGTATTAAGTAATATGTAGTATATTTGCGGCGAGTTCCAGAGTGGTTTTCGACAAGTATCGCCCTGGTGAAAGACCACCATTCAGAAGTGAAACGTTGCTTGAAATGACTTTAACCTTGTTTGGTGACCAGATCTAAATAGTCAGATACTTCCTCAACCTTCCTCTTCACTATCCTTTTCTCTTTCTTACCACTTTCAGGCTCACAACATACCTCAATTGGGGATACCATAGTCTCACTGGCTCTGGACGGTTGGGAGCAGTTGGGACTCTTGTGCCGTTTTTACCATAAAAAAATAAATATGTGTTTTTATATTTATTTTTAAGCTTTAAGAGTTTGAAAGGTGTATTGAAAATTGTACTTAAAACCATCCAGTTACCTTATTCGAATAATAATAAAAATAAACTTTAGATTTCTTACGATTTTTATAAGAAACACATGTTTTTTTTAATAATGATTGATATCAAGCAAAAAATCATATAAAAATAGTCCCATAGACCGGTTGGTAGTTGAGTGGACCAACGCGTCGGAATCATACCCGAGCGTCGTGGGTTCGATTTATTTTAGCTGGCTAAGTCCTCTGTTATTGCACAATAAATATTTTTCAATTATTACAATGGAGCAGTGGCGTCTTGTGACTTTCGTGTGATTGAGTGCTTAGATCAAAAAAAACGTCAAGATCGATGTTATTAAAATCAGCAACGTTTTTTTTTTATATAAAAAAAACTTTTTCGGCTACAACAATATCAAAAACGCCGATTTTTTCAATCTCAGCACTAAAGCACACTAACAAGTCACGAGCCGCTCCTATATTGTAGTAGGAGTTTTTCAAATATTTTAAAATTATCGTAACCAGGGAATGTTTGTCTTTCTTAAAAAAAACATAAAAAGGGTCCCAAATGGAGACCTTGTGGAATTCCTTTGATGGAGGTCGTCTATGTCCACTTTTCCAAAGTATTTACTGTTTACAAAGAATTTAAAATTAAATTGAATAATAAGAAAAACTATTTGTAAACATTTTTTCACCGACCAGCTGAATTGTCAATACTGCAGCAAATGGTCAAATATTATTTTGAAGGCCGAAATGACGCCAACACCGAAAGATTTGGTATAAAAGCCCCTGCAATTTCAGTTATGGCATCAGTTTTCTCACTTTGATAAGACAATCAACATGCAGTTCGCCAGCATCTTCCTCGTAGCCTTCGTGCTCTTCGCCTCAGCCATGGTAAGAATCAATGATTTTTTTTTTAAATAACACAAAGTTAATTAGTCTTGAAAAAATACATGGTTTTAGACTTTATCCAAATCAAAATTTTCACACAATTGTTTTATTAAAACTTTTGTTTTGCAATTTTTAAGCGTTGTCAATGAGAGCGTCTTTTGACACAACCTTTTTTTATTGTTACAGTGTTTTTATTTCTTTTAAAAAAAATGATTGCTTATTTTTTAAAAGTTGTGTAAAACCATGAAAATTTCCAAAGTTTAACTATGTTTTTACCTCTGTGGAGCAGAGCAGAGAGCTCTCTAGAGCTGTTTCATAGAACTCTCCAAGAGTTGTGGCATCTATGACGATTTTTTTGGTGCTGGTCCTTTGAAAACAACTAAAACATATTTTTCTTCTCATTTCAGGTCAGCTCTGCTGGAAGGCCCAAGTACAACAGGTACAATGACAAGTACGACAACCTACAGGCCCAAGTACGACAAGTACAACACCTACTAAATAATGAACTTAGCTTCCGCTATTATTAATACATTACCATGTAAAACTGAACACGTTGTTTGAAGTGAGGAGATTATCGCCATGAAGAGACGGAACTTAATTTAACATTTTCCACGGATGTTTGAATTTTGTAACAACTTCTTCCTTGGACTTTTTTTCTTGACTTTTTTCATCGTTTTAATCCGACTCTAACAATGATTTGATTTTAACCAATAAAATTAGTGAACAGAAATACGTTTTTTAATTATTTTTTACTATTCCCTTATCCTAGTCTATCTCACATGTGAAGCGGTGAGCCATATTTTTTTATATTAACCGTAGAACTATTTATTAGAAAATGCTTCCAAGCTCGTTTCTGATTTACTTTATATCTGGGCTTATACACGTTGTGCATTTGAATTCTGATAACGTTATCAATATTCTTAAACAACTTTTGAACTTCTGCTAGCCTCTAGGGGCCATGGTTTTCTAAATTATTATTTATTGGTCTTATCGATATATTCGTTCACGTAAAATGCACTGAATTAGTACTTAAAAACTGTCTGTTTTTTTTAGTTTTCCTTATACAGATGAGTTTTTAGGAAAGAGAACATCTATAGATCAATAAATATAATAAATCAAGTCCACAAGCGACATTCCGCAGGGTCTCCATTTGAGACCAATGTTGTTTTTTTTACCTTCTTTTCATTTTGCAACATTAAAGTTGTTATTAAATTATTGTTGTGATTAAAGTGTATTTTTATTTCTAGATGATCTAAACTGTTTTATTAAAACTAACTAACTAACCATCACGCCGTTATCCCGCAGGGGTAGGAAGAGAGGTTGGGCCGCCATATAACTCTGTTTCGGCACACACTCCTTGCTTCATTCACGTTCATACACCGTCTCTTACATACTCTTTTGTTATTCTGACTCTTAACATGACCCGATTCAATTATTTGATTTACTTGATCGTGCCATGTCTTCCTTGGGCGTCCTCAACTTTATTTTCCATTGGCTTTCGCATCATGTATTCTTTTCACACTCCTTTCTTCGTTCATTCGCTCTACATGCCCAAACCGTCTAAGCGTTCCTTTCTTGATCCTATTCATTACGCTCACATCAGCCTTGCATTCTTTCCGGACTTTTATTTTTTTATTACTCACATTTTTAATACGGCCATACGTGCTTTTATCTCACAAACGTCTCAGGGATCTCATTTCCACAGCATTTTTTACAATCGTAAAATTATTATCCCTTACCATCATAAAGGATGCAAGAAGATGAGTGGAGCGCTACTTAGAAAAGTCATTAGAATTTCAATCATTTTAAACTTTTCAATTAAATTTAAATTGCTTCCTATTTGGAATTTGTAAGTCTTTGTATAAATATCAATCCTTTTTGTTTTATAATGTTGCTTTTCCCAGAGTGAGTTTTTTTTAACTCCTTTGGATTAATACACTAAATGTACTTTGTATTTTAACATTTTAATAAATAAATACTTGTTACTTAGCATTGTGATGTGTGAGGTTGAAGGTAGTAAGGAGGGGAGGGAGATGGGGAAGAGGAAGGTTAAAAGTGCCTGGCTATTCAGATCTGGTCACCAAACACGGCTAGAGCCATTTCAAGCAATGTTTCAATTCTCAATGGTGGTCTGTTAGCAAGGCAATACTATGATTATCTACCACTCAGGAACGTGCCACAAATACATATTTAAAAAATTGTTTTATATGAATTAAATGTGTAATGATACATATTAATTAAATAAAAGTTATTGGCGCACGCCGGGCTTGAACCCGTGATCTTTGTATTCGTGGTCGAGCGTCTTACCACTTGACTATGGAGGCCGTCAAACTTGTATGTAAATGTCAATCGGGTCACTTTAGCAATAGCTTTAGGTTTTTGGATAGTTTTATTGTAAATTAGGCCTTTGCTTTTAAGTTTTGTGAGGCGATCCTTTCACAAAAATAGCGCTTTATAAATAAGTCGAGTATAATCTGTTCCACTGAAATAAAATGCTAGTATTATTTAAATAATAAAAAATAATAATTATTATAATCATTATGTAGATTTAAGTCCATTTTTCTGTTATCATAGAACTTTTGATTTTCTTCAAAATCTTGATAACGGGACAGTGGGAGTAATTTTTATATTGGTAATGTCTAAAGCAATCATGAAGTTTTGTCCGTAAATATATATTTTTAATGTTTTTTATAGTCAAACAAAAAAATATGATAATTTTGGCCTCTGATAAAGCAAAAGCAGTATGGATTTTTTCGTTAGTTAATGTTTTTGCCGTTTTTTTGAATGCGCGTGTTTTTGTAACCCCTGATTTTTTGGATATTCTTACGAAAAACTAGACGCCCCATCAACTCATTACACAATTTTAACAACTTTTATTTTTTCTGTTATTTTCTTTAAAGTTTTTTTTAATTCATCTACTGCGCATTTTTTTTGTAATAAGGATCTTTCATTGAGGTTTTCTTGTTAGATTACTTTCGCTTAGTACAAAAAAATATGTTTAACTAACTAACTAACCATCACGCCGTTTCTCCGCAGGGGTAGGCAGAGAGGACGGACCGCCATAAAACTCTGCCTTGGCACACATTTCTTGCTTCATTAACATTCATACATCGTCTCATACATACTCTTCTGTTATTCTGACTTTTCACATGACCCGATTCAAGTATTTGATTTACTTAATCGTGCCATGTCTTTCTTGGGCGTCCTCGACTTCTTCTTCTATTCACTTTTTGCGTCATATATTCTTTTCACAAAATTCGTTCATTCGCTCGAAATGCCCCAAACCATCTAAGCGTCCCTTTTTCTTGATCCTATCCATTACGCTCATATCAGCCTTGCATTCTTTCCGGATATCCTTGATTTGTAATACGGTCATACATGGTTTTACCGCACATCCGTCTCAAAGATCTCATTTCCACAGCATTCAGTCTACTTTCATCCTTCCTCTGCCAGTTCCATGCCTCACTGCCATACATCAGTGTTGGTATAAGTACTCCATTGTGGACTGCTAGCTTCGCTTCTTTGGACAATTTCTTATTTGCCCCAACAGCGTTCAGTCCTCCATTAATGGAGTTTCCTGCATTCACCCTTCTTTCAATATCCTTATCAGCCATTCCGTCTCTTGTAAACATACTTCCTAAATACACAAACTCATCCACTTGCTCCAAGTATTCATCATTCACAACTATATTGCACGCTGTTTTCGTACTCTCTCTCTCAAACACCATGACTTTGGACTTACTTACATTCATCATCAACTCATTTTGCATACATACTTGGTTCATCCTAGACACGAGAAGCTGTAGATCTTCCATACTGTCAGCAATCAGCACCGCATCGTCCGCATACATTAGGCAACATACTTTCACATTGTTCAAAAAACTTATTAATACTTCTCGCCTCAGACGCCAGTCGACGTAGATTAGTGAATAATATAAAATAAATTATGTTTTTTTAGGTTTTTTTAATAAACAATCAAATTATTTGTCAAGCCGGGTCACAATGTTGCAAAAAAAAACCATGAACAAGTTGTTACAAAATTCAACATCCGTGGAAAATGTTGAATGACGCTTTTTCCTGCTGATAGCTTCATCACTTCATACAACACGTCATGTATTACAAGTCTATAGCGGGGCTAAGGGCACCATTTAATAGGTGTTGTAGTTGTAATACTTGGGCCTGTAGTTGTTGTAAAATTTGAAACCTTGGCTCACGATTCCAGCAGAGCTGACCTGAAATAAAAAAAATATATAAAAAATAATTCACTGTTTTCTTCAAGGGGTAAAGAGTGAATTATCGTTTGATCAACAGCAAAAGAGATCATTATTTGAGTGACTATCAACAGAAACCTAATTATAATGACAAAGAAAAATAAATTTGAAACAGTTTGAAAAATTTCAATGTGACTATGAAATAAATATAATAAACCAACTACGAGTAAGACAAAAAAAATGGTAGAAAGGGTAGGCTAAAGAGAAAATGTATTAAAATATAGGGTATGTAAAAAAGAAAATGTTATCAATGATAGAGTAGGCAAAAGAGAAAATGTAAAAAAGGATATATTTTTTTATAATATCTTACCATGGCTGAGGCGAAGAGCACGAAGGCTACGAGGAAGATGCTGGCGAACTGCATGTTGATTGTCTTATCGAAGCGAGAAAACTGATGCCAGAAGTACAATCGCGGGGGCTTTTATACCAAATCTCTCGGTATTAGCGTCATATTAGCCTCCAAAAGAATGTTTGCCCATTTGTCACAGTGTTGACAGTTTAGTTGGCGGTATGTCGGTGATAATATGTTTATATCTTTACATTTTAAATTTATTTTGAAAAGATAAACATTACTGTTACAATAAATGGTATTGACTCTGTCAAATCCACAGCTGTAGATTCAGACAATTTTGGAAAATAATAATCATAAAAAATGGACAACATTTATAGCGCCGTTTTTGTGGGAAAATTACCTTAAGGGCCAGCAAAATATTGAACTGTAATCGATAAGCTATAATACTATATGATAGTGCCTAATTGTAGCTGGTGGAAAGATTATGGGAATTAATGAAAAAATGGAAAACCATTCACGCAGCGATGAAGTTAAAGTCACATGTTCTTTAAGTCTTCCTACACAATTGTATATACGAATATACTACGCTGATTTAAGTCTTCTTCGAACTACCACATTTATTTTATATTATTTGAGGATATTGCAATTATTTTTTTTTATTCATTTTATAAACGTTACAAAATATAATTTAAGGCATTTTTAAAGATATATAAAAAAATGGGGTGTACTAAAAATAGTACAACGCATACATATACGAGCAAAATAAATTAGTATTGAAAAAAATATACATTTTCTAAGATTTTATAAATAAACAAGATGTTTCAAATAACCGACCCGTTTTAAATCTTTCGATTATACACCCAAGATTTTAGAAAAATACTGTCTCACAGATAACCCGTCATTAATTCAAATAAAGTGTTGACTAAATATCGATTTGCAGACAAAAGGTGTCACTCTATGGAAACTAGATGACTGCGTGATCCGTTGGATATGACTCTTGCCATCAGGTTAGGTAAGTTAGCACTTCAGTATTAGACATGATTGACCACGGTTTTCTTATTACGCGACTAGAAGAAACTTTAGGTTTAAACTATGGTTTTGAAAAAAAAAGCTCACATCATATTTGAGTAACCGTTCTCAAGCCGTATAGGTTTAAAAAAACTTATTGAAATTCACAACCCTTTCATTAGGTATACCCCAAGGGTCCGTTATGGACCCACTGCTATTCGTAGAGGATGTCTTTCAAATAATTTAGTCGTTTTGGTTTTACCAGCAATTTAACATTTACTGCTCGCCAGGAGAAATAGACAGTCTGAAAGTTCGCACGACTGAGTGTCCAGAATCACTCTCCGGATAAACTCAAACAGGCTGAAATTGAACCCCTCAAAGACAATTTTTCTCTGAACCGCCAGCAAACGTAGCCATAACATTGATAACTCCCCAATGAAAAAACAAATATTAGATAGAATCTCTATACACCTCAATAAAATCATTTCACCTAATCAACATGGCTTTATGCCGGGCAGATCCAGTTTAACAAATCTTTCACTATACGAAGAATTCATATCAAGTGCACTTAATGATAAAACCCAAGTAGATTCAATATATACGGACTTTGTTAAAGCATTTGACAAGGTTAACCATAAAATCCTACTTAACAAACTTTGCAAACTCGGTATAGAAGGTAATTTGTTAGAATGGATAAAAAGCTACCTAACCAATAGAATTCTTCAAGTAAGAAATAACTCTAAACTATCTTATAAATTTATAGCAACAAGTGGTGTACCCCAAGGTTCACATTTAGGCCCATTACTTTTTCTGCTCTTTGTAAATGACATAATTAATGTATTTGATAACGATGTGCATGTGCTGCTTTTCGCAGATGATCTGAAACTCTTCAAACTCATAAAAACCACAGATGATTGTTCTCACATTCAAGTTAACTTAAATAAGTTACATGATTGGTGTAAACTTAACCAACTTTTTTAAATATTAGTAAATGTCAGTCAATCAGATTTTTTTTAGAATTACTCACCCTCTCAACTACGATTATAAAATTGATAATATTTCCCTTACATCTGTCAATGAAGTTAATGATCTCGGCATTACTTTCGATTCTAAATTAAATTTTCTCTCACATATCAATATAATAACAAGTAAAGGTTTAAAATTGCTAGGCTTTATTCTTCGAAATGCCAATGAATTTAAAAATATTTCTACATTGAAAATCCTGTACTCTTCACTAGTTCGAAGTCAAGTCGAATATAATTCTTCTGTCTGGTCCCTCACTTTAAAATCCACTCTGATTCCATTGAAAAATTGCAACATAAATTTCTAAGATACATCAACTATAAACTCGGTCTACCTATTGAAACCATAAATTATAATTATTTAATGATAGAATTAAAATTACTAAAACTTTCAGACAGGAGGCTTGTTTCCGACTTGACTTTTTTATTTTTAAAATTGTTAATGGTATTATAGACAGCCCTGATTTACTTAGCTTAATTACCTTCTATGTACCTAACAGATCCACTCGATCCAAAATTCTTTTTAAATGTAACAACAATATCAGGACTGAGTCATTTAAATACTCGCTTGTACCTAGATTGCATGCAGTGAGTAATTCTATCGCTGAAATAGTAGATATATTCAACTGCACTGAATCTAGTTACAAGAAGGCTATAATAACATACCTCTTTCTAAAATACTAGTGTTAATTTTCTTGGGCGTAATCAAATCGTCGCATCAAATGTTTTTGGGCGCATTGTTATTTTTTATGTCATTGTTATTTTTTATGTCACTGTTATTTTATTTTATACCTATGTTATGTAAAAGCCCATGAAGGCGTATAAAAATAAATAAATAAATAAATATCTGTCTCAGAAAACGAAATTACCACAAAAACATGTCTCAAACATCTAAGTGTTAATTTAAAACTTATCAACGGCGTACAATATTTTCATATTTCAGAGCACCTCAAAAATCTTCACCACCAGACACTATGTTTGGAGAGCGTGCTGCAAGAGTGTCAGGTAGTAAAACTTGAAAAACACCATCAAATGATCTGAGAATGATTAAGGACTCGACAAAGTTAAACTCAAAACACATTTTTTCCTGGAAATCATTTTTATACACATAAATAGAATTAATAAAACTGCCTGTGACTTATATGCTATGTGAAGAATATAAAAATCCTAAAAAATCTTTACTGCTCATTAGTTTGCCCTCATCTAGAATATGGCAGGTTCATTTGGTTCCCTTTCTATAATAATTATTAATATTTTTAAATTAATAACAATTTTTAGTTAAAAGCTCTGCGATGTTATTATTTTTACGCGTGACAGCTGTTTCGCCTTCTGAGGGCATTATCAAAGAGTTTGAAAATGCCCTCAGAAGGCGAATTTGACATGATTATTCTTTCTTATTTATATTTTGCCCTATTTTTGTCATTGCTATTTTTAATATATATATATATATATATATATTTCAAAAAAGAAAGACAAGCATTTCCGGGTTACGAATAACCTGACAATGATTTAATAAAACAAATTTTTACCTTAATTCTACTTTTTTATGTAGTTTGAAATTTGTTTTATTAAATCATTAAAATGGAACTCCACCATTTACAGTTACAAAATTAGAAATAATAACCTGACCATATTTGAAAAACTCCTACTGCCATCATTGGAAGCGGAAGATGTTGCTTGTGCAATGATGGAAGACTTAGCCAGCAGAGGAATTGAACGCACGACGCCCGGGTGGGAATTCGACGCGTTTGTCCACTCAGCTACTGACCGGTCATTATGTATGAGGTGTTATTCATTTCGTGTTATGTATTTTTTTTGTAATTGGACAATAGTTTGTTAGTTTACAAATAAACAAATAACAGGTTTGCCCTAATTTACTAAGCAAGGTTAGGCAGATATCATCTGAATGCGCCAGTATAATGGGATATTTCAATGCACTGATCGGTAATTTCTCCATCTACTGGTAAACAACGAGGTTGAAAACAAATTTACAGCCCGCAGCATTTGTGAATAATTCATATGAACATACTAACTATTTATTTATGTACGCTCGTTTTAGGCTTTTACGTACATTTTTTATATATTTTTTTTTTTTCAAAACAGTAACCTCATTAGTGCGAGAATTGTGTAAAACAGAAAAAAATAAAAAAAAGAATATTGAATGGCAGATACAAAAATAACTAAAAACATGTTCAAAAATATTGTAAAAGAAAGGAAATAAATAATATTAAGTAATAGGTCCAACTATTAGTTTAGATCTACCAGATAACAACAACTGTACTAAATTAAACTTATAGTTTGATATTGACGTGTTAAATACACCAGCGAAATCGGAGTATATGTTTCCCAGATGCAACATTCGTCGCATAGGCGTGTTGAATTGTGAGATTGAAGCAGAATTGCTACAATAGTACGGTAGGTACTGCCTTGTAATCGTCTTGCTAGGAACATGAAATGAAATCAAGTTTAATAGTTCAAGGCTGTCAATCATTGAACTTATAATTTTGTATAAGCAAATCAAGTCGGTAATTATTCTCCGTTCAGACAATCTCAATAAATTAAGATGACAAAGAAGATAATCGTAATTGATAGATTCCCTTAATAAGCCCATTCTGAAAATAATAAATCTTAAGAATTTATTTTGAACTCTTTCTATTGTAACGAAATGAATAGCACAACTTGCATAATTAAATAATTCTAGCTACAGTTTAAGGCTTAGTTAATTCCCATAATCCCTTCAATTGCTCCTTCTCCTTTCCATTCCAACTCCTAAATATGTATATATTTCTGAGAATTTTGTATTTTAGGTTAATTTTAATATTGTCCTGATGATGGAAGGGTGCTTCAAAAACGGGTTGACATAATATTGAATAATGAAAGTGTCTTTAAACAAAGTTTATCTGTTTTATTTATAAATATGGCAAGCCACAAAGAAAACGCTTTTTACATATATATAATATTTTTTTAATGTTATGCAAGGCGTCTTTGATATGATATTTTAGAAAAATGGCTCTTTATAAATGACACAAGTATTATCATTAGGTTTTTTCCCATCAATTGACACTATTAAAACTATTTTAATGATTTAATAATAGATCAATAAAATGGAATTCCACCATAAATTGAATACTGGAATTAATTAAGGCTCTAAGTGCCAAAAAATTAACAACTTTTTTTTTTACAGAATCGTATTTTATGATGGAAATAAAATACGATTCTTTAAAAAAAAACAGTTTTTATTTTTTTGGTACTTAGAGCCTTAATTAATTCCAGTATTCAATTAACAGCTACAAAATTAGAAATAATTAAAACCATTTGTCTGCTCATGATTATTCACATCCTGTTGGGTTAATTTATCAAATAACGTAAATAATATGTGCCAATTTAATAACTTATAGTTTTATGTTAATTTTAATTAGATTTTTTTTTAAACCAATATTTTTTTACATTATTATTCAATCTTCTTCACAGTTGACGTTCCACCTCTTTCTATATCATATTATATATTTTTCTCTCTGTTCCTTTGTTATAATTTTAAATTTCATTTCATTGTTTTCTAACTGTTCTCTTATTTTATTTTATATTTTGTTCTCCCTCTGTTTGTTTACACAATTTGTATTTTTTGTTTGGTTTAATTTTATACCCCTAAGACGCTCAAGCTAAGCGAAACAGCTCGGCCATAAAAATGCAAATTAAAAATGAAATCTTTTAAAATGTTATTATTTAATTTTCAATAACATTTGACCATTTGCGTAAAGTATTTAAATTAAGTTAAGGGTGTGGCCGGTGTGAATAGAAGTGAAATATAAAAAAAAAACAATGTTCGATGGTAAAAATGAAACACTTTTCTTGAAATTATTAAATATACTTTTTTTGCTTCAGACCTTAAGTGGACAAAAATTAGGTAATAATAAAAAATATTTTCTGTATTTTTTTAAAGGTTTTTTTAAATTAAAAATCAAATTATTTGTCGAGCTGGTCACAATATTGTAAAAAACATGAACAAACTGTCACGAAATTCAACATCCGTGAAAAATGTTAAATATTGCTTCCTCTTGCTTATAGTTTCATGACACCATACAAATCTCCTAGCGGGTGCTAAGTACGCCGTTTAGTAGGTGTTTTACTTTATGTTGCCGGGCTTACTCATTTGGTTTACTTTTTGGTGCGTGATGGGTGTACCTTCTGCTGGTAATTCGATAGAACTGGCCTGAAATATTAAAACAAAAATACTATAATTTTTCCAATGGTTTCTTCAAAAGTCCTACAATCAGTCACTGCATCAGAGGGATAAAGTGAGGAAATCGTCTGATCAACAACAAAAGAGATCAACATCTGAACATTAAGGCGCCGGGGCTCCATCGAAGCCAGAGTAAAGTTAGCCCGTCAGAAGTTGGGCGTGTTGTACAGGGCCCGCAGATACTTCAATAGTTCACAACTGCTGACCTTGTACAAATCGCAACCCTTGACTCTGTGCAGAAATGGGCAGTCCAATTGATAGATTCTCCTATCTTAACAAACGGATTGCAAACTTTGGAGCACAGACGTCAGGTGGGAACGCTGTCCTTATTCTACAGGTATTTCGATGAAAGATGCTCCGAGGAACTTGCGTCATTGATCCCTTCGGCACCGGTGCATAGTCGAGAAACTCGCCAAACGCGCACTCAACATTTGTACTCGGTTGACATTCAATACGTGAGAACGGGTCGCTTTTACGTGCTCAACAACTCGGCTATGGAACGATTTGCCGGCCTCTGTGTTTCCTCCCTCCTTCAATATGGGTTTTCTTCAAGACCCAAGTTCACTCCTTCTTTTCCTCAAAAAGACCCTCTACACAGCATTCCCAATTATGATATAGGCCCTGAGGAAAATTATTTCCCTCAAAGCCTCCTATGTAGAGTTATCGTAAAAAAAATAAGATAAATATTGCCCTGGTGAAATACCACCATTCAAAATCGAAACGTTGTTTGAAATGGCTTTAGCCGTGTTTGGTGACATCTAAATAGACAGGTACTTCTCAACCTTCGTCTTCCCAATATCCTTCTTCTCCCCACTACATTTAGCCTCACAAAATACCCTATTTCTCTGGCGCGGTATCCAGATAAAAAATAAAAAATAAAACCTAATGTCAATCAATTATTTCGAAAACTTACAAAGATGACATAACGCGTTTTAAATATTTGGAACAGTTATGTTATGTAACTTTTACAATAAATATTGTTTTTTCAAATTATTATCAAAACATTCAATGTATAGACATAAATAAAATCAATAAGGTACAAGTAATTGTTTGAAAAGGAGTGATAAGAAAAGTGTGATGTTGGCACTAGATAATTTTTTAAATTGGTTTGGTTTTACCATGGCTGAAGCGAAGAGCACGAAGGCTAGGAGGAAGATGCTGGAGAGCTGCATGTTGATTGCCTTATCGAAGCGAGAAAACTTATGCTTGAAGTACAACCGCAAGGATTTTTATACCAAGCCTCACGTTATCAGCGTCAATATTATTGTTTATTCAAAGAATGTTTGAAAACTCAGCTGGTGGCATGTTTTTGTAAACACTTTAATAAGTATACATAGCCTGTTCAAAAGAAAAGGTGAATATTGAATTTTCGCGAGCTGCTAGTAAACTCCTTGCCGTAGACTCAGAAACAATGAATCGTTGTTCCTCAATCATCATTCTACTAATTATGGGTATCATTCTCCACTGTCCAGAATGTCGACACTTGTTGACTCAAGCCATGGTCGTGAAATTGTTGGAAGCCGCCTAAATGACATTTGTCATTCTTTACGACTCTACCGAATCTTAGACTTGACCTTGGCTTTGATTTGAACGTTCTTCCTTATTTATATTTTGTCATTGCTTATTTTAATATATAAATAAATAATTATATTGCAAAAGAAAGACAAACATTCGCGGGTTGCAAATAACCTGACAATATTTGAAAAACTCTTACTGCCATCATAAGAAGCTGAAAATGTTGCTTGTGCAATGATGGAGGACTTAGCCAGCAGAGGAATCAAACGCACGACGTCCGGGTGGGAATCGAACGCGTTTTTCCACTCAGCTACCGACCGGTCATTATGTATGAGGTGGTATTTATTTCGTGTTGTGTATTTTTTTTTGTAATTGGCCAATAGTTTGTTAGTTTATAAATTAACAAATAACTGGTTTTCCCTAATTTTCTAAGCAAAGTTGGGTATCATCCAAATAGGCCAGTGTAATAAGTTAATAAGATATTTCAATGGACTGGTCGATAAGTTCTTGATCTACTACTAAACAACGAGGTTGAAAACGAATTCACAGCCCGCAGCATATGTGAATAATTCATATGAACATACCAATAAGATAATTCTGGCTACAGTTGAGGGTTTAGTTTATTCCCATAATCCCCTCAATTGCCCCTTCTCCTTTCCATTCCAACTCCTAAATATGTATATATTTCTGAGAATTTTGTATTTTAGGTTAATTTTAATATTGTCCTGATGATAGAAGGGTGCTTCCGAAACCGGTCTTCATGATATTGAATAGTTAGTTAGTTATTGTAAATTTTTTAATATAAGTGTTTTTTTTTTTTTTTTTTTTTTTTACAGTACTATTTAAGGTAATTGTTACAATTTTTGCGCTGTGTATTTCAAAATAAGCATATAAGCTGTTCCTCACCATAAAGACCAAGGTTCTTGTGTTTGGTGAGGGAAATTGCGCTTAAATAATAGAATAGTGTTTAGTTATTACAGCAGAGAAAATTGAAGTAAAAATAAAAATAAAAGTATTTGTGGAAAATTAGTTATAGTAAAAAATATTAGTTCAAAATGATGACACAAATTTTGTGGAATAAAAAGAAAAAAAAAAAAACAAATAGAAAATTTTTAATAACAATTACAATTAATAAGGATTGTTAAATTTGTTTGAAGTAATTTTTCAATTTAAGCTGAAATTCATGAACAATATCTATAGTTCTTAAATTATCGAAGGAAGCAAACACTTTGTAGCTTGACATTATAATTTAAATAAAAAATAATTTTGTTTTAAGCCACTTTATTTATACACATATAACAATTCGACCGGTTTCGGTTAGACTTAACCTTCATCAGGAACGTATAAGTATAAACTAAGATTAAATATAGAGTAATACAGTAGACAAAGAAATTATGGAAAGAGACAAAACATTAATATAAACAGGACAAAGCATCAGAGAGGGGGTGGTAATGGAGTAGGTAGAGAGGTAGGGGGATGGGAAGAGGAGAAGGGGAACATTCTTAAAATCGGACTTTTAAATGGCGCAGAATTTTGTATATAAGTGACTTCTCTACCCTTTGCACATCTAAACTCCCATCAGAAATAAGACCAGCTTTTTACACCAACAATAATTTAGGAAAATTTTTAAGCAATTCTAAAGATAAAGAAGATTCTTTAAGCCATTCTGGCATATATAAACTTAACTGTAACGATTGCCCGGCAATTTACATAGGTAAAACCGCGAGAAATGTAAACATTAGAGTCAAAGAACACATTAGATGTTTAACAAGTATAGGTTTTTCCGAATTTGCCGAACATTTAATTAAAACTAACCATACTTTTAATAAAAATACAGGTGTACAAATAATTCATAAAAATGGAATAGGTTTGCGCCTTTACAATCTAGAAGCATTAGAAATTTCAAAATCAAATAATAATAATAATAATTGCCAAATTTTAAACAAACAATTAGAATTAACTAAAAGTCCGATTTTAAGAATGTTCCCCTTCTCCTCTTCCCATCCCCCTACCTCTCTACCTACTCCATTACCACCCCCTCTCTGATGCTTTGTCCTGTTTATATTAATGTTTTGTCTCTTTCACTAATTTCTTTGTCTACTGTATTACTCTATATTTAATCTTAGTTTATACTTATACGTTCCTGAAGAAGGTTAAGTCTAACCGAAACCGGTCGAATTGTTATATGTGTATAAATAAAGTGGCTTAAAACAAAATTATTTTTTATTTAAAATCTATAGTTCTTAGTTTTACAGGGAGATTGTTAAAGTAAGTTATTCCTAGATAGAGGTAGGTATTAAGTTTTAATTTTTTTAACTGTTTTTCTTTTTAAATTTGTATAATTGAATATTTATTTATGTGTTATCTATTGTAGGTACATTGAATATTGTAAAAAGGGTTTCAGTAGAAAATGTTGATTGGTTGAAGATTAGCTATCAAGCTTTGAATTGTTTTAAGTGAGTTTAAAATATTTTCATATGTTCCTCCCCAGCCAATTATGCAAAATTGTAATACAGATTAAACAATTGCATAATATGCTTTTCCTAATTCGTTTAACAAGTTCACTTACGAGTAAATGTGTTTTCCATTTAAAATGTTGATCTATATATACACCGAGGTATTTAATTTTGAAAGTTAAAGTGGTTATATACAAAGTGTATTTGTTTTATTTATACTCGTAAATATGGCAAGCCATAAAGTAAATGCTTTTTACGAATACGTAATTTTTTCTATGTTATGCAAGGCGTTTTTGGGATGATATTTTAGAAAAATTGCTCTTTATTAATGAGCCAAAGATTGTTATTAGGTTTTCTCCCATCAATTGACATTATGAAAACTATTTATCTGCTCATGACTATTCACATCCTCTTTGGTTAATTTATCAAATAACGTAAATAATATGTGTTATTTTAATTACTTATAATTTTATGTTAATTTGAATTAGTTTTTTTTAAATTAATATTTTTACATTATTCTTCAATCACTACAGTTGACGTTCCACCTCTTTCTTTATCATATTATATATTCTTCTCTCTGTTCCTTTGTTATAATTTTAAATTGAATACTGGAATTAATTAAGGCTCTAAGTGCCAAAAAATTAACAACTTTTTTTTTACAGAATCGTATTTTATGATGGAAATAAAATACGATTCTTTAAAAAAAAACAGTTTTTATTTTTTTGGTACTTAGAGCCTTAATTAATTCCAGTATTCAATTTCATTTAATTGTTTTCTAACAGTTCTCTTCTTTTATTTATATTTTGTTCTCCCTCTGTTTGTTTACACATAACCGCACAATTTGTATTTTTTGTTTGGTTTAATTTTATACCCCTAAGACGCTCAAGCTAAGCGAAACAGCTCGGCCATAAAAATTCAAATAAAATCTGAAATCTTTTAAAATGTTATTATTTAATTTTCAAAAACGATTGACTATTTGCCTAAAGTATTTAAATTGAGTTAAGGGTGTGGCCGGTGTGAATAGAAGTGAAATATTTAAAAAAAACAATGTTTGATGGCAAAAATGAAACACTTTTCTTGAAATTATTAAAAATGCCTTTAAGCTTCAGACGTGAGTGGACAAAGATAAGGGAATAATAAAAAATATTTTGTTTTTTTTTAAGTGTTTTTTTAAATTAACAATCAAATCATTTGTCAAGCTGGTCACATTGTAAAAAAAAAACATAAACAAGGTGTTACGATGTTTGCACTTTTTATTATTTCTAATTTTGTAATTGTTAATTCATGGTGGAATTCCATTTTAATGATTTCATAAAACAAATTAATAGCATATAAACAAATATAAAGCATAAATTTATAAATTTTAAGCACTTAAAAATTCCTTGATACCGAGAAATTATATACCAAATAAATGATAATAATAAAAGTAATCTACTGTAAAAGTGCATAATAAATAAAATCAAGTAATTATACCATAATACTGGGAGTAACCCAAGATTTAGGAAATTTTATGGAAAATCTAGACATTACAATTAAGATGGGAAAACCTAAAATAAACTCATTAATAATCAGTATTCACCAACCTTGCATTATATAAATACATCGTAAAATCATACTTAGAGAAATACAACTGTAACCCATCTTAAATTAAAATTCATACCAGATAGATATATAAAATAATAAACTAAAAGTAACTTGTAACTAGTAAAATCATGCAGGAATACTGATAAATATAATTAAAGTAAAATCATGTTTTACTACCCCTGATATCCCAAAAATAGTACATAAGCCATAGAATAAGAGCAACATGTACTAGTCTGAAGATGGCCGTTATAGGCTGAAACCGGTCCAGTCAAAAAATAAAAAAAGTGGAATAAAGTTATAAATTTGTTTTGTTTAATCATTAAGTTGTTACGAAATTCAACATCCGTGGAAATTGTAAAATATAGCTTTCTCCTGCTGGTAGTTTCATGACTTTATACAACACGTTAAGTTTAAAAAGAAGTCACGCTAAGTACGCCGTTTAGCGGAGGTTTTACTTCATCTTCCCGGGATCCATTATTTGGCGAACTCTTTGGTTCGTGGTAGCCGTGCCTTGCGCTGGCAATTCATTAGAAAGGGCCTGAAATAATAAAACAAAAATATTATAATTTTTCCACTGGTTTCTTCAAAGGTTCTACAATCAGTCACTGCATCAGAGAGATAAAGTGAAGAAATCGTTTGATCAACAACAAAAGAGATCAACATCGGAAGGATGATTTACAGATACCTAATGTTAATGATAAATGAAAATTATTTCCAAAATTTACTAAAATTACATAATGCGTTTTGAATATTTGAAAAAGTATTGTTGTTTAATTTTTTTCAATAAATATAGTTTTTCATATTATTATTATAACAGCCTTAAAACATACAAGGTCACTATAAAAATAATTAAAATCAATGAGGTACAAGTAATTGTTTAAAAAAGTATGATAAGATGATGAAGAAGTATGATATGACAGTGTTAGTTGTTAGTCACTAGTTATAAGAATTAGGCATAAGTTAATATTAAGCCTTAGTTGTAATATTATGTTGATTATGATGTAAAGCGCCCTTGAGGTGATATCTCTGTCACGAAAACGGCGCTATATAAATCAGCCAATTATTATTATTATTATTATAAGAAATGGTTGGCAGAAGATACATTTTAGTATTGGTTGTGTTTGCTGATTTTACCATTGCTGAGGCGAAGAGCATGAAGACTACGAGGAAGATGCTGGCGAGCTGCATGTTGATTGTCTTATCGAAGCGAGAAAACTGACGAAAGAAGTACAATCGCGAGGATTTTTATACCAAGCCTCACGTTGTCAGGGTCAATATTATTGGTATTTAAAAAAATGTTTGACCGTTTGCGGCAGTGTTGAAAACTTAGCCGGCGGCGAGCTGTTGAAAATACGTTGATCAGTTGATGCAAAAAAAACCTTGTTTCATGAACATGTGTTGATTGTCCAACTTGTTGTTTTTATCATATGAATAAGGAATGCATTGCAGTGTTTGTTAGTAACAAAGAAATGTAGCGGTCCACAATGAAGACCTGATACCAGCTTTGAATTGTACAATAATGAAGGCATTGTTTTAAAAGTCTTCGTGAGGTTTTAGAAAAAGGGATTCGCTTATGGCGAGTGAACGTTGAAAGGGTGATAGGTGGATTTTAAATTTAACCAAAATACCATGGTATCCCTTAAATTAAACACTGCTATCGCAGGAAGGATTTTAAGATGAACTTCGTAATATCTTTATTATGGTTGATGGTGTATCTGCATCAGATCGTTGGTAAGATCGTTTGCTATCCATGTTTGTCTGCTTTTGACATGCCAGTTCATTCGTGTGAGACCTTGCCATTCTGACGTAAAAAAGATTTCAGTCTTTTTCCATTCATTTTTCTCTTATTTTGACATTATGGATATTATTTGTCTGCTGTTGATTTTGTGAAATACGAAAAGCCATTAAATCCTTTCCCGATTCATGTTTCAACTTTCGACATATCCAGCTACATCTCTCTGTTCTTCACCATATCAGACACAAGTGGTTACTAAAATTGTCTCATTTCCATAAATGTCTGCTTTTGAATGTTGGGCTATTTATGTGTGATCTTGCCCATATCTAACAATAAATGTCATTCGAGACTTTTCCGATTCATTTTCCAACTTTCGATGTATCCAACAATATCTCTCCGTTCGCCACCATTTAAAAAAACGTGAGGCTGGTAAAATTGTCTCCTTTCCACATATGTCTGCTTTTGACATGTTGGGCCGTTTATGCGTGATCTTGCCAACATCTGACATTAAGTGTCACTAACATCTTTTCCGATCTATTTTTTAAAATTTTGACATATTCGACTCTATATTTCTGTTCTTCACCATATCAGAAACAAAAAGCTACTAAAAGTGTCTCTTTTCCATATTTGTCTGCTTTTAACATGTTGGGCCATTAATGTGTGATCTTGTCAACATCTGACAAAGAGGGTCATTTAAGTCTTTTCCCATCAATTTTTTCAACTTTTGACATAACCAGTTCTGTCTATTTATTCTTCACCATTTATGACACGAGAGGCTCGTAAAATAGTCTTTATTCTACATATGTCTACTTTTGATGTGTCGGGCCGTTTATGTGTGATCTTGTCAACATCTGACAAAGAGGGTCATTTAAGTCTTTTCCGATCAACTTTTGACATAACCAGCTCTGTCTATTTATTTTTCACCATTTATGACACGAGAGGCTAGTCAAATTGTCACCTCTCCATATTTGTCTGATTTTAACATGTTGGACCATTTATGTGTGATCTTGCCAACATTTGACATAGAGGATCATTTAAGTTTTTTCCGTTCCATTTATTCGACTTTTGACATAACCGGCTCTGTCTATCTATTCATCACCATTTATGACACGAGAGGCTAGAAAAATTGTCTCATTTCCACGTGTGTCTGCTTTTGACGTGTTAAACCGTTTATGCGTGATCTTGCCAACATTTGACATTAAGTGTCGTTCAAGTTTCTTCCGATCCATTTTTACAACTTTTGACATATTCGACTCTATCTCTCTTTTCTTTACCATGTCAGTCACAAAAGGCTACTTAAATTGTCTTCTTTTCATATGTGTCTACTTTTAACATGTTAGGCCATTTATGCATCTTGCCAACATCTGACATAGAGGGTCATTTAAGTCTTTTCCGATCCATTTTTTCAACTTTTGACATAACCGGCTCTGTCTCTCTATTCTTCACTATTTATGACAAGAGAGGCTAGTAAAATTGTCTCCTTTTCACGAATGTCTGCTTTCGACATGGTGGGCCGTTTATGCGTGATCTTGCCAACATCTGACATTAAGTGTCACTTAAGTCTTTTCCGATCCATTTTGACAACTTTTGACATATTCGACTCTATCTTTCTGGACTTCACCATATCAGACACAAATGGTTACTTAAATCGTCTCCTTTCCAAATTTCTCTGCGCTTAACATGTAAGGCCATTATTTGTGTGTGATCTTGCCAAAATCTGACACAGAGGGTCATTTAAGTCTTTTCCGATACATTTTTTCAATTTTTGACATAACCGGATCTGTCTCTCTATTATTTACCATTTATGACACGAGAGGCAAGTCAAATTGTCTCCTCTCCATATTTGTCTGCTTTAAACATGTTGGGCTATTTATATGTGATCTTGCCAACATCTGACATAAAGGGGCAATTAAGTCTTTTCCGATCTATTTTTTTAACTTTTGACATAACCGGCTCTGTCTCTCTATTCTTCACCATTTAAGACATGATAGGCTAGTAAAATTGTTTCCTTTCCACATGTGTCTGCTTTTGACATGTTGAGCCATTGATGCGTGATCTTGCCAACATCTGACGTTAAGTGTCATTTAAGTTTTTTCCGATCCATTTCACAATTTTTGAAGAATTCGACTCTTTCAGTCTGTTCTTCACCATTTATGACACGAGAGGCTAGCGAAACTGTCTTCTTTCCACATGTGTCTGTTTGTAACAGGTTGGGCCGTTTATGCGTGATCTTGCCACCATCTGACATAAAGTTTCAGTGAAGTCTATTCCGATCCATTTTTAAAACTTTTGACATATTCGACTCTGTCTCTCTATTCTTCACCATTTATGACACGAGAAGCTAGTAAAATTGTTTCCTTTCCACGTGTCTGCTTTTGACATTTTAGGCCGTTAATGCGTGATCTTGCCAACATCTGACATTAAGTGTCATGAAAGTCTTTTCCGATCCATTATTTCAACTTTTGACATAACCGGCTCTGTCTCTCTATTCTTCACCATTTATGACACAAGAGGCTAGTAAAATTGTCGCTTTTACACATGTGTCTGCTTTTGAGTTGTTGGGCCGTTTATGCGTGATCTTGCGAACATCTGACATTAGGTTTTCCGATCCATTTTTATTACTTTTTAAATCATCGACTCTATCTCCCTGTTCCTTACCACATTCGACATAAAAAGTCTGCTTTAATTGTCTCCTTTCCATAGTTGTCTGTGTATCGGACGTGTCAGCCGCATATATTTGTACCTAAATTAATATGTCTTGTGTTTCTTGTGGTTTGCATGTTTTGTGTTTTTGCCTGTACGGACGACATAGTCTCTAGAGGCGTAGAAGGGAAATGAGCGGCCTGCGCGAACAGCCCTCTCCTTTTACGCTACCAAATGATGCTATTTCGTTTGTACGGGACCCTGCATCGCGGGCTCCCCCCCCGGGCCCCGCTCACTCACCCCTGCCACACGCCGCTCGCTGAGCCCAGCCATGCTCTGATTGGCTGGGACCAAAACACCCGCCGAAGTGAGGCAGACATTCTATAAACGGTGAACCCATGTAACCTTGTATGTCGATTACCGTGAATGCAGTGAGAGGCTCCAATAAACCAATTATGCAAGCCTACTCACCTGTTTTCACGGAATCCAATAAATTAATCATTTAGTGTAAATTTATGTATGTAACAAAGATATCAAGCTGCAAAGGCCAAACGTGCAGGTCTTTGCAGCCAATTTGTTCCCCTTTACTAAAATAAAAAAATCAGGCGAGCTGCGAAGTAGTCTAATCTAAGAAGAAAGAGGTGGGCAAGAACCTATTTTTTTGTATTTTGACGTACAAAAATATCTCAACCCTCAGCGGTCCGCGGAAAATCCCGCGGGCCAAACAAAGACAACCCTCTGCTGTTGGCGACACGGTACCGCTGAGGAGTTAAAGACAAAGATTTCCCGAAAATTTATTGTCTTCACCGCTCCATCGATTCCTTCTTGGACTTACCCGCCTCTGCGTGACTGACTGAGAATCTGGAGTTTTATTCTGCACCCTTGAACCTCTTTCCTGTCACACGACTCCAGACTTCGAAGCGGAAAGACCGGCAGACAAACAAGTACTCCAAATCGAAATAAACAAAGACACCATACAAAAAGTCGCCTTCAAAGCGCAGACACTCGAACAAAGTCGAATGGTCCCCGTGTACTGAAACAAGCCGAAGCAGGCCCAGCACACTCTCTCTTCTGACGCGGACGTGTGTTTACAGAACACGTCCCGTATAGTCTGCTTTAAACATTTTTGGCCATTAATTTTGTATTTTTGGCAACATCTTACATAGAGGGTCATTCAAGTATTTTTCGATCCATTTTTTCAACTTTTGACATAACCGGCTCTGGTTCTATATTTTTCACCATTTATGACACGAGAGTCTAGTAAAATTGTCTTTTTTTCATATTTGTCTGCTTTAACATGTTGGACCATTTGTGTGTGGTCTTGCCAACATCTACGTTTTTTCCGATCCATCTTTACAACTTTTGACATATTCGACTCTATCTCTCTGTTCTTCACTATATCAGTCACTAAAGGCTACTAAAATTGTCTCTTTTCCATATTTGTCTTTTAACATGTTGGGCTATTTATGTGTCATCTTGCCAACATCTGACAAAGGGATCATTTAAGTCTTTTCCGATCCATTTTTTAAACTTTTAACATAACCGGCTATGTATCTCTATTCTTCACCATTTATGAAACGAAAGGCTAGTAAAATTGTCTCCCTTCCACATGTCTGCTTTCGACATGTTGGGCCGTTTATGCTTGATCTTGCGAACATTTGACATTAAGTGTCATTCAAGTTTCTTCCGATCCATTTTTACGACTTTTGACATATTCGACTCTATCTCTCTGTTCTTTACCATGTCAGTCACAAAAGGCTACCTCAATTGTCTCCTTTTTATATGTGTCTGCTTTTAACATGTTAGGCCATTTATGTCTGATCTTGCCAACATCTGACACAGAAGGTCATTTAAGTCTTTTCCGATCCATTTTCTCAACTTTGGACATAATTGGCTCTGTCTCTCTATTCTTCACCATTTATGACACGAGAGGCTCGTAAAATAGTCTCCATTCCACATATGTCTACTTTTGATATTTTGGGCCGTTTATGTGTGATCTTTCCAACATCTGACATTAAGTGTCATTTTAGTCTTTTCCGATCCATTTTTACAACCTTTGACATATTCGACTCTATCTCTCTGGTCTTCAACATATCAGTTACAAGAGGCTACTAAAATTGTTTTTTTTTTCCAAATTCGTCTTCTTTTAACATGTTGGGCAATTTATGCGTGATCTTGCCAACATCTGACATTAAGTGTCAATTAAGTCTTTTCCGATCCATTTTTTCAATTTTTGACATAACCGTCTCTGTCTCTCTATTCTTCACAATTTATGACACGAGAGGCTAGTAAAGTTGCCTCCTTTCGATATCTGCCTGTTTTTGACATTTCGGTCTATTTATGTTTGGTCTTGCCAATATCTGACATTGAATGTCATCTTAGTCTTTTCCGATGCATTTTTTCATATTTTGACATATTTGGCTCTATCTCTCTGTTATTCACCATTTCCGAAACGAGAAGCCGGATAAATCCCGCTTTTCATGTTTTTTGGCTTTTGATATGTTGCTCCATTTGCGTGAAGCCTTGCGAATATCTGACATAAAAAAAAAAAAACCATTCATTTTTTTTTTTTGATATATGTCTGCTCTGGACTTTGTGAGACACGGAATGCCATTTAAGTCTTTTCCGACCATTTCCTTGAACTTTTTATATATCTAGCTCTATATCTCTGTTCTACGCCATGTCTGACACACGAGGCTAGTTAAGTCGCCTTCTTTCCATGTTTGTCTTCTTTTGGCATGTTATGCAATTCGTTTTAATAAAGTAATTTAAGCTTGTTTCGATCCGTTTTTCATTTTTGACAAATTTGGCTCTATTTCTCTGTTCTTTGCCTTTTCTGATACTTTTCTCGCTAGTAAAGTCATCTTCTTTCCATGTCTGTCAGTTTTTGACATTTTTTTTTCATTTACGCCTGCTTTTAACAATTTCTTAAACAAAAAGCATTGAAAAGGTTATCGGCAATATTTTCCAATATTTTTGATAAGATGGGACATTTATTTATAAATTAACGGACTTAAGTCCAATTACAAAAAAAATACATATAAAACACCAAACGTAAAAAGAAGCAACAGAGAAGGAACAGCACATACATAATAATAAATAAAACGATGACGAAAATAAGGCAAAATAAACGTTAGAGAGAACATTCAAGCCATGGTCTAGTCAAAGTTTTGGTAGAGTCGTAAAGAATGACAAAAATCATCTAGACTGCTACCAAAAATTTCAAGACCATGGCTTCAGTTAATAAGTCATGACATTCTGGACATTAGAGAATTATACCCATAATTAGTATTGTGATGATTGAGGAACAGTAATTCATTGATTTTGAGTCTACGGCAAAGAATTTTGAACTGGATAAGTTGCAACAGAGAAGGTGAGTCAATAAAACAATTAATAATTCTGAAAATGAAAATTTAATCAAAGTGTTTCCCGCGCTGTTCTTATGAAGACATTTTCAATAATTGTTCAATTTCACCATACGAATAATCGACTCTTTCTCGCCCTAATCTCCATGCAATACCGCGTAAGAAGCGATGTTGTACGGATTCAATCTGATGAATATGAACGGTATAGAAAGGGGACCAAATGACACTGGCATATTCTAGATGAGGGCGAACTAATGAACAGTAAAGGGTTCTTAGGGTCTTTATATTCTTAAAGTCACATGCAATTCTATTGATGAAGCCGAGAAGTTTTAGTCACTTATTAGCTACATTATTAATGTGATCACAAAAATAAAAGTTATAGTCTAGAGTGACACCGAGATCTTTTATAGATCTGCCGGTAGATAGGGAGACATGAAATGCAATAGTTTTACATTTATCAATGTTTAATTCTAGGCAGTTAGTTTCACACTATTCATTAAATGAATCAATATCACTTTGGAGAAGAATAAGTCATGAAAATATTTTATTATTTTAAGGATTTATTGTCATCTGCAAAAAGTCAACGCGAGGAAGAAAATACTTTGGCAATGTCGTTAGTAAATATCTTTAAAAGAACGATTACGTATTCTCTTTACCATTAACGTTACTTAAAGAAAGTTATGTAAGTTCTTTTGATTTTCGGAGTTGTCACTCGTGTTTATTATTTGTATCATTATTCAGTCTTTATCTATTATGAACAATATCTGAGTGCTTTCTCTATTTCTAAAATTTTAAGTTACTTATTCGCAAGGTCTTTTCTGATCCTGTTTGGTTCATTCATCAAGTTATTGGCTTATCGACCTTAATTGTGTGTTTTAGTTGTTATTCAGTTGACGGTATGGCCGGTATGGTAAACAGAAACATAATTATAAATAACACTGTTCAATAAGTACGGTTTTTTGTCATCCGTTTCGTCAGTACAATTGTGCAGAATGAATTCAAGAACTTCATCGGTGAGTGAATGGTTTCCCACTTTTTTCTTATTTCCATAATGTATAATGAAACACTTCGTTTATAAATTTATCTGAAACTGGAAATAAAATCGGTGTTTCATAGCAGTTTCAGATACTACAAACAGTCAAGTAAGACATTCTTCTTTAAATTATGAAAAAAGCTTTTTACTTCAAACGTGAGTGGACGTGGATAAGGAAATAATAAGAAATAAATTTGTTTTTTTTTTGGGTTTTTTTTTATTAAACAATCAAATCATTGGTCGAGCTGGGTCACGATGTTGTAAAAAAAAAACATGAACAAGTTGTTACAAAATTCAACATCCGTGGAAAATGTTGATTAATGTTTTTTCCTGCTGATAGCTTCCTCACTTCATACAACACGTTAAGTTTACAAGTCTACATGCTGGTGCTAAGTACGCCATTTAGTAGGTGTTGTACTTGTCGTACTTGGGCCTGTAGGTGTCGTACTTGTCATTGTACCTGTTGTACCTGGGCCTTCCAGCAGAGCTGACCTGAAATAAGAAAAATAAAAATATTATAATTTGTCCACTGTTTTCTTCAAAGGTCCAACTTCCAATTTTATCATCAGAGAGATAAAAAGTGCAGAAATTGTTTTATCAAAAACAAAAGAGATTAACAGTGTTAATTATAATAGAAAAATGTTTAGAACATCTGCTAAAACAACATAATGCGTTCTGAATATTTGGAAAAGTTTTGTCATATAATTTTTTCAGTAAATATAGTTTTCCAAATAATCATTCCAACCGCTTGAAAAAATGGAATCTATCTATAGTACTCAAAAAAATTAATAAGATTCTAATTGATTAAAACGTATAACAAAATAGGGTAGGCATAAGAGAAATTTTATTATTGGATTTATTTTCTAATGTCTTACCATGGCTGAGGCGAAGAGCACGAAGGCTACGAGGAAGATGCTGGCGAACTGCATGTTGATTGTCTTATCGAAGCGAGAAAACTGATGCCAGAAGTACAATCGCGGGGGTTTTTATACCAAATCTCTCGGTAGTAGCGCCATCTTCGTCTTGTTTGAATGTTTGACCGTTGGCCACATTATTGACGATTCAGCTGTTTGTATAGCCGGTGTAAACATGTTTATAAATATAGATTTAAAAAATATATTTTGTATTCATGTTGGTGCATTCACGTGTCGTCTTGCCAATATCTGGCATAAAAGGCAATTTAAGTAATATTCTATTCATTGTTCTCCTCTTTTGGCATTATTGGCACTATGTAACTGCTCTTGACTATATGTGAGACGAAATGTCAATTATGTCTTCTCTGATGCATTTTTTTTGTTGATAAATTTGGCTTTATCTCTCCATTCTTTGCCAAATCTGAGACAAGAGGCCAGTAAAATCGTCTCCTTTCCATGTATGTTCTGCTTTCGACAAATGCATTTATTTATTAAATTGCAAACGCCTGAGAGGGCTTTTACATTAAAAGGTTTGCAATTGACAGTGAAAAAATGAGAATTATATGCACAAACAAAATAAATAATGGTTATGGAGTAGTAGAAAATAGTGTTTGAATACATAAAAAAGATTATTCGTTAAAGAAATATGATGTTATAGTTTATGTGGTTTATATATTATATTTGACGGCCTCCATGGTCGAGTGGTAAGACGCTAGACTACGAATCCAAAGGTCACGGGGTTCAAACCCGGCGTGCGCCAATAACTTTTGTTTAACTAATATGTGTCATAACACATTTAATTCATGTGAAAATAATAAAAAAGCATAGTTGCGGCAAGTTCCACAGTGGTAGATACTCGAAGTATCGCTCTGGTGAAAGACCACCATTCATAATTGAAACGTTGCTTAAAATGGCTTTAGCCGTGTTTGGTGATCAGATCTGAATATCCAGGTGCTTCCCAACCTTCCTCTTTCCAATATACTTTCCCTCCTCACTAAGTTCAGCCTCACAACATACCTTATTTGAGGGGCTTAGAAGCAAATGCAGCAATCTTCAAATACGGTTCTGTAGCATTGTCAACTTTTAAATGATTATTATAAAGAAATGGAGAATGAAGTGTACAAAAATGTTTGATGCACATCAAACTAGAAACAATTTGAAACAATTATCTTTAAATTTATCAACATATTCACAAAAGAAAAGTGCATTAAACGTTAAATCAACTTTCCAAGAAATAATTTAAAATGAAGGAGATTGCTGCCTTTGCTTCTAAGCCCCTCATTTGGGGATGACACAGTCTCACTGGCTCTAGACTGTTGGCAGCAGTTGGGACTCTTGTGCGGTATTTACTATAAAAAAATAGGTCTATTCATGTGTGGTCTTGCCAATTTCTGACATTAAAGGCAATTTGAGTACTCTTCTATTCCTTGTTCTCCTCTTTTGACATTATGGGCACTCTGTATCTTCTCTTTACTATATGTGAGACGAACTTCCATTTAAGTCTTCTCCGATCCATTTTTTCATTTTTTTCAAGAGGCTTGTAAAGTCGTCTTCTTTCCATGACTATCTGCTTCCGACATGTTGGGCTATTCATGTGAGGTCTTACCAATATCTGACATAAAATACAGTTCCAGTATTTTTCCATTCACCGTTCTCTTCTTTTGTCATTACGGACACTTTCTGTCTGCTCTTGGCTATAATATGTGAAACGGAATGCCATTTAAGTCTCTTCTGATCCATTTCTTCAACTTTTGACAAATCCGGCTTTGTCTCTCTGTTAATTGCCACTTCTGACACGGGAGGTTAGTAAAGTCAATTTCTTACTATGTCTGTCTGCTGTCGACAAATTCTTTCGTTCATGTCTGCTTTGGACTATTTCTGAAACAAAGAGCTATGAAAGACTTCTTGGCCCTATTTTCTTATACTTCTGATGTAATGGGACATTCATGTCTTCTTTTGAACATTTATGATACCTAAATAATGTTTTGAAAGTTCTTTATGTTTATTCATTAAAAATTCCCCACCATGGCTTGAGTTAACAAGTCTCTACATTCTGGACAATGGAGAAAGATACCCATAATTACTCGAGTGATGATTGAGGAACAACAATGTATTGTTTCTGGCAAGAAATGTTTAACTGGATGAGTTGCAACAAAGAAGGTGAGCCAATAATATAATATAATTATTTATAGTAAATTCAATTACATAATGATCAAGGCATTGTTCGATAAGTCTTTGTAAGATTAAGGAAATAGGATTCGCACTTGGCAAATGAACGTTAAAGGTGTGACAGGTGGATTTTAAATTTAAAAATTCCAGTCCCTTAAATTGAATGCTTTGGGCTTACATTCAGCTTCATTCGTATGTTTGTAGAAAAATTACATGTTATCTTAACTAAAAAAACTTCTGGTAGAAAATTGAGAGTGTTAGAGATTTTTTTTTTACATTTTAAACGGTTTTCGAATGCGCATCTTATGATAATAATATTAAGATGATTTTTATAGCGCCTGTTTCTACTCTCGTGGTACGAGAACGTATGGAAGCAGAAAAATACTTTAAATTCTTCTTCTTTATTTTATTTGAACATTTTTATCGGAAGATTTTTTAAAGTACAACAGTTGAACCTTCAACTGACGACATTCAAGAACCGCACGGCAAGGCGCTCTGAATGGGACTCCTAACTCACAATATTCAAGAACCGCACGCCATGGCGATCTGAACAGGACTGCTGAGATGAAGTAATGGTCAACTCAAAGATCATACTCTAACATGCGGTATGGAATAAAGCATGTTTAAAAGGATCTTAAAAATCGATCTAAAGATATTGTAAACAATACAATTCAAGGGACAGAAACACATTAAAGAAAGCAATTAAGAAATGCCCAAGGACCTTGGTCCGAGGGGTAGATCACAGGGGATTTAAGAAACAGTAAACATTATGGGAGGCAATTAAGAAATGCCAAAGGACCTTGGTCTGAAGGGTAGGTGACAGGGGATAAGCCCCCACATGGGCGCAACTGCATGGCCCATTACAGCTAGCATAATGAATTCACTACATTATTTCATAGACATAATGAACATTAATCAGATTTGCTTAATCCTAAAACATAATCACACTATAATACAAATGTAAACATGAACATATAAGATGACGATTTGCAGTAAGCGATAAGACATTCCTTCATAAAATACCAGGCTAGTACTAGAGGTACCTTATTTAATCGGAATCTACCCTCGATTGTAAAATGGTAGATGATATATTTTTCACGTAGTAACGTCGCATTTGGGAACGAACAGCGCCGTTTTTGTGAATCACCTCAAAGGCGCTGTACAATACCATCAAAATCATCCCCATCAATAAATTCAAAATAGCCTCTAAAAAATATTTAAAATGTATATAAATCAAAATAATAAGTAGTATAAAAGTTAAAATATTATAAAGTAAAAAAAAAAGAATGAAATAATAGCCACCTGTAAACTTGAATGTACAAAGTAACTAATATAAAATCAATAAAACTAAAAACTAAAAAAGATCTTATTTTCTCTTATTAGATAATGTTACTTATTTAAAGACATATTAGTAAATAATTATCCAACCATCACGCCATTTCCCCGCAGGAGTAAGCGAAAAAACCGACTGCTATAAAACACTGTATTGGCACACACTCTTTGCTTCATTCACATTCATACACCGTCTCATTGTTTTCAAACTCGGTGTTTTTGAATACGGGAATTAAAATCTGGAAATGGTTGGATAAGGTAGGGACTGGGTGAAAAACAGAAAGGTAAAAAACTTACAAATGATCTCTTTGAAATCCAGAAATACTGAAGGACAGTTTTGCGAGTTTTTATTTATTTTTTGAGTTATTTGTCACTTGCGTCTGCTAATGACTATTTGACACGAGATGACATTTCGAAAATCATATCCATAATTGACAGAATAACAAAGTCACCCTAACTTACAAAGAAAGGCTAGCCAGTTAGCATCAAAACTCACCGGTCTAATGATATCTTAATGTAAAGGATTGGCAAAATCTACTCCTTAACAAAAAAGCTTAAACTTTTTCACAGCCTACAGCACATGTATTTAGTTTATATGTTCATATCAATAAGATAATCCTCGTTATATTTTTATAGTTTTAATTTAAATTAAGCCATTGTTTTTAAGTTTTCTAAATCGGCTTTAAGAGGATATTTGACAAAAATGGCACTATATAAATTAGCAAAGTAATTTTATCTGATAGTATTATTACGTTAAGAAATCTTCTGCACACGTCCGATAAAATATTGCCGACGCATACAAAAGTTTGAAATTTTCTTCCGATTACGTCTGCGATACGATATGCTCACTATGTTTCTTTTGTTGAGTGTCGTTACTAAAACAGATTCTAGCGTCCTTTATATCTACACACCGTCAAGATCAAACGCGGACCACGTCGCGACCGTCCGATAAAATATTGGTCATATATATAAAAGTTTTTCAAATTTTCTTCCGATTACGTCTGCTTACGATATATTCACTATGTTTCTTTTGGTGAGTGTCGCAACTAAACGAGTATTTATGCGTGTTAAAACTACACGTCCCGCGGCCCGAATAGCTTACTACTGTTCCGATAGATGTCAGTCGTAAATGTTTATTTTAACATGAATTAATTTTATTTATATATACGCGATGAACTACTTAATCAATGCGTGTATGAAATACAAGTTAATAAATGCTCTAAAAACCGTCTTTACAAATAGTTTTATGACAGTTTTCGTTTGTTAATTAAATAATCAACGATAAGGAACACGTATATTTCGTGTTGCAATTTACGGTACCTAATTAGAAATAAATATTTTTGGATATCACAACACTGACACGCGTCTTTCCGTCAATTTTAAGGTAAATATTGTCATACAATCACCTAAAAATATATACTTATTTTGTTTGAACAACAATAACTCGCTTAATAGATTTATATTTTACTTTTCAGAAAACATTTGAATTAGATAAATAAACTCCAATAGTGATCGCGTCTCAAACTGACGTCAAATCAAAGGTAATTATTCATTAAAAGTGATGCAATGTTAACCTAAAAAATACCGCATTATTTTTGTATGATTAACTCGCTGGACTAACTAACTAATAATTGCTATTCTCCTTTTTCAGATAACATAATGCCTAATATTTCACAAGAGACGCGAGATATTCGAAGAACTAGACGGAGGATTGAATATTTGACACCCGAACAAAATGAAAAGATTAATGCTAGGAGACGAATACAAAATATGACAGATGAACAGAGAGAAATAAATAATGAAAGAGCGCGAATTGCTAGACAGTCTGCCAGGGTACGGATCGAAAGTAGGTTGAATGAACAGCGCCAAGAAAGGAATGATGGGAGATGTGTCCAGATAGCAAATAGAAGAAATGTATTCTACAAGTGTGCTCTTATAAATAACCCCAACTATGTGCTTCCAGATCAGAATAACCTAGGAGCCATGGACAAGGAGTGCACCGTGGAGCATTGCAGAGCTGTCCATTATGATCTTGAAAAAGGTAAAATTCTACATTCTTGCTGTCACAATGGTAAAATATTACCACAAGCTTTATCAGCTTACCCTCAAGGACTTCGTGCACTCTTGACGGGAGATTGTAGTCAATCTAAGAACTTTAGAAATTTTATCCGTCAATACAATAGTGCCAATGCATTTGCATCTTTTGGAGCGCAAATAGCTAACATTCCAGGTAATGGTCCATATTGCTTAAAAATTTCTGGTGAAGTTTATCATCTGACTTCTAAAAGTATGCGAGTTGAAGGAGAAACACTTTCCTACGCTCAGCTTTATGTTTACGATTCAGATGAGGCCATAAGAGTACGTATGAGTCATCCATCTAATGCTGATTGCTATCAAAATATTATGAGAACAATTGATAGCGAAAATACGTTGCATAAGTCCTTATGCCTATCAATATAAGAAACTAAAAAAGCTGTCGAGGAAGAGGAATTGCGCGTTGCAGCTAACGGTGGCAATGGCCAGGTGAGAGATATTCGTTTATTATTTACAAGAGTTCAGCTGCTGATGACCAACGGGTATAATGCTCCGACCAGCTCGAATGACATCGCTATGGTATATGTAGCAGATAGAGATGGGGAACACCGACAGGTATAGATATCGCCTGTTTATCCAAAAAGATGTTCAAGGACTTCAACGGGTGGCGACTTTATCAAAGCATTTAGATCCTATGGTTTCCATTATTATTTCCCTCGGAGAATTTGGTTGGACACCAGGCTTTCAACACCATGCTGATTTTCTACTGCTCAACGTCATAACGTAACTGCTATGCAAGTTTATGCAAATAAATTAGCAGTGCCAGAAAACTTCTTTAATCAGTCCATTACGCAGGTAAACTTTTCAACTTAAGTATTTAATTCATGCTTACATTATTTAATGAATCTGGTCGCTTAGATTACATTAGGAAAAACCAACGACACCTCAGAGTGGAATGCTACCAAGGTTTGCAAGACCACGTAAAAAAAATTTAGCCACGGACAGAGGAGTACGAGCAGGTAATGTAGTCATTCTACCATCTTCATTTACTGGTGGACCACGCCACATGAATAAACTTTATCATGATTCAATGGCCGTAAGTTTGGTCGTCTGATTTATTCATTACTTTTACATGCAATCCCAAATGGCCAGAGATACAAAATTGAAACTTATCAAACGGCTACGGACAGGCCTGATATAGTGGCGAGGGTCTTCCAGCTAAAAGTCAAAGAAATTCATTCATGATATGACGGAGAAACATGTTTTTGGAAAGGTAATTTGTTGGGTGTATACAATTGAACAGCAAAAGCGAGGACTCCCCCATTTACACGGTGTGTTTACACTTTGCAACCAGGATAAGTTGTATAGTACTTCTGATATTGATAATGCCGTGTCTGCAGAGCTGCCCGATCCGAGGAATTCTGTTTTGTATCACATTATTTTGAAAAATAACATTCACGGACCATGTGGCGTACTTAATCCAAAGTCAGTATGTATGACAGAGGGTAAATGTTCGAAAAAATTCCCTAAATTATTTAAAAATGCTACTGATAATATTCTGCATCCTACCCGGAGTACAGGAGACGTGATAATTTTTCTGAAAATCATTTTGTTCGAGGAATACGTATCGACAATCGATTTGCTGTTCCATATAATGCATTCCTTAGCAAAAAATATGACGCACATATCAATGTTGAAATTTGTTCTTCTGTCGCGAGTATTAAATACATTCATAAATATATATCTAAAGGCTTTGATTGTGCTAGGATGGAAATTAGACAAGAAGCTGAAAACTTAGAAGAGAATGTTGTTATCCAATATGATGAAATTAAGCAATATATCAATTGTCGATATGTAAGCGCCCCAGAAGCTGCATGGAGAATTCTTGAAAATTCCTTACATGATCAATCTCACTCAATTTTACTTTTAGCTCTACATTTACCAGATAGTCAGTCTGTTTACTTTGTAGAGGGACGGGAAGAAAAAGCTCTCAGGGAAGCATCTACAAGAAACACCTCTTTAACAGCGTGGTTCCAATTGAATAACCAACATGTAGAGGGACGCTCTTTTCTATATCAAGACGTACCAAATAATTATGTATTTTCAGCTGAAAAAAAGTGGACGAAACGACAGCGGGGAGGCAACAAAGTTACTGACAAAAGAGGTTAGTAAAGTCATCCTTTTTTCCAAGTTGGTCTGCTTTTGACATTTTTGGTCATTAAAGTATGCTTATGCCAATATCTGACACAAAATGTAGTATTAGTATTTTCTGATCCATTTATTCAACTTTAATCAAATTCCAATCTATAACTCTGTCCTTCACTAATTTTGACCCAAGAAGCTAGAAAAGTCATATTCTTTCCATATCTGATTCCTTTGACATGTTGGCCTATTCATGTGTTGTCTTGCTAATAAATGACATAAAAAGCAATTTTAGTATTTTTCCATCCATTGTTCTTTTTCGATATTATGGACACCATGTTCCTGTTTTTGACTACAATTCGGACAGATTGTCATTTTAGTCTATTTCGATTCATATTTTTAACTTTCGACACACTCTTCGTATTTTCTGATCCATTCATTCAACTCCTAACAAATTCCGATCTATAACTCTATTCCTCACTAATTTTGACCCAAGAAGCTAGTAAAGTCATCCTCTTTCCATATTTGATGCCTTTGATATGTTGGCCTATTCATGTGTTGTCTTGCTAATAAATGACATAAAAAGCAATGTTAGTATTTTTCCATCCATTGTTCTTTTTTTGATATTATGCACACTATGTACCTGCTATTGACTACATTTTGGACAGAATGTCATTTAAGTCTTTTCCGATTCATCGTTTAACTTTCGACACACTCGGCTAACCTGTCTGTTCTTCGCCATTTCTGACAAAAGAGGTTAGTAAAGTCATCCTTTTTCCATGTATGTGTGCTCTTGACCTTATTGGTCATTTAAATATGTTATTGCCAATATCTGTCATAAAATGTCATTTACGTCATTTTCGATCCTTTTTTTAAACATTTGACATATTCTGATCTGCCTATTGGCTCTTTTACATTTCTTCACAAGAGGCTCATAAAGTCATCTCCTTCCATGTTCGTCTGCTTTCAACATGTTTGGTCATTCATGTGCCCTCTTGCCAATATCCGACATAAAATGTCATATCAGTCTTTTTCGGTCCATACTTATAACTATTTACATATTCGTCTTATTTTATTCGTGTATTTTTCAACTATCGAAATTGTCAGCTCTCCTCGAAAGACAAGTAAAGTCATCACCTTTCCAATATTATCTGTTTTTGACATGTTTGGTCATTTATGTGTGTTCTTGCTAATATCTGACATAAAATTTCGTAGTAAATTTTCATAGTGAAAATTTCGTATGTGTTTCCCGATTTATTTTTCCAACTTTTGACATATTTGTCTCTACCTCTCTATTCTTTGCCATTTATGGCACAAGAGGCTCGTAAAGTGATCTCTTTTCCGTGTTTGTCTGTTTTTTCCATGTTGGAATTTTCATGTGTGGTCTTGCCAATATCTTACATTAAATGTAATTTAAGTGTTCTCTGATCCAATTTTTATCATTTTTTAACAAATTCGGCTCTATATTTCTATTCTTCACCATTTTTGACATAATAGGCTACCAATTCCATATTTATCCACTCTTGACATGTTGTCCATTATATTGTTCTCTTGCCAATATCTGAGAGACAAGGCACTTTCAGTGTTTTCTTATTCATTATTTTCTTATTGACATTGTGGGCATTGTCTGTCTTATCTTATTTATAAAAAGACCCCTTTTTTCTCTTCTCAACAATTTCGGACATAAAGGATCTTTTAAGTCGATTTTTACCTATGTTTGTCTGCTGTCGACAAATCATTTCATCCATACCTTCTATTTTTGATATTATGGGACATTTATGTCTTCTTATGACTACTTTCGATACTTTACTGACCGTCGACCGTTTTGAAAGTCCTTTTTTTTTTTTGTCTATATGACACGAAATGTCATAAAAGTCTTCTCTGGTCCTTTCCTGTTACACATGGTTTTTTAATCTTTTGTCTTCCGATTTTTGTATATCTCTATGTTTTTCTCCATTTTTAACAAAAGAGGCTAGTAAAATCTTCTCTTTTCTATTTTTGTCTGCTTTTGCATGTTAGGCCATTCACGTACGGTTTTGCCAATATCCGACATCCAATGTCATTTAAGTCTTATACGATCAGTTTTTTAAACTTTTGACAAATTTGAACAATGTTCATCTCTGTGTTCTTCACCATTTTTGAAACAAGAGGCAAGTTAAGCCGTTATCTTTTCAGGCCTGTCTGAATTTGGCATGTATGTCTTCGTATGTGTGGTCTTGCCAATATCTGACATAAAATAGAATGAAGTCTTTTGATAGGTGAATCATAACGTTTCGTTCGAAAAACTGAATCATTTGGGTATTGTTGGTACTCCTCTCTTTTAACGATCTTACCTATCAAATCGCTTTTTGGCAGTACAACTGGGGTAGAAGACAAGTGACTTTAGCATAATTACATGCTGAGTGGGGTATTAGAGAAACGCTACAGTTTTACGCGGATGATACATGACGATGTATCTCACCTCGCGAACTGGTTAAAAATTAATAAATTACCTTGAAAAGAAATCGACCACAAGATATTTGGGCCTTATCATAGATTCATAGCTCCCGTGGGAACTCCACACAAACTATGTAATGGAGAAAACTACCCCCATAACTGGTGATCTCTATAGGCTGCAAGGATGACTTCCCACTGCATTACGGTTTATTATGCCATGATTCACTCACACCTATCTTATCTCTGCTGTATCTGGGGCTTTGCCCCCAAGAAAATGATCTCTGACCTCCAAGTGGTCCAGAAACGAGCTCCAGAAATGTCCTTGGTCTTCCATAAGACGCTCGTGTCAGGGAAACTTGTTCAAATACTGGTATCCTTCCAATCGAGATCCTCCCCAAACATAAAATCACAAGCACCATTTTACAAATTACTCAGCAAATAACGCACACTAACATCAAACCCCTTTAAAATCAAGACATCTACCAACATAGCACGCGAAACAACAATAAAATTCACATTCCTCTTACACACACCACAAAATATGGGATAAAATCTTTGGAATATATTTCCTACAAATTATGTAACTCGCTTCCAGATTAATAGAAAAAAAGTCAACTTAATAAAAAATACAATTTTTTTAAATTCATGTCAATTCAATGATGAAAACACCTAATCTTCAAAACAGTTTTCTTTTCCCGATAAAGTAAAAAAAATCTCATTTACTGTACTTCAAGGTTTTTTTAAATATATAAAAACACTAATTACCATTTTTATTTATACTGTATTTCTTATTTTGTTATATTGTATTATATTTTATTTAATTATTTATAAATTAACGGACTAAAGTCCAATTACAAAAATACATATAAAACACGAAATAGAAAAAAGAGTGACAGAAAAGGAATAGCACATACATTAAAATAAATGAAGCGATGACAAAAATAAGGCAAAATAAACATAAGAGAGAACATTCAAGCCATGGTCTAGTCAAAGTTTTGGTAGAGTCGTAAAGAATGACGAAAATCATTTAGACTGCTACCAAAAATTTCAAAACTATCGCTTGAGTTAACAAGTCCACATTCTGGACATTATACCCATAATTAGTATTGTGATGATTGAGGAACAGCAATTCATTGTTTCTGAGTCTACGGCAAGGAATGTTGAACTGGATAAGTTGCAACAGAGAAGGTGAGTCAATGAAACAATTAATAATTTTGTAAATGAAAATTGAATCAAAGTCTTTCCTGCGCTTTTCTAATGAAGACATTTTCAATAATTGTTCAATTTCACCATACGAATAATCGTCTCTTTCTCGCCCTAATCTCCGTGCAATACCGCGTAAGAAGCGATGTTGTACGGATTCAATCTGATGAATATGAACGGTATAGAAAGGGGACCAAATTACACTAGCATATTCTAGATGAGGGCGAACTAATGGTTTATTATGATTTACGTCAGTTTGATTACTCTGTATTTTGTTGTAACTCATAAATTTCTTTATTTTCCTTTGTCCCAGAGTGAGTTTTTATAATTCATCGGGATTGCTATGTATGTAAGCAAGATATTTAATCATAAAAAAAATCAAAATAAAATAAAAAAATCTCTCATCCATTTTTTCAACTTTTGACAAATTCGGCTCTTTCTCTCTGTCCTTCGCCATTTCTGACACAAGAGGTTCGTAAAGTCATATTCTCTCCATGTCTGTCAGCTATCGAAAAAAAAATTAATTCATGTCTGCTTTTGCCAATTTTAGAAACACAAAGCTGATGAAATGGGACATCATCGTCTTCTTATGACCATTAACGATACTGAAAGAAAGTTTTTGCAGTTCTATTTTATTTATTTTTTTAAGTTATTGGTCACTTGTGATTGTATGTATGACATGAAATGTCATTATCGTTTTAAAGTTTTGTAAGGCATCTTTGAGAAGATATCTCACAAAAATAACGCTACATAAATAGGCCATTTATTATTATTATTTCAGCTTTGCCTGTCGATTTTCTTCTTCTTTTGACATAGTGAACAATATCTGTCTGCCCTCTCTTTATCTTAAATTATAAGCCGCTTTTCCGATAAGTCTTTTCGGATCCCGTTTGGTTATTTTTTTCAAAAAATTGGCCTATTCGATCTTAATCGTATTTCTTAATTGTAATTTAGTTGACAGTTTGGCTGGTATGAATATCAAAAAGGTATTTATAAAAACACTTAATAATGATGGTTTCAAAGTGGTAATTTGTTAGGTTCTTACCTTTGTGTTTTTTACCCAAGTCCTTACCTATCCGACCAATTTGCCATGTAAATTTCCTTATTTAACAACACCGTATTCGACACAATTGAATTATCAAACAGAGGAATATTGGTGTAAAAAAACGTGGTTGCGGGTTCATTTCGGTTGTAAGTGGATTTGTTGTTTCATCTCCAAAAAATATCAAATAAATGTTGTGTTTTGTAAATATGGTAAGAAGACTTAAATAAGCACGGTTTTTTGTCATCCGTTTTTTTCAGTAAAATTGTGCAAAAATAATTTAAGAACTTTATCGGTGAGTGAATGGTTTCTCATTTTCTCTTAATTCCATAGTGTATAAGGAGACACTTCGTTTATAAATTTATCTGAAACTGGAAACAAAGTCGGTGTTTCATCGCAGTTTCAGATAAAACAAAGAGTAAATTAAGACATTCTTCTTTAAATTATTAAAAATGCTTTTTACTTCAGACGTGAGTGGACATAGATAAGGAACAATTAAGAAATACATTTTGATTTTTTTTTGGGTTTTTTTTTTATTATACAATCAAATCATTGGTCGAGCCGGGTCACGATGTTGTAGAAAAAAAACATGAACAAGTTGTTACAAAATTCAACATCCGTGGAAAATGTTGATTAATGCTTTTTCCTGCTGATAGCTTCCTCACTTCATACAACACGTTAAGTTTACAAGTCTACATGCGGGTGCTAAGCAAGCCATTTAGTAGGTGTTGTACTTGTCGTACTTGGGCCTGTAGTTGTTGTACTTGTTGTACCTTGGCCTCACGATTCCAGCAGAGCTGACCTGAAATAAGAAAAATAAAAATATTATAATTTGTCCCCTGTTTTCTTCCAAGGTCTAACAATAAATTTTATCATCAGAGAGATAAAAAGTGAAGAAATTGTTTTATTAACAACAAAAGAGAACAATATCTGAAGAGTGATTAGCAGAGACCTAATGTTAATGATAATAGAAAAATATTTAGAAAATCTACTAAAACAACATTAGGCGTTCTGAATATTTGGAACAGTTTTGTTATATAATTTTTTCAGTAAATATAGTTTTTCAAATTATTATTCCAATTGCTTGAAAAAGGGTAATTTATCTATAGTAATCAATACAATTAAAAAGATTCTGATAATTGTAAAGGTATGACAAGATAGGGTAGGCACAAAAGAATATTTAATATCGGATTTAATTTTCTAATATCTTACCATGGCTGAGGCGAAGAGCACGAAGGCTACGAGGAAGATGCTGGCGAACTGCATGTTGATTGTCTTATCGAAGCGAGAAAACTGATGCCCGAAGAACAATCGCGGAGGCTTTTATACCAAATCCCTCGGTGTTAGCGTCATCTCGGTATTTCGATGTTTGACCGTTCGCCACATTATTGACGATTCAGCTGGTGGTATGCCGGTGTCAACATATATTTATAAATATACATTTCAAAATTTTATTTACAAAACCACGTATTAAGTGACCGACTTGTTATTTGTTTCATTCAAATGAGGAATGAATTGTGGTTGTCGTTAGTAACAAAGAAATGTTGCGGCGCATAGTGGAGACTTGATTCCAGACCTGAATTTTATTACGATGAATGAATTGTTCTATATGTCCTAACGGGATTGGTTCCTGGCGATAAAACGTTGAAGGTATGACAAGTGGATCTTAAATTTAACCAAAACCCAGCCAGTCAAGAATTGCGTAGTATGATTTATCTCAGATCGTTTGCTATCCATGTCTGTCTGCTTTCGACATGGTGATCCATTCGCGTGAGGTCTTGCCAATATCTGACTTAAAAGAAAATTTTAGATTTTTTTAGCAGTCCACAATGGAGTGCTTATACCAACCCTGATGTATGGCAGTGAGGCATGGAACTGGCAGATATTAGACTGAATGCTGTGAAATGAGATCTTTGAGACGGATGTGCGGTAAAACCATGTGTGACCGTATTACAAATGTGGATATCCGGAAAGAATACAAGGCGGATATGAGCGTAATGGATAGGATCAAGAAAGGGACGCTTAGATGGTTTGGGTATGTAGAGCGAGTGAACGAAGAAAGGAGTGTGAAAAGAATATATGATGCGAAAGTGAATGGAAGAAGAAGTCGAGGACGCCCGAGAATGACATGGCACGATCAAGTAAATCAAATACTTGAATCGGGTCATGTGAAGAGTCAGAATAACAGAAGAGTATGTATGAGACGATGTATGAATGTAAATGAAGCAAGAAGTGTGTGCCAAGACAGAGTGGTATGGCGGTCCGTCCTCTCTGCCTACCCCTGCGGGGAAACGGCGTGATGGTTAGTTAGTTTTTTGTTTTAGATTTTTTTTCCTTTATTTTTCCAATATTAATGGACATTATTTGTCTGTTTTTGACTTTGTGCGAGACAATGTCATTAAAGTCCTTACTTATTCAATTCTTGTCAAACTCGGCTCCATCTCTTAATTCTTCACCATTTGTGACACAAGAGGCTAGTAAAATTGTCTACTGTCCATGTTTGTCTGCTTTGGACATGGTGGGCCATTCATGTGTGGTCTTGCTGATATCTGAGAGACAAGGCACATTTAGCGTATTCCTATTCATCATTCTCTTCCTTCGACATTGCGGCCACTATCTGCCTGCTCTTGATCAATTCATTTTATCAATTTTCGACAAATCAAGCTGTGTCCTTCTGTCATTCACCGTTTCTGATATAAAAGGTTGTGAAAAAGATCTTCTTCTGTTTTTGACATGTTGGTCTATTCACGTGTGGTCCTGCCAATATCTGAAATATAATTTTATTTAATTCTTCTTCGGTCCAATTTTTTCATTTTTTACCAAATTCATCAGTTTCCCTCTGTTCTTTACCGTTTCCAGCATGAAAAGCTCGTAAAGAAGTCGTTTTGACGTGTCTGTGTGCTTTCGACATGTCGGGCCATTCATTTGCGGTCTATCCAATATCTGACAGAAAATGTAATTAATCTCTTTTCCGATCCATTTTTTCAACTTTTGACAAATTCGGCTATATCTCTCTGTTCTTTACCATTGCTGGCACAAGACGCTAGCAAAGTCGCCTCTTTTTATGTTTGTCTACTTTTGACATGATTAGCCATTCATTTGACAAATTCGGCTCTATCTTTCTATTCTTTGTTATTTATGGCACAAGAGGCTGATAAAGTTGTCTCCTTTTTGTGTGTGTCTGCTTTTTACATTTCGGGCCATTCACGTGTGGTCTTGCCAAAATCTAACATAAATTGTAATTTATGTCTTTTCCGATCCATTTTTTCAACTATTGACGAATTCGGCTCTATCTTTCTATTCTTTGTTATTAATGGCACAAGAGGCTGATAAAGTCGTCTCCTTTCTGTGTTTGTCTGATTTTTATATTTCGGGCCATTCACGGATGGTCTTGACAAAATCCAACATAAAATGTAATTTATGTCTTTTCAGATCCTTTTTTTCAGCTATTGACAAATTCGGCTCTGTCTTTCTATTCTTTGTTATTAATGGCACAAGAGGCTGATAAAGTCGTATCCTTTCTGTGTTTGTCTGATTTTTATATTTCGGGCCATTCACGGATGGTCTTGACAAAATCAACATAAAATGTAATTTATGTCTTTTTCAGATCCTTTTTTTCAGCTATTGACAAATTCGGCTCTATCTTTCTATTCTTTGTTATTAATGGCACAAGAGGCTGATAAAGTCGTATCCTTTCTGTGTTTGTCTGATTTTTATATTTCGGGCCATTCTCGTGTGGTCTTGACTAAATTTAATATAAAATGTAATTTATTTCTTCCCCGATCCATTTTTTCAACTTTTGACAAATTCGACTCTCCCTATACTTCGCCATTTCTGACACAAGAGGCTCGTGGAAGTCGTTTTCCTTCCATGTCTGTCTATTGTTGACAAAATTCTTCAATTCATGTCTGCTTTAGCCAATTTCTGAAACAAAACTATTAAAGGCTTTATTTTCTTTTGTTTTTATGTTATGAGACATTTATGTCTTTTTATGACTATTAACGATACTAAAATAACATTTTGGAAGATCTTTTTGATTTTTTATTATATATATTTATATATATAAATATATACATATATATATATATATATATATATATATATATATATAAATATATATATATATATATCTTTTTTCAGTTATTGGTCACTCGTGTCTGACATGTATGACACGAAATGTCATAAAAATCTAATTGGATCATTTCCTGTCACACTTGATTATTCAAACTTCTGCATTCAGATTTCACACTTTTGTCGACTCATATATGTTATTGCCAATAACTGTCACAAAAATGTCATTTAAGTCCTCTCCGATTCTTATTTCAACTTTCAACTAATTCGGCTCTATCTGTCTGTTCTTTACCATTTATAAAACTAAAGGCTAGTAAAGCCTTCTCCGTCTCATGTCTGTCTGTTTTCGATACGATGGGACATTCACGTGCGGTCTTGCCAATATCTGACATAAAATGGAATTTAAGTCTATTCCGATTAAGTTTTTCAACTTTTGGCATATTTACCTTCATCTCTCTGTTCTTCACCATTTCTGACACAAGAAGCTTTGAAAGCATTCTCGGCTACGTTATTCTACTTTTAATATCTTGGCCAAAGTTTCAGCTATTTGTATCACAAAAATGGCGCTATATAAATTGATTAAGTAGTTTTATTATTACTATTCAGTCACCCCCTATCTTTTATTCTCTTATACTGACATTATGAAAAATATCTGTTGATTCTTTCTTTATCTAATATAATAAGCCGCTCAAGCCTTTTCGGATGCTGTTTGGTAAATGTATCAAGTTATCGACCTACTTCACATTAATCCCATTTTACCATTTGCTAAAAATTTGAAAATTCTGTTGACGGTATGGCCGGTACAAATATCAGAAAGATATTTATAAAAACACTGTTTAATAGTGTTGCATTTCAAAGTGATAATTTCAATGGTTCTTGCTTTCATGTTTTTTACCCAAGTCTTTACCTTTCCAACCATTTCACCATATCCAATTCATAATTTAACAACTACGTATTCGGAAAAATTAAATATCAGACAGAAAAATGGAAAAGAAAACGTGGTCGCTCGCTCTGGTCGCTTGTTGGTCGGTTTGCTATTTGATCTCCAAAATATATTTATAAAATGTTATGTTTTTTTTTTAATAAGAAGACTAGAATAGTGTGGTGTTTTCGTAATCCGATTCGTTTGTACATTTATGCGAAAAATAATTTATGAACTTCAACTACATTGGTGAGTGAATGGTTTCACATTTTATCCTTCATTTTATAATCATCCCACAAGCTACGATTAGACACTTCCATCAAGTAGTATAGTTAATCGTGTACAGTTCACTCTTTAAAATTCATCTGTAGCTGGAAACACATTCAGCGTTCCATCGAAGCTTCACATCCAACAAATAGTTATAGTAAGACATCTTCTTCAAATTATTAAAAATGCTTTTTGCTTCAGCCGTGAGTGGACATATGGTAGATTAGGTAATAATAAGAAAAACTTTTATTTTTTTTTAGGGTTTTTTTATTACATTCAAATCATTGGTCGAGCCGGGTCACAATGTTGTAAAAAAAAAACTATAAGCATGTTGTTACAAAATTCAACATCCGTGGAAAATGTTGAATAATGCTTTTTCCTGCTGATAGCTTCCTCACTTCATACAACACGTTTAGTACCACATGTCCACTAGCGGGTGCTAAGTACGCCATTTAGTAGGTGTTGTACTTGTCGTACTTGGGCCTGTAGGTGTCATACTTGTCATTGTACCTGTTGTACCTGGGCCTTCCAGCAGAGCTGACCTAAAATAATTTTTTAAAAAACATAACATTATAATTTGTTCATTGTTTTCTTCCAGAGATATAAAAAAATTAAGAAATCGTTTGATTAATAACAGAAGAGATCAACATTTGAAGAGTGATTAACAGAGACCTAATGTTGAGGATAAAAGAAAATTATTTCGAAAATCTGCTAAAACAACACTATGTATTTTGAACGCTTAGAACAGTTTTGTCACAAGATTTTTTTTTAAGAAATAGTGGTTTTAAAATTATAATTCTAACACCAACAATATGCAATGTCACTATAGAAATAAATTAAATAACTAAGGTACAAACATGACAAGATAGGCAAGGCAAAAGACAAAATGTAAAATAGGAAATGTTTTCCGATGTCTTACCATGGCTGAGGCGAAGAGCACGAAGGCTACGAGGAAGATGCTGGCGAACTGCATGTTGATTGTCTTATCGAAGCGAGAAAACTGATGCCAGAAGTACAATCGCGGGGGCTTTTATACCAAATCTTTCGGTATTAGCGTCATCTTGGTTTTTAAAAGAATGTTCGACCGTTTGTTGGTGGCATGCTGGATTACACATGTTTTTAAAAAAGTTTATACTTTCAATTTTTTTTTGTAAACAATAACATTTTCATTGCAAAAACATGTTTTAAATGTCAAACTTGTTATTTTTGTCATTTAAATAAAGAATGAATTTCTGTTGTGGCTAGTAACAAAGAAATATAGCGGCGCATAACCTGATACAAGACCTGAATTATACAATGATGAATGCATTTTTGTACAAGTTCTAATAGGATTCGCACATGGCGAGTGAACCTTGTAGATGTTATGGGACGTTTTTTAATGGGTCAAAAACCATCCAGATAATAAAGCCAATACTTTGTTAATAAGATTCATTCAACTGCATTTGTATGAAAGATTCTTTATCAAATCTGTTCCTATCCATGTCTGTCTGTCTTAGACATGTTGCTAGTCTTCCTAAATATCAAATTAACAAACTACAACTAGTCTTCAACGCCGCGGCAAGACACCGGCGTATCAAAATATTCCCATATCTCAGAGCACCTCAAAAATCTTCACTGGCTTAAATGTCCCGAAAGAATCCAGTTTAAGCTTTGCTGGATGGTTTTCAAATCAATTGACGGAATGGCTCCGGCTTATTTATCGGAATTGTGTATTCCTAAAGATTTCAATTCGCGACAGTCAACTCTTAGATCGGCAATGTCATCGGCTATCGGAAGGTTGAAAGAACCAAAGCGCATACCAGACACTAAGTTCGGAGAGCGCGCCTTCGGAGTGTCAGGTCCTAAAGCCTGGAATGGACTACCACATGATCTGAGAGTAATAAAAGACTCAACAGAGTTCAGAGCCAAACTCAAAACTCATTTTTTCAGAAAATCATATCCATAATCAAGATGTAACAAGCCCAATTCAGACTCTCATTCCTTAAATTCATTAGAAGATTATCACCATTATCTGTTCTTCACTACGAAAAATTAAAAATACCTCCGATATACTTTATTTTAAATTTGCCCTCATGCCCTAAAAATGAAAAATAATAATAAAGAAATATAAAAAAAGAAACAAAATAAAAAATAAATAAAAATTTAAGTTATTCTAAATTTTAAGTTATTATGATATGGTGATTGTGTCCTGCCAGAAGTGACCTGCCAGGTAAGTATGATGCTGTATATTTATATAAACTAAGAATTAATATTAAGTAGAAATTAAGATTTGTACAGCGCCCTTGAGGTGATTTTTCACAAAAACGGCGCTATACAAATTATCCAAATATTATTATTATTATTATTGGTTCTTGCCAATATCTGACATAAAAGGCATTTTAATTACTTTTTCAGTCCTTGTTCTACTTCTTTTAATATTTTCGGCACCATGTATCTGCTCTTCACTATATGTGAGACGGAATGTAAAAAATGATAATAAGTATATTTTCGGCACGTTTCGGAGTGGTAGATACTCTAAGTATCGCCCTGGTGAAACGCCACCGTTCAGAATTGAAACGTTGCTTGAAATGATCTGAATAGCCAGATACTTCTCAACCTTCCTCTTCCCCATCTCCGTCCCCTCCCTACTACCTTAAGCCTCACAACATACCCCGATTGGAGATTCCATAGTCTCACTGGCTCTAGACTGTCGGCAGCAGTTGGGACTCTTGTGCGGTATTCACTATAAAAAAGGTCTTCTCCGATCCATTTTTTTCAGATTTTAACAAATTCCGCTCTACCTCTCTGTTATTTTGATGGTAAAGTCATCTCCTGTCCATGTTTGTTTCTTTTTGACAAGTTAGTCAATTCATGTGGTACTATTTATCTGCTCTTGACTATATGTGGGACGGAATTTCTTTTTAGTCGTATCCGATCCATTTGGTAACTCTTGACATTTTGTAACTCTTAACATTTTGTAACTCTTGACATATTCGGCTCCATTTCTATTTTCGTCATTATCTCTGACACAAGGGGCTATGAATGTTATCTCTCTTCAATTTGTGTTTTTTTTTTACATGTTTGGCCATTCATGTTTGATGTCATGTCTGACACAAAAAAAAGCAATTTTAGTATTTTTGCATTCACTGCTCTCTACTTTTGACATATATTGGCACTATCTATCTGCTTTTGAGTAAATGTGACACGGAATGTCATTAAGATTTTCTCCGTTGGTATTTTTAAGCTTTTAACATTTAAGAAAAAAAAAAATTAACAGTTTTTCACACCCTTTAAAAGGTTTATATTTTGAATTATTTATATAAAATTGCATATCTAAAATTGTTTCCTCAAAGAACGAAAACAATACGGCGTTAACGATATGACCAAATAATTTAAAACGTACTTGAGTGCAAATGTATGAAAGTGAACTTTTCAAATTTGAACCAATATATATATATTTTTTTTTTAACGAGGAACGTGGACCGAATATTGTCAAAAATGTATTCAAATCATAGTGAAAACAAAAGCGAACTTCGAACAATACTGGATGCACACCCTTCGAGTAAGAATCTGTGGAGAGAGAGCTATTTTTTTTTTTTTTTACATGAATACCGCACAAGAGTCTCAACTGCTCCCAACCGTCTAGTGCCAGTGAGAAATTAAGTATGTTGTGAGGCTGAAGGTAGTGGGGAGGGGAAGGAGATCTGGAAGAGGAAGGTTAGGAAGTACCTGGCTATTCAGATCTGGTCACCAAACACGGCTTAAGCCATTTCAAGCAACGTTTCGATTCTGAATGGTGGTCTTTCACCAGGGCGATACTTAGAGTATCTACCACTCTGGAACGTGCCGGAAATATACTTGTTATTATTTTTATATGAATTAAATGTGTTGTGACACATATTAATTAAGTTATTTGCGCACGCTGGGTTTGAACCCGCGACCTTTGTATTAGTAGTCGAGCGTCTTACCACTCGAACATAGAGGCCGTCTAAATTCTTTTCAGCTAATTCTTTTTATCCAATCTATTCAAATTTGGGATAAATCACTTTCTCGGGGTTTTTACGTCGTACATCATGAGAGAAAAAGAGACAACAATTTTTTTGCAAAATATCACACCGCTTTTAGGTTTATAAATTGTGTAATTTAATAAACGTATAATGTCTTGTTTTTAGTAAGGAAAATTTATTTTTTTGTTTTTAACGGCTCTAACTCTTTGTTTTTCACCATTTTTGACACAGTAGGCTAGTAAAGTCGTATCATTTCCATATTTGTCTGCTTTTGACATGTTTACCATTATTTCGTGTTCTCACTAATATCTGAGACACAAGGCACTTTTAGTGTTATTCCATTAATTATTCTCTTTTTTTGACGTTATGGGCACTATCTCTCTTCTCTTTACTATAAATGACACAGATCGCCATATAGTTTTTCTTCAAATAATGGTTGTTACATTTTGTCTGCTTTTTGACATGTTTACTATTATTTCGTGTTCTCACTAATATCTGAGACACAAGGCACTTTTAGTGTTATTCCATTAATTATTCTCTTTTTTTGACGTTATGGGCACTATCTCTCTTCTCTTTACTATAAATGACACAGATCGCCATATAGTTTTTCTTCAAATAATGGTTGTTACATTTTGTCTGCTTTTGACATGTTTACTATTATTTCGTGTTCTCACTAATATCTGAGACACAAGGCACTTTTAGTGTTATTCCATTAATTATTCTCTTTTTTTGACGTTATGGGCACTATTTCTCTTCTCTTTACTATAAATGACACAGATCGCCATATAGTTTTTCTTCAAATAATGGTTGTTACATTTTGTCTGCTTTTGACATGTTTACTATTATTTCGTGTTCTCACTAACATCTGAGACACAAGGCACTTTTAGTGTTATTCCATTAATTATTCTCTTTTTTTGACGTTATGGGCACTATCTCTCTTCTCTTTACTATAAATGACACAGATCGCCATATAGTTTTTCTTCAAATAATGGTTGTTACATTTTGTCTGCTTTTGACATGTTTACTATTATTTCGTGTTCTCACCAATATCTGAGACACAAGGCACTTTTAGTGTTATTCCATTAATTATTCTCTTTTTTTGACGTTATGGGCACTATCTCTCTTCTCTTTACTATAAATGACACAGATCGCCATATAGTTTTTCTTCAAATAATGGTTGTTACATTTTGTCTGCTTTTGACATGTTTACTATTATTTCGTGTTCTCACTAATATCTGAGACACAAGGCACTTTTAGTGTTATTCCATTAATTATTCTCTTTTTTTTTTTTGACGTTATGGGCACTATCTCTCTTCTCTTTACTATAAATGACACAGATTGCCATATAGTTTTTTCTTCAAATAATGGTTGTTACATTTTGTCTGCTTTTGACATGTTTACTTTTTATTTCGTGTTCTCACTAATATCTGAGACACAAGGCACTTTTAGTGTTATTCCATTAATTATTCTCTTCTTTTGACGTTATGGGCACTATCTCTCTTCTCTTTACTATAAATGACACAGATCGCCATATGGGTTTTCTTCAAATAATGGTTGTTACATTTTGTCTGCTTTTGACATGTTTACTTTTATTTCGTGTTCTCACTAATATCTGAGACACAAGGCACTTTTAGTGTTATTCCATTAATTATTCTCTTCTTTTGACGTTATGGGCACTATCTCTCTTCTCTTTACTATAACCGACACAGATCGCCATATGGGTTTTCTTCAAATAATGGTTGTTACATTTTGACAAAGTGAACCCCACTTTTCTCTTCTCGACAGTTTCAGGCACAAATGACCTATTATGTCGACTCCTTTCTATTTGTGTTTGCTTCGACGAATTCTTTCAGTCATGTCTGCTTTTGCTAATTTCTGAAACAAAAGGCTATAAAAGACTTCTCGGTTCAATTTTCTTATATTTTTAATATTGTGTGGAAGAATGAATAAACATATATTTTTTTAAATTTTTTTTTTAAAGAAAGACATCATTCGCGGGTTAAGAATAACCTGACAATATTTGAAAAACTCCTACTGCCATCATAATAAGCGGAAGATGTTGCTTGTGCAATGATGGAGGACTTATCCAGCAGAGGAATTGAACGCACGACGCCCGGGTGGGAATCCGACGCGTTTGTCCACTCAGCTACCGACCGGTCAAAATATATACTATGTTGATGTACAAATCAGCTAAATCTTAAGTTATTATGATATGGTGATTGTGTCCTGCCAGGTAAGTATGTTGCTTGTTGTATATTTATATAAACTATGAATTGATATTAAGTAGAAATTAAAATTTGTTCAGCGCCCTTGAGGTGATTTTTCACAAAAACGGCGCCATACAAAGTATCCAAATATGATTATTATTATTTAGTATCTTCTTATGACCTTATGATTAACAATACATAACTGACCGTTGACATTTTAGGAAGTTCTTTTTGATATTTTTAGTTATTTTTCTATATGACACGAAATGTCATTAAAATCTACTCGAGTCTTTTCATGTGGCACTTGGCTATTAAAACTTCCGTGTTGAATT
>JAGWCC010001140.1:0-54669 GCA_022651775.1 Drusus annulatus
AGATAATTATTTAACTAAATAAATAGTTTAATATCACAAGGGTGGGCAGAAGGATATACTGCCATACAACCTTGTCTTGGCACATACTCCTTGATTGATATTCATACCATATCAACAAGCTCTCTTGCGGAACAATATCGGCACTGAGCGGATCCGGACGTTGGTGTGAATCAGCCTTTAATGGTGCATTTACACGTATCCGTGACGGAAAAGTGACTTCAGTATTGTTTCAAACATTATCTGAGCGTGGCCAAACTGACACTAAGAGCACTGTGGCGACACTGATACGGACATGTAAACGCGTTCATAGAGAATGTACGAAATAATACTTAAGTACTGATACGGAACTGTACCATCACGGTGCCGTAACGAGTATATGTAAATGCATCTTAATAGTGCAGTGAATTACAACGTTGACTTTGTAAATCAACGATGATTGTTAACATTCTTCTTATGTAAAATTGGGCAACACTATTCGGTCTTAGAAGTAAAAGTGTATTATGGAACCTATTAATCGCTGAAAAGTTATTTTTATAACCTAGTGCGTTATTCTACATTAAATTTAGATTTCGGGGAGGACAATCCAGTAAAATATATACATCACTGCGATAAGAAATAAAACTTAAAAACAATCAGTGATAATAACATTAATTATAACTCTCCATCGGTGCAGTATATTCAAGTAGTTGTAACGATCAGACAACAAAGATATCTATCTTCTAAAACCTTTCGTGATGCTGAAAAGGGTCACAGCGTAAATGAAATACGATTAGAACGACACGTCAACTGCAAGAGCGAAGAGCTTGTTGTAGGTTTCTGGAATGCGCTGTCCCTTAACAACAAACTAGAGGAAGTAGACCATTTTTCCCGGATCAAAAACTACACATTCTCAGCGTCACAGAAACTTGGCACGAGAACAGTGAATCGTTTTCAATTAAGAGACTCAAAACTTTAGGGTATGTGGTGCTCGAGGAAGGTCGACCTAGAGCCACGGAATATTCAAATAACTTCTCTCACGTGAATCACGGAGGTGTCGCGATAGTCGCCCGACAAGGTTTGCGGCTAACCAAAGTGGCAATTGGTTCGTTTAGTACGCTTGAGTATGTTGGATGCAGGGTCTCTTCTGTAAGAATGTCGTTCACGCTATGTCTTTGTACTAATCTGGTTCAAAACCAATCCGCATTGAATTTTATAATGAGTTTTTCTGTAACGGGCAGTCGAACTTTCCGACACTCTTAATATAACAGGTGACATAATTATTCGCCTCGAGTGCGTGGCATCACCCAAAACCTTCAAATTTATAGAGGTATTAGACTTTAAACACCGATTTTTTTCATTTAACAACTCATGTTGGTCAGAAAAAATCTTCCGACAGAAGCAACAAAACTTTTTTTTTATGTAGTCTCAAGTCTTGATTACTGTAACGGTATTTATGCTAGCCTTCCTAAATACCAAACTAACAAACTCCAATCAGTTTTTAATGTTGTAGCAAGGCTCATACCGGGGTTTTTAAATATCCGCATATTAGAACACTTTCGGAACCTTCACTGATTTAAGAACTCTAAAAAAAAAAATGCAGCACAAGTTGTGCTGGATGGCGTTTAAATCCATTAACGAAATTGCCCCACTGTACATCACCGAACTATGCGTTACAGAAAATACTCGTCTAAGGCAGTAGTCTTAAAGATCAGCAACATCGTCGGCTATTGGGAGGGTAATAGAACCCAAACGCATTCCAAATACTTACGTTGGAGATCGCGTTTTCGGACTATAGGGCCCTAAAAGCTGATTCACACCAACGTCCGGTTCCGCTCAGTGCCGATATTGTTTCGCAAGAAAACTTATTGATATGGTATGAATATCAATCAAGGAGTATGTGCCAAGACAAATTTGTGTGGCAGTATATTCCTCTGCCCACCCTTGTGATATTTAACTACTTATTTACTTAAATAATTATTTTGAAGTGTAAAAATACTTACAACGCAGATTTTTTTTATTTTTAAACCATTTTTTTTTCACTAAATAATATTTTTATTTATAAATAGAACACATATACTTTGTTTTTAACCACTTTTTTATTTAATATTTTGTCTACCGGTTTCGGAAGTACCCTTCCATCATCAGGACAATATTAAATTAATCTTTAGATAATAACTTCATCTCTTCTGGAAGAAACATATGTGGAGATAAATTCTGTACACGATCAAAAAATGTATGTTTTGAAGTATCTGGAGAATGTATATATAAAGTATATGTGTTCTATTTATAAATATGGCAAGCCACAAAGTTAATGCTTTTTACGAATATATAATATTTTTATTAATTATAAATTATTAAAAATATTATTTACTGATAAAAAAATGGTTTAAAAAAAAAAATCTGCGTTGTAAGTATTTTTACACTTCAAAATAATTATTTAACTAAATAAAATATTTTTTATCATTTCATTTTTTATCATATCATATTTTATAATATCGTTTTTTTATCACTAAATAATAAAATATTATTTAGTGATAAAAAAATGGTTTAAAAAATAAATATCTGCGTTTGGCACATACTCCTTTGATTGATATTCATACCATATCAATAAGTTTTCTTGCGGAACAATATCGGCACTGAGCGGAACCGGACGCTGGTGTGAATCAGGCTTTAAGGCTTGAAATAAACTCCCTCCGGAACTAAGATACACAACGAGCCCAATAGAATTTCGGCCCAAACTAAAAAACTTACCCTTTCAGACTCTTATATCCTTAAATTCAATATAGATACAGTTCTTGTATTGCTTGTTTTTCTAATTATAATTTTCTTTGCTTATTTCTTTTAGATAAATAACCTTTAAGAAATTAATTATCTACAGTATAATACCGAACAACATTAATTTACATTAAGCTGACAGGGTGAAATTTAAAGTGCGAGTAGTCCAACCATGGGTAATGTCAGTGGAAGCTTTTCACCATAATATGTATTTTATTGAGCGACGAATAACCTTTAGATATGTAATTTTAATCAAGTCCCTGTAATAATAATAATATTTGGATAATTTGTATAGCGCCGTTTTTGTAAAAAAAATAACCTCAAGGAAGCTGTGCATTGTAATATATTACAAATCCAGAAAGACCATTATTAAATTTGTTATCATGCCTTAAAATTGAACAATAAATAACCTTATTAATTCAAATAAATATCAACATTAATTTTGCCAAAGTCATGTTCTTTGAGTGCAAAACTGTATCTTTCTCCAAACTAGAAGTAAATATTTAGTTAGTAATAAATACATAATAAGATATAGCCTACAAATCAAGATTTATACAGCGCCTGTGAGGTGATTTTTGACTAAAAATGCCACATACAAATTATCCAAATATTATTATTATTATACATGGCTTGTTTAAAAGTCGAAAAGAAGCGTAAAACATTTTACCACCCCAAACGTTAACTTTACTTGGCATTTACCCTTTGCAAGGTTGTGGAAGAATACTCACCACATTAAAAATCAAAATCGTTTGTCCACGAACATATCTATCATAGAATATGTCTGAAAATATCGATGTATTGCCCTACTTTTATATAACATCTGTCAAACAAACTGCGCGCGTTACTGTACCAATTTTAAGTACGAGTATGTGTTATTAATTTTATTATGTAAGTAATTATATGTTATTAATTAAGAATGTAAAAAAATCGAAGTATAATTTTAGGCGAGTTAATAAGTTTTTATTTAAATATTATTATAAATGTTGTATTTTTGCTGTCAATTTATACAACGCTTCATGAACTCATGTGGGATAATTTCTACCATTACCCATTGGGGTAACCCACTGCTCAATTTTTGAGTTATTATGATTTTTGTTTAATTCCATTTTTCTTTCTCAGTAGTCTGCTCATAGATGAAATTAAAGGGATCTGGATAGTTGGGAGCCATCAGAAGATGGTTGTTAATATATTTGAATATTCAGAAGAAGACTTTGGAGCTGACAGAAATTGGCAGTTAGATCGTATTGATATACTCGTACTCGTGTATGTTGTTATTACTACTTCGCTGGAGGATTCCTCTCTTTAAGTGAACTAATATTCTCCTACATCCAAGAGTACACGCCCTAAATGAAAAATTAAAGTCACCATTGACGAACTATTTATCGGAGAGGTTCCACATATCTTTGTACAATTATATAACAAAATAAGGATTTGGACATTTGATCCACCGAAACTTGATTTTTCAAATTTGAATACAGACACGATGCTTGCAAAAATGTTCAAACACAAAAGACAACCAATTTTTTTTTTAGTATATTGTATTTCCTCCTATTGTTGGAACCTTTCGGGTTGACCATAGAGGTTTACCCGATGAAATTACCGGGAAATTTAATGTAAAAAAAGAACGCTAATCCAAAAAAAAAATTATTCCGATGATTTCATGTACAAGCATTTCGCTTCGGTATCAGAGATGAAATTAAGAGATAACAAGAATGTTCATGTTAGGACCACTGCATATGATCCCAAAGAAATAAGGATAATCAAAGGAACACAAAAGAATGGTACAAAAAATATTTTCCTTTGGCAATTGTGAAATATACGGGAAACATGGGCGCTGTCCATCAGTGCGATCATTACCATTCGTCTTATTCAATGGGAGTCATTTGTGATAAGTTTATACATTTACACACAGGACAGTACGGTTGCTCTTTGAAAGAAGCCTCATAAATATTTTTTCTTCTTAATCAAAGCGCCGGTATTCAAAAAAAAAAAGGGGGTGTGTTTTAACTGTACCATGTTAATTGCGTCTGTCCCTCATTGGTTGTAATTTAAAAAAAACTGGTGTTAATAAATATGAAAGAAATACATATTTTGTTATTATTATCTTAAACAATAAATTGTTTTCTGTTAAGGCTATGGATATTTACTACATCTGTGTAAGTCAGTGAGGTGGCAACGCCTACATTATTCCATCAAAGATTGAACTAGGTATCACTAGAACCCGCCGAGTAGAAAAACATATTTTGAACAATACAATATATGTAACTTTGACATGAAGCACTTACTTTGTGAAAAGACATCATTATATTTTAAACAAAAGTAACTTTGTTTTGACACCACTTTATTACATACACATACCAACCGGTTTCGGCTCTACCTGAACAAATATGTATTAAATCAAAACAGAATTATAATACTTGGGGAAAACATGAAATGGGCACATCAACTTAGGTGGGTAAGTACGGGAGAGGTGGTAGGAGCAGGGGTAGGGGGGGGAAGGGGAACAACTTTAAAATCGGGCTGCTGGATAAATCAAGTTGCTTACTAAGCAAGATACTTTTATTTATTTTTAGGGATTTTTTTATTTTAAGGGCTTCTAAATTATTTAGGCGTAGACCTATCCCATTTCTATGAAGTACATCTATTCCAGAAGATTTGAGAAAAGAGTGATCCGTATCAATTAGGTTCAAAGCGAATTCAGAGTAACCCACTCAATTCGGGCACTTCAGATGTTCAGTCACCCTTGTGTTGACATTTCTTGCAGTTTTACCTACATAGAATGCTGGGCAATCGTTACATCAAAGTTTATAAATACCTGAATGGCTTAGGTTATCTTCTGTATCCTTAGAGTTAATTAAGAGTTTACCCAAATTGTTATTAGTATAAAAAGCGGCTTTAATTTCTGTGTTAGATGAGGAAACTGAGACAAGTCTGTGGATCATCGAGTGGAAAACCGAATGTTTGTAGGAAATGGGGTGATTAGAAGTACTGTGAATTACTGTATCACTAAAAGTAGGTTTTCTATATTTATAGATATTCTATATAGATTGCCCAGAAGGGTGACTGAACATCTGAAGTGCCTGAATTGAGTGGGTTACTCTGAATTCGCTTTGCACCTAATTGATACGGATCACTCTTTTCTCAAATCTTCTGGAATAGATGTACTCCATAGAAATGGGATAGATCTACGCCTAAATAATTCAGAAGCCCTTAAAATAAAAATATCCCTAAAAATAAATAAAAGTAACTTGCTTAATAAGCAACTAGATTTATCCAGCAGCCCGATTTTAAAATTGTTCCCCTTCCACCCCCCCCTACCCCTGCTCCTACCACCTCTCCCGTACTTACCCACCTATGTTGATGTGCCCATTTTATTTTTTCCCCAAGTATTATAATTCTGTTTTGATTTAATACATATTTGTTCAGCCCTGAGGAAGGTTCAGGGAGAGCCGAAACCGGTTGGTATATGAATGTAATAAAGTGGTGTCAAAACAAAGTTACTTTTATTTAAAATATAATACAATATATTTCTTAATTATTTTCTTATTTTGTTTTTATACAGAGGAGCAATTATTTCCCAAGAAGTAATAAAAACAATTCAATCAAATCGTATCGTTTGGTATTTCTGTACATTATTTACCCTTTGCTATTTGTTGAGATGGGTCGAACAGTATTTTGGGTAGTTGTGTACACGAACTTACAATAATGTAATGAATTAAAAATATATTACATTTATAATTATATTAAACGAAACCGGTTGGCCTTCATCATAATAAATTCTGTGGTTTTAAAACAAAGTATTCTTTTATTTAATATAATGTCCAACCACCATGTGATTGCTTCTTACGAAAAAATTTATAATTATATTCATAAAATACATTTCCATAACAAAATAGAACCAAACAAAGGCTAAAACTAGACTATTAGAACAAAAGAAATTAAGTAAAAGTTTGCTTAAATGTTTGTAATGTATTTGGAATTCAAAATATTTTTTATCCTTTATACATTCTCGAATTCTTTGGCAGAATAACTCCCTCGAAAAATCGAAAATCTATCGATCGATTCACTCGATGCACGATGCAGTATATTGAGTTTAGCCATTTTTAACTTACCACGAAAAAAATAATAATTTTCACTCAGTCTCAATTCCTCAAGAATAAAGTTGAATAAGGGAAAAGTTGAGCTTAATTCACTGATCGTGTGTGCGGGCCTACGAGACCTAGAAGACGGGCCCAATGTGACAAATGAGAACCTCGCGCGATTGGACCGGACGGTATCAATGAAGGTACGAATATCCTTTTAAAAAGAAATATTACATGGAAAATTACCGGGTTTTTTTATGTATTATGAGGAGCTTCCCGTGTTATCTCGTTGGATGGGATGTGAAAGGCCTCAATCGACTGCTTTTGATTAATCATATTAGATATCACTCGTACGATGGTTTTTCGTAATACATTTTTCGATTGAGAAATAATGTTACCTACCTGTATATTTAGTGGGGGGTATTTATTTCGTGAACGTTTTGAAAATTTTACAAAAAAAAACGGAAAATAAATTTGAAATTTTTCTCAACTTCTGCTTTGAATTTCCAGATCAAAGAAACTATTTACAGCTTCCATCATTGATGATCATTACCATAAAAAGCTATGAACTTTTGAAATAATTTATTCTTTTCTTCGCAAAATAAAATAAGTTTTTATATTGTATGTTAAACAAGAAATATTTCTATAATGTTTATTAAAAACTCTACTAGTAATACATTATGTAGAAGAGAAGCTAATAGTTTAGCTTTAATAACGTCATTGTAACAGTTGTTTGGCTTTTTTCTTTCAATTAACGACACTTTGACAACATATATGAATAGCTAACTATATTCAAAAAAGTATTCGTAAACGTTGAACGCTGGTAAAAGTTTTCCGAAAGCAAAAATACTAAAAATAAAAAATATTCACTTTCGTTAAATATTTCGTTATCATTTTCATGATGTTTTTCGTCGGGTTTTATAAGCATTATCCGTAATTTTGTCTAAAACACCAGACCGCTTCTCCTTAATGTAATTACTTACGTTTTTAAATTTTGGAGAAAAGCCTTTGAATATTTTTTTCCCTTTAAAGGGAGTTTCAATTCAGTTACAAACGCTCAATATGCCTGCGTCTCGCATTTTGATTTAGGGGCGTGGTAAAAAAACATCCATACCGAGGAAAAATATATCAAATTAGGCCACACTTAATATTATTCATTTTTGGTTATTTTTGCGCTTGATTGAAAAATAATTGTACTAATTAATTATATTTTTATCTTAAATTAAATAAATTAATTATTTTTCAATCAAGTGCAAAAATGACCAAACATGAATGATATTATAATTAATAAATTTTAATTTAATTAAACATAATTTCTGTCTACAACCAATATAATCGTCATTCTTACTATTATACTACACATTAAACGTATATGTACTCATATTATGATAAATTCTTACTTTTATTGTTTATAGAATTTTTCTTCAATTAATTTTCATCCGAATGTCTCGAACTTTAAAGAACAACCAATTTTTGATTAGTATTATTACCAGTGTTTTTTTCTCCGTTTATTCTCCAATAATTTTCTCAGCCAATATCCTACAAATCAGAAAACTTTTGCATATTAATGAGGTACCTTCCCTTTATTTCTGTTCTCTTTGTCAGAATACGGATAAAGCTTGATAAAAAAAAATTTAGACCTTTCACTATCGCATTTTAAATTACTATTTAGAGTACTTGAACCACCGTTTGCACACCACATTTGTTTAACTTTCTTAAGCTCTGTCCGCATTCACCGGCAAACTTCCAACCACTTTACCTCTCTAGCACCATCAGTGAAGTCTGCACTGTGAACTCAAACGCGTATTATACGAAGAAAAAAAAAGGTTTATTGGAACTTAACACTCCATAATGATAAACATTGCTTAAACAATATTAATAATTGTCAAACATTATGAATAGAAAAAATATTAGGGTGCAGCCGAGAATTGAGCTCGGAGTTAAAAAAAATTGTAACAGTATTATTAATTGATGAAGGAAATAATATGTCTCTGATTAAAATTTCGCAATAGTAAATGCGGCAAGTTGGAGAAAATGGTTTACCCTCTCGTCCGGCAAACTAGAGATTCCGAGTTCAATTCTCGGACGCATCCTTTTTTTTATATTTTCGGTGAGATTTTGTTATAAACTTACTCGTTCATGGCAAGAAGAAGCAGAAACAGCAAACCGAAACTGAGTAGGAAACAATAATGATAAATAAAGAACATTAATACAAAATGGTATTGATGTATTAATGAAAAACAGAATAGTTTAAAGAAGAATTATAAATTGAAGCTTATATTTTCCTAAGCACTAAGCAAATTATGGAGAAAAAAACATTATATTCGTATCGGTATTGCATAATGAGTATTGTGCAAGAGTAGTCGTTCCTCCGTGCTATAATATACTGAAACATGGATCTTTAGCCCATCCCGTCCGAGCGGCGACAATTTATCTCCTGTGTCACATCTCTGCGTCCTCGGCTACAATTTATTCATCGTTGCAGGGCAATATTTATTACGAAAGTAATGATATTCATAGTCACTTTACCATCTATTTAAGAAGTGCAAAAACTATAAATAACTACACTATAAGCAGATCTGCATTTCCAAAAAATTATTTCAGATTCAAAATGTACATGTCAACCTAATTTGATATCTAACTAAATTGCCATTTCACTTCACCATTTTGTATCAGTTTTCTTTCATAACTGCCAACAAATATATTGTTAGTATTTAATACTTACCTTAAAATAAAAGTGACAAACCTAGAACACCAAGAACTAAACGTGAGAACAATGTTTTATTCCCTTAAAAACGAGAACTTGCTGGATAGAACAGAAACATTGTGTGGACATTTGTTTGTTTTATAATATTACAAATATTTTCTTTGAAATTACAACTTTTTTAATGAAAAGTTTTTTTCCGGTTCCAGGTTATTTTTCCGTTTTTATGCATACGGGGTTGGAAAATTGTACAGAGAGTACAGAGAAACCGCATTATCCGAAATTCCGGAGGCATGCTCTCGTGCGATGTTCCAGAGAATGTGAGAGCAACATGGAACACATCGATAGTAAGACTGAGATAGATTGTTTTCAATAATAATGAACAGTAGATTTGAAGTGATTTTTAAATCCGATAGATGCGTACTGGTGTTGTACTCCTATGCTTCTACTTGTATTTTATTCCATCCTCATACGGGATTCACTCTTTCTTTTGTCACTGCTATTTCTAGTATGAAAAGGAAATCATTTCATGAAAATAAAGTACCTGTGATTCCCATATATACTATTATCATACTTTACCCACATAACATATATTTTATCTACAATAAATACAAAAAACACATTACAATAACCATTCCAAAAGGGTTTGCATAAGCCGTACAATAATTAAAACCATTAAACATAACCCGCTTCTGCCAAATAGGACGATATCATTAATATTTTATCTATTATTATTTTGTTCAAATTTATTTAGAAACACAAAAACTCAAAAACGATAAAATTTATGTCAAAACGATGGTTTATATTCCCCCTTTTATATTCACGATAGTGATGTGTGTTTGGCATCGGGATTGGTTTATTTTCTGGCCTAGAAAAGTTTCTGCGCCATAAAGCGATTTCTGCAAAACTTTGCGCCAAAAAAAGCATTAGCCTACAAAAGTTTTTTATTCGTCTGAAATAGTATAATTGTTTGATCACACCACGTATTTCCTTGGCTCTAGCAAAAAGATATTGCTTACGTAATTTAACAGTAAAAAGGTTTTCACCATTGCTATTTAGTTACGAAATTCATAAGTTTTGAGATATCTGTTGAGTTGGGAGATTGTTTGTTCAAATACTGCTGCATCTCAAAAATAAACCTTTTTCTTTTTTTAAACGGTCAAGTACAATATAGAATGATATGTAAACAATACCACTGTATTTTCAAACCATAATTTTCCATTTATTCGTTGAACAACGATGAATTAAAGATGGAAGCAAATAAGGTCTTAATAATATTTATCTTGGTAGACGTTTCAGACATATTTTTGAAAAAACATTGTGTCTCTTAAATCCCTATAAATATTAGAGGTTTTTTTTAATACAATTTCATTCAGACATTATTTCATATTAAATGCATTTTCAAAAAATATACTTCCCCCCTCCTTCTCATCCCACCACCAATACCTAAGAGGTAGCGAAAAAAAAAATTAGAAACATTTCGACCACTAATTCAAATTGATCTAATTTCAACATTTCGAAAGGTTATTTCGGTCACATTCGAATGACCGAAATTTCAGAAACGGATATCTCGATTATCCGAGTACTAATCTCTGCATATCCCAAATCGTTTGCCACAATTCTGTAACATTTCAGGGCGGAGCATTAGCGGAGTTATTTCGTGCATTGATGACTTTGCGAGAGCGTACGGAATGTCCAGGACCCGTTCGATCAAATTTGTTCACCAGTTCGCCCATCATCTCTATGTCGGCATCTTCTTACTAATTCACTCTGGATTCCACCGCACGTAATTCCTTTATTTACCAATTTACTTGTGTTTGTTTAAAAACCTTTATTTATTATCTGTGTTTGTTTAAAAACCTAAAATAAAATTCTTCATCTCTCTTATGAATCAACTAATATTATTTATGTTCAAATCAGAGAAATCCGTTTGATTATGTTTTATTAATATCTTGCTAACATATATAGCAATCCCGATGAATTACAAAAACTCACTCTGAGACAAGGAAAATTAAGGAACTACATGAGTTACAACAAAATACATAGTTTAATTTATTTTATTTTTTTATTTAGGAAAACATACAGTTGTTTACAAAATGTTATAAATAAAGTGATTAATATGTTGCATTAACCAGTGAAGTTTCCGCCATTAATGTTTTTTTTAACTAAAATGGTGAATGAAATATTCAAAATAATAATAATAATTTTAGAATTATAAACAAATAAGAATTATATTTATGTATGAAGTTGATTACAACTAAACAATAAATAATACATCATAGGATATAACCCAAGATGAATAATATAAAAATAAAAATAATAAAAAAACACAAAACAACATTCTGTGTATAAATGAAAATGGAGAAAGGAAATCAAACTGATATAAATCATAATAAATCAAACAATATAATACACTATAACATAATAAGAAATACAGTATAAAAAATAGGTAATTAGTATAAATATAAGATACAACTAAATTATAAACAGAAAAAAACCCTGAAGTGCAGTAAATGAGGATTTTTCACTCTATCGGGAAAAGAAAACTGATGTGTAAATGAGGTATTTTCATCTTTAAATGAATTTAAAAAATATTCTTTTGAAGCATTATTTTGGATTATCTTATTAAGTTGACCTATATATATAATTGTTATTTTTTTATATTTATCTGGAAGCGAGTTAAATAATGTGTGTGCAAAATATTCCAAAGATTTTATCCCATAATTTGTGGTGTGTGTAAGTGGAATGTGTTTTTTTGTTATTTCGTGTGTTAGGTTGGTGGATGTCTTAATTGTAAAGGGGTTTGATGTTAGGGTGCGTTTTTTGCTGAGAAATTTGTAGAACGGTGCTTGTGATGATTTAATTAATTAATATAACTGTTCATGAGGATTGTCTCATCTGAACACCTGCGATATTTAACAGTAATAATAATTATTCTTCAACAAGGGAATCCACCTCGTTTGGTTTCGCTATTATTTTGTTGATTATGTTTACAATGTATTTATTATTAATAATTTACAAGTGAACACAAATGTTGTCTCAGCATTATTTTAGATTTATAAACAAACCAAAAACATTAAATATTATGAAAATTGTTTCATCGAAACCAGTATCTTTACTACAGAGAGTATTTTTTCATATTTTTTTTCATTTAAGTAGGGTTCTATTTTGAACATAAAAAGAAATAACACACACTTTGAAGCAAACACTTTTTTTTATTATTTGAAGAGGAAAAAAAACGAAATTCTTTGGCGTAGTTAAATTTTCCTAGCTTTTTGTAACTAAAATTTGAAGAAGAACACTTTATTTATCACTGTTTTCCATCATAAGCAATGAAGATTTAAAATAATCATTTAACAGTCTCAGTAAGAACTTTAGATTTCTTGAATTTTTCAATCTTCTATTCTGTCTCGAATATCTATGAGATTGCAAACATTTTTTCTCGCATTTCCACCGTGAGAAATAGAGATTTAATATACCCATTTACTGTGAAATAAGAAAAAAAGAAGTCATATTGTTTGTTCCAGTGTTGTTTGTTCAATAAGAAATAGAAGGCTGAAATGTGCGGAAACCTATGATGGCTTTTTACTAGAGGATATTTACGAATCACAAATGAAAGTATAACTATATATCTACATACTCTGCAATGCAGTAGTAGGCGTCACCACTATAGGTATTGTTTACACATGAATAAAATATTTTCCTCATATCGATCGTTCTTCTTTTGAACGCAACAAGTATGACAAAAGGTAGATTAGAATGATTCGCATCTAAACAGAAAACATAGATGGATACGACACACAAAAAAATCTAATGACACATTAAAAAAATGTTACACTGTCGGAACGCCTAGTAATAAATAAGTTGGGGGAATTAAAAGGTGAAAATCTACTACTTACAAGCTTAGTTGAATTCAAAGGACTTTCAATTTAACATTTTTTGCATTAATTATTTGAGCACTCGGCGTTACATTCTAATGTGAAGGTTTTTTCAGTGCGAATTTAATTTCACCGGTCGTTTCTCTACTGGTACAAGCATGTATTTTTGTAAAAATCACACACATTCACGAAAGAAATATACTCTAAGTAACCCCTTGGTGAAAGGCAAGCATCCTGATTTCAAACGCTACCTGAAATTACTATAGCTATGCTTGGTAACTTAATCTGAATAGCAATCGATATTGCATTAATAGGTATCGCAGCGAATATTGAGTCTCACACACTTCTCACACAAATGCATTGCTTCCATACAGCGTGATTCAATCCTGTTATTCGACTTCAGGAAAGAAAATTCCATGAAATAAAAAAAAGTTTATTTTTAATTTAATAAAAATAGCACAGTGTAAAACTTTTCTCATAATTGTAAAAACTTTACGATTACTCAATTCAAAGATCGTATGCACTTTTTGTCTTTTCCTCGCTAAAACCAATAACATAATCAAGACAAAAGGCTCTTTTTCAGTGACCTTTGGCAGGGACATCACTATCAGAAGTGTATATATGTATCCCAAGTTTATGTTGTTTGGGTTAACTCTAATTGCGTTACCAATGCGGTAAGTACATTTGCAGAAAAAAGAAAATTTCAAGTGATAAGCTATAAATACTGAATAAATATACCTTTAATTAAGTCATGTATGGTATATTTTCTCACACAGAATCCAGCAAATCTATGGTGAGATTCTGATCGTGTCCTAGACTAAAAAAAGAGCTAAATCATGTACTGTCAAATTGACAAACAAATCATAAAAAAACAAGTCAAATGGCATTTCAAAAGCCAGCAAATATTTTTTAAGCTTAATTAGAGGGTTGTTTTAACATTATTTAAAATCCAAGGAGATAATGAAAGTCAGAATTAAACTCCGCACAATTTCAATGGCCGCGTTTGTTTTTTTTATATCTCTTCTTCCTTCATTTCTTTTAACTAGTCAACCAAAGAAATTTACTTTTTACGGAATATAAATACTAATTGATTTCTGCCGTCTTAAAAATACCTCTAAAACGTTAATTAAATATACGGAATGTCTTAAAAATGATAATTATATACCCATTTCAAATTAATAAACTTAAGGCTAGTAAATTGTTTCCAAAAAATACCTTTCTCTTCTCGTCATTATAATCAAACTTACAATATCCTAGCTAATTAACTGTAATAATTCATAGCCTTGATAATTAAATGTGCATTGTTTTTGAGATAATTATTTGTATTCTAAGTTGTATTTAATTCAGTTTACCTTAACATATGTTATTTATACTTTTTCGGTGTTTTAACCCACACGTCTTCTTTTCTTCCACTCGCAACATTATCCAATGAAGGGGCATAATCTCAGTTGTCCTGATAGCGTTGTTCCTACTTTGTATTCACATAGAAATATTGATATCAATTTTAATATAGAAATACAATGTTTTTATTTAATTTTATCATGTATGTATATCTCTTGTGGTTTAATATATTTCTATTGGTCTTACTTGCCAATGTCCCTCTCAATTAATCATTCAACTCTAATATTTACTTCAGCATACTGTTTTATAATGCAATTAAAACCCAGTATTTTCAAAACTTATGTCAATGTGCTTAATACCGATGAAATGTGTTCCCAGTTGTAATATCTAATTCTAGGAATTAAATTACATCCCATATTATTAAAACCAACTAAATCTACGTATGCCAAATAAGTTTTGATGCTACTGAATATCGTATTCAGATAATATTATTACGGTTTCAAAACGATCCTCGTGAATTATTTAATAATTATATTAAAACGGAATAAATTTGTGACAGATTTCAGTGATTTAATAAGCTAATTAAAAATGCAAACAGATGTGTAATAGCCCACAATATAACAAGACATACCTACTTTCAATATTTATTTATTTTCAATCATGTTCAATTGCTGACTAATTATTTGTATTAATACGAATTTAGGTACATTGGTACGCCCAACTATAAACGTAACGAAAGCTGCAAAGATTGCCTTCTTAAAAAAACTCCTTACGATCTAATATTTCAATCTTCTAACAGTCAAATAAATTACCTTAAGCGGCTTGCTCCTTACAAATGGGATTGCCTCGCGTGCACCGCAATGACTGGCGAGTTAATGGCTTTATAGTACCTACAAGAGGACAAAGTTTTAAAAATAAGTTCATATTCGTCTGAAAAATATATATGCCAACATATTATTTGTTGACATCCGTTGTGAAATGGTACTCGTATTTGAGTTGGGAAGCTCATTTCGATTCCCATGACAAAGATAAAAAACTATGTTGATGGTTGTAAGATATGTGATGAGGATTAAATTGTGCACACTTTATGTATTGTCAACAATTTACTCATTTTTATATTATTAGTTTTTTTTATCAGAGCTGACAGTTTTGGATTTTGTAATATTGAATGTCGTAAAGAATATTGATTCAACAATAATTAAATTATTTCCGCCCGACTTTATGCACTAATAGCACTAAATTTATTCTCAAGAAATAGTTCCACAACTATCGTGTAATATATCAACTTTAAGCTACACCAAGGGTACAGTGCAGGGACGGCCAGCAGTGGCCCGCGGACAGACTGAACTGCAATCCTAAACATCCGCTGCACAATCGGAAAGTTTTTATTAATAAACAACTTTTTGCAACAGCGAAGTCATCTTAAAGTACGAGTACAATTGTTTCAGGCGTACCTTCTACTTCTCTCAAGAAAAAACTTTAAGAACTTCTTAATTAACACGTAATAATTCATACAATTAAGAGCTTCCACCTCTTCCTTTAGTATCTTAATTGCTATATTTATACAGGTTATTTAAATGAGACCTGAATAATTTGTTTCTAATGATACTGTTTTTCTTTCAAATGGGTAATAAATTAAATCGTTAAAAAAGGTTTCTCAGATATATCGTTTAAAACATATTTTATAAAAAACCTTATCCGTCTAATAATTTCAGTCAAAGTTGAGGCAAGTGATTTCAGCCAGACAGAGCGAGACTCGCTTGGTAATGTCGACTGGGGACTTTTTTATACCGAAGGGCTTAGGCATATAGAAAAAAATGAACACGAATTTTATGTGGCGATGTAAATTACTTAAAAATATATTTGTACGAAAAAAATATGTGTTCCCTTTAACAAAATATTGTGTGAATGTTTCTAGTGAATGTGTAATCTTAGTCCACTGAATAACTATTTCTATGTTAAGTGACCAGATCTGAAAGGCATGTTACCTCACCCCCTTTTCTTCCCTTCCTTCACTATTTTTAGACTAACAACATAAGCAAAATAGGGATACCATAATTCCACTGCCTATTGGCAAGTGGAAATCTTGTGTGGCTACAAATACAAACAAATAAATTCTATTGTATATATATATTGATTGTAAAATTTGATCATTCTTTTGGTGCATGTGTGCATGTGAGGGTATTAATTTACCCTTTCTAAATAAAGTTGCCAACCTCTTATTATCACTATTCGGTTCCTCCGCTTCGCACATTAAGGTTCCTCTCATGCTAATTCATATTCATTCCCAGACTTGCGTAACACGTCGTGTTTCGGGGTGGGGAGGGAGGGCAGGAAGATGGAGGGGGGTGAAGCCTTATTCACACTAGAAAAACTTCCATAGTATTCTTTAAAAATATGCTTTTCGGTGAAGTTTAGAGTTTTATTATATTATTTAGACCTAGGTGGAGATTTTATTTAAAACTATGCGCGGCGTAATCCAATAAGCTTAGGTACTCCACTGCGTGGTTGATACGATGATGATAAATGTGTTAATACCTAATATATCTTTATATAATATCTACCTATATATATAACGCGATATTGCAGAATATGGATATAATATTAGTAATCAGATGAAAAATATCTTTGACAAAATATCGTAAAACGTTAGTTTGTTACAGTTCATATAAAAAAAATGTAGACGACCTAAAAATATACTTTTTCATGTAAATATAAGCCGTGCTGCTCTACTGGTATTTTAATGTAAGGTACTCCGAAATAATTGTGTTATTTCTTTACGCCCAAAATTTGTACACTGCATGCTGAAACATGTACAAAAACGTGTCGTTTTTAAGACTTGTTCTCGTGTTCATTACGGCTATGGTAGCTTTTGTATTTCCTTCCTTCAAAAACATGTCTCTCTTCAAGACCCGGGTTTCCTTCACCCTCTTCTAAAACTACCATATATACAGCATATCCAAATTCGACACAGGTTGGGAGGGAAATCTCAGGGCCTTCTGCATGAAGATTTTTTCAAATATCCTTAAATCGAAATGTGGCTTTAGTATTTAGATTTGAACAATATAAAATATCGTTTGGAATATGTCGGCTTGCTCTGAGCTCACTACACCATACCGCAATCGAATTAAAAAACAGAATTCCTGCACAATCTCTCTTGGTTGGAATACTACTTTTAAAGTAAAGTGCCATAACGCTTGTAAAAATAACATATATACGAATATTCCGGTGCACTCACTTTAATTGGCTACACTTTTAAGGTGCTCGAATAGTTATGGAGTACAATTACATTGCGTACATTTTACTCCCTCAAAACGTAGGTGGCTGTACTATTTTTCATTATGTATATTTATACAAGTTTACGATTTTTTTTTTTTGCAGGTTTTAGAATCTTACCATTTGTATACATATTAAATAAACCGTAGGGTTTTGTCTTTAAGATTTTGGTATCAAGAAAGTTTATATTTAAGCATGATGAACTATTTTCAGTTTATAATTTTGTATATGGATCTACGTATCTCGAATCAATCTATGTACGTGAGTTCTTAAAAGTTATGCATTGTATTCCTGTCTTGTAGTCTGTGGCATGGATTTACAAAGGGACGGCTCGAAATTAAGGTACTCACTAGGTAGATATTGAGATGGTTATGGTAAGGATAGGATTACAAATAAAGGAACAGTCGACCTTACTTTTTATTGTTTTTGTAATTATAAGGAGAAGAATAAATTCCTTAAAAACAATTAAGCAAACTCTCAGAAACATTAATTCGAAGCAATCGACATAAATGATTATTGTAACAACTCTAATGAAAAAACCAAATGGAAGAAAATTCAACGTGATCTTGACAGTTTTAAAAGCATTGTAAATGTAAATCTTTGCACTTCACACATGTGCATTGGTCATCACACCGTGATCAAACTATTGTTCACGGTGAAAAAATGCAACAATCCTGACTTTATCAGACCAATTTATCTGACTTGAATTTCTATCATGAGCTATGAAGCTTCGAGACCACCGTAAAAAATCCAAAAAACCAAGATGAGCTCCGCATTATTTGTTAGATATTTTACAATATTTCAATAAAAAATACATGATAGTTAAAACTCGGGTGATGCCAGGTAGTAAGATTCCTATTCATATAAACTGCGAGGAATAATATAAAACTAATATCCACCAAACAAAATGCGATATAGACCTATTTGCCAGTGGATCTGACTAGGGGCAGTAAAAATATTGCGGAAACATTTTTTTATCGCAGACTCTACCCAGGATCGAGAAAGAGTTCTCGCCGCCGCTGCTCATTCGTTCCCCATCGACCATTCCGGAACACGTAAGTGCACATGTTATCATTTTCTTGCAGTCCCTGCAAAGGGGCCCGCGATTCTCCCGAAGACACACAGCGGCATTGTCTCGCCCGCGCTCGAGACACTCGTATCTGCGCCGTATACGGACACACTTATTTCCATGTCGCATACATTATTCATGAATAAATCACATAAATCACAAATGGGATATCTTCTTAAAGAACGTGTATACGCGCTTACGCCCGGGGGGGACAGGGCGAGGGCGCCTCGTGGGCTGTAGTCACGTAGCGGTCTTTCTATATTATTTATAAACAACAGGAAGCCGGCAGGAGTACCGATGGGCCTCTGCATGTTTAATGATGTCAGTGCTTAGCGGAAACTTCCGAACAAATGTTACTGGTAAAGATTTGTCCAGGGGAAAATCACATGGGAGAACGCGTTAAAGATCAAGCTTATATTCATAGCTAGTGCTGTTTAGAGCTTTTCTGATCTGACTACTATAAATATTATACATTCGAGGGTTCATAGTTGTTTTTGCATTGTTTACAAAGCGTTATTTATCAATCAACTAGCTTGGTTACCCGGCTTCACCCTGGGGTAGATTTCAGTATAAGCTCATTTCATTTTACTCTTTTATCGAAAACCATTATTCTGCAAATTTTCATAGGTCATGATTGAAGTAACTCTGCTAGCCGAAAAAACAAATATTTTTTTAGCACTTAAGCATATTTGAGGACGCCAAAGCTTACTGTTGTAGAGATTTTTTTCTTCATATACACATCTTTTCGGCTTTATATGGGGATGTGCAAACAAATACAGTAAGGTACCCATTTAATAATTAATATAATTTCCTGAATGCTAACAGTGTTAATATTAAAGTCTAGCTTCTGACTTTCTTTACCAATGTTGAAAAGATGCAGATTAATATTCCTTAACTTTTTTTCGCATCAAACTCCGAAAACTGAGTGAAGCATAATAATATTGGTTCTATTCAACAAAGTTTATCGTATCACTCAACACCCTTGTAGTTAGAATCCCCTGTTGTGGATTGGTAAGTTTTTACATTTTATGGGAGTGTACAGAAATAAAAACTTCGGTGTAGAGTTCGCCTGCCACTGGCCGCCCCCCTTATAAGAGCCAGCAATAACTTCTAGTGTCACCAAGATAAAAAAACATGACTTATTGGTGAATATACTTGAGACATGTCACAATCGAAATATTTATGGCCAATCACGAGCGGTGGTTATTTATTTATTTTTCAGAGATTCCCCGTCATCCGGCGGCCATAGATACAGGTTTCAGAAGAATTTGTCTACGAATATTTAACATAAAGAAGGCATAATGGCTCATACTGTATTAATATATGAAAATGATCCATTATTATGTTTTCTACATTCCTCGTGTTTGGCCACTCTTGAGATAAAATGCCGTAGTCAGTGCTTGACATATTATTACATGCGCAGACCTCTTGTGTTTTTTATGACTAAAATATTATGGGTTTCATGAATAGAAAAGTGGTCGTTAAATTTAAGAAGCAAAATTGTTTCAAGGAAATAAACTTGAAGTTATTTCATAACTAGGTTTTATCCATCATAAATCACGGGTAAATTAAAGGTCTCATATTTATTACCTTGAAAAAAAACTTTTTTCTTAATTTTAAAGCTTTTTTAAATCGTTAAATTCGTTCACAATTTAATTATGGTCATTTTTTATATGAATCATTCCACTTAGAGGTGTTTGGAGACACCAAAATATAATACAACAGCTAGATGACCATTAATCATAAACTATACAATGCGGTGATCCAACTAAGAAAGATTTTAAGTGGCAACAAGATACATCCGTACAACTGCATAACAGACTCTACTCCGATGTAACTACGAAAACTTTTAAATGGCAACAAGATACATCGGTACAACTGCATAACAGACTCTACTCCGATGTAACTAAGAAAACTTTTAAATGGCAACAAGATACATCGGTACAACTGCATAACAGACTCTACTCCGATGTGATTAAGAAAACTTTCAAATGGCAACAATATACATCGGTACAACTGCATAACAGACTCTACCCCGATATAACTAAGAAAGCCTAACAGTGAGTCATAGGTACAAACACAAAATAGACTTAACATCGATTCAACCAAAAATGCAACAAAAGACATCGGTGAACGGTAAAATAATCTACACGCTAATGCAATCAATAAAATTTTCCAATAATTTAAATTAACACAAAAAGAAACGCTTGAACAACGAGAAACAAGATCAATTTATTTAATCTCAAATTTTTAGCACCAGTCCGGAAAAACACTTATAAATAATAAGTACATGTATAATGTTGCAGAGTGTTAAGTAAATGGTATTGTACCAATTTAAACTGAAGTATATTTAAGCATATATATTGATTCATTAGTAATTATTATATGATAAATAAATGGCAAGCCGGTATTTTTTAAAATCTTATAATAGAAATCTGAAAAATGCTAATTTAATGAAAATCTATAAATAAGCTTTAACGAGCTAACGCGTTTCCACTGAAGCTTAATGAAGTTTGATTACTCTGGCTCGAGCAACGCTGGATATTAATGCTACAAACTTAATAGTATAATATTTACCTTAGTACTTATCTAGCGTGCAAAAAGTGTTTGTATCTATTTAGGTTTTTCCTATAGAGTCTAGTTAGGTGCCATAATGTAGCATCTTTATATGGACCCTCCTTCTTCGCGGATACAAATAGAAAATAAAGGTTACATCTTGGAGGAAGAATATATTTGGAGAAAGACATAAATATTTTTCAACCTATACAGATTTACGATAAATCACTTTCTCCTGGTTTTTACGTCGTAAACTGTGAGAGAGAAAGAGACAAGACAAGTTGTCACATAGTATCGCACTACTTTTAGGTATGTAAGCATGTTTTCCGTCTCCCGCGCCCAGGCGACTCCGTCCACTACGTTTAGTTATACGACATAACTCAACGGTTTTTGAGGTTACATCCTATATTTTTGTTGATAACGATACTGTGAAAAAGTGGTTATACAAATAAACAAAACATTATGTCAACATGTGAATGAATCTATGTAAAAAGGTGTGTCTATGAAAACCCTATCCACGCCCGAGTCAGGAAAAAAACAACAATCCTGACTACACTCTTTAAGAAAGCTATCCCTCCTGGTATATTATCGCTCTGAGGGTTACACCGACAACACTGAGAGAAGACATCAGTCAAAAGTCGAGAAGTCAAGAATAAGTTAGTCTCATCAGAATGTTATAAATCTGACTGGTTTTCATAGTTTCATTCCTTATTAAAAATTAAGTGATCGATAGTTTGGTGTACTTAAAATTAAAGTATTTTAAGTAGCTAATTGCTTTTCAATATATATTTTTTGAACTCCATTATATGTTTTTATTTCATTCCGTAAACTTATTATTATTTTTTACGCCTTTTCAACACTTCAAAGGCTCAAACCAGGTTCCGGTCACGTACGGTCGTTTCTAAGCTGAAATTTTAGTTGCTTTGGCATTGTAAAAGTAATTTTTTTATCTGGACATTCCAGGCCAACGCTATTGTCTCCAGTTTTCGGTGACATTGCCATTATTAGCTATAAAGCTTTAAAATGTCATTTAAAAGTTAAAAAAAAAAAAAAAAACAAGACAAGCCGCAATATTTTTTCCAATTATTCAGTAGAAAAGATTTCGATAAATAGTGTTCAAACGATGACGAAACCCTGTAGTAATTTTTTCCTAGAAATAATTTAATGTAGTGTTGGGTTAAACCAATTTTTACTTAATTTAATATTATTTTTCTGCAGAGTACCTACTTACTATTATAATCGATTTCCTTCTTATTTAGAATGCTTTTATTTAACTAATAGAAGGCTCATCTTTATCTGAGTAACATTTGTCTGGGTGTTTTTTTGTTATATTAATGAATACAATTTAAGAGTCAGCACCCAAAAAAATATACTTCTTGGCTTTCTAGTACAATCAATGCTACAAATGATTCATCTGTCAACTCTATACGGGTAGTTAGAGGAATGTCTAAGGTTTCCAGTGAATACAATATTTAAACGGAAATATTTTAAATTCTTTATGAAATGCATACTAGGACTTTAGGTAAAACGTAAAAAAATGCCTTTACTGATTTTAGTATGTTTTTCATATAATTTAAAAAATTACAGTTAAAAAATTGTATTCACTGGAAACCTCGGACATTTTTCTAACTACCTAGTAGAAAATTTACTGATAAACCATTTGTAGTATAGCTTGTATTAGAATGCTAGAAAGAAAAGAAAGTGTCATTCTTGAGTGCTGACCCTTAAACTTTAAAAAAATATATACTGAAATGTACAGATAGTCTAAAAAATATTTACGTTGTATTCCGTTTTTTGTAATTATTAGTAAAACTTACTCCAACGTCAATAATTCCCCCAGAAGTCAATTCGCACAATAAAGCTACTACCAATTCGGAATTCCGTTATGAAAATAAAATCGGCACTGCAACAGTACCACTGTCCCTTCCAAAGACAAACAAGTACCTGCCGGAAAACCAGATACGAAATATCCACACAATAGTTTTTATCTTTCATCCCTTTTCCGATTCCGTACAAAATTTATCGATCTTTTTTGAAACATGCATAACCTAATCACGAAACATATCAAAAATATTGTAATACCGCCAAGACTTTATGCAGAAAAGTTACGGGGAACTTTTTCGATTTTGACGCCGCGCTCTGAATAGAGGATTGTTACGGGAGCCGGGATCATGCCCCATACAAACTTTAAAACCCTAACTTTTAGTATCTGTATAATACGGAGCAGGCACACCCAGTAGTGACTTGTGTCTTGTAGCGTGCCTTTGCCTCGCTGCAATCTGTTGGTAGTTGGGGGCGTTATGATCTGGAAGGAATATGGAAATCGATGCTGACTTGCAACCGTGCTGGTATTTGGATACACGCATGACAATTGAGAAATAATGTCTTATGCGTATAATGTATATGCCATAACCTGTTTTGAGAAAAGTGGGATTGAAGAAAGTCGAAGAAGGGTAGACGAAGAGGAAAAATAGATTAAGAAGTGTCTTGTTTTTTTATTATTCAATCTCCTCTCTAACTATAGTGAAAGCTATTTCAATCAACGTTTCGATTTTAAAGTGTGGACTCTCACGCGATACTGAAATAATACTCCACTCTGGAACGGATCGGATATATGATATTTTGAATAATTTAAGTTTGCCTTTTTTTCACGGAGGTTGTCAAAATGAATATCAATTATTTTCTTTCAAATACGGAAACGGATTTTTGTAGGACCGACGCAACGTTGACAAGGCTGCGTTGTTTACGCTATTGTAACCCTGTCTACGAGAATATACCAATTGATTGGGGACGCTGCGGGATCTTTACTCGGTCTGTCGGGGTTCGAAACACTTCAATGGTCTCCTTACTAATAGATATAAATATACTTGATAATGTGATGCGCATTATACATACTCGTACCTACGTGTATGGGTATTTCGTTAGTAGGTGTACTTATTTATTTCATAAAAGTATATAAAATATCGAGAATGGAAAGGGTACGCAGAGAGGATGGACCGCCATACAACTCTGTATTGACACACATTCCTTGCTTCGTTCACATTAAATATACTATTATATAAATACTCTTCTGTTATTCCTCTCTTGACATACTCAAGTACTTCATTCACTTGATCGCACCATGTCTTCCTCGGGCGTCCCCGATTTCTTCTTCCATTCACTTTCACGTCATATATTCTTCTCACACTCCTTTCTTCGTTCATCCGCTCTGCATGCCCAAGCCATCTGAGCGTCCCTTTCTTAATTCTATACATTGCGCTTACACAAGCCTTGGATTCTTTCCGGAAATCCACATTTTTACAAGGTCATATCCAGGATCTCATTTTGACAGCATTCGATTGTAACAGGAGATACTAATATTGATTTACTGAACGAGAACCGCAAATACTTTAGAATACAATATACTCATGGCGGGAAAAGGCTTGAAAAACGCAAATAACCCACCGACACGGGAAAATGCCTGCTTAGATCACTTTACGGTAATCTCTAACTCCCAAACCAATTAAGGCTATCGTTTGCAATACAACTATTACTGACAATTTCCCTATAATCCTGGCCCTGGATTCGAAAATTGCCAGAGAAAGTTTTACACAAATCTTTGAAAGACTCCTAAACTATATAAAAAAGAAGATATATGGTACTACAAAATTTTATATGAATATTCGCATCGTCAGATGCAAATATTGCGTTGGAAATATTTATAAAAACCCTTTAGAACTCAATAAAAAAACATAAAACCAAAAGTAAAAAAAGCGATACAACTGTGGATTCACAGAGGTTTAATTAAATGTATTAGAACACGAGATAAGATGCACATGCAATGTAAAGCACAACCGCAAGATGAGAGCATGAAACTTAATCACATAAAATTTGGAAATATGTGCAAAAAAACATTAGTGGCATAAAAGAAGAATATTACAAAAACAAAAAAAAACTCACAGAACCCAAATAAAATTTGGAATATCCTCAAAGATATTGCAAATATAGCTTCAAAAAATAGTACAGATTACAGAAAAATTTGTGAACCGGAAATAAATCTATTCGGCGTACCCTAGGGTAGTATACTTGGACCGATACTTTTTCTAGCATACATAAATGAACTTTATAACATATACCCACAGAATGGAACAATTATCTCATTTGCAGAACCGAAATGACGTGATCAGTAAACTGTAATAGGGTAGCGGTCCCAATCTGTGAGGTGCTCCAAGGGGTCGTCTCGTTGTAAGGGAGGCGACGGGTTCAGCTTGTAGGGCCTCGGCTTTCAAATGAAGATGCTGCGGCGTGGTCCGGAGAAAGTTGTAGTCAGGCGGTCCAGGGGGGCAGGCGATGGTCAGAAGAAAAGGCAGGAGTCAAGTTGTAGGCGATGTCAAGCGGAGAGAAGTCAAGGTAGGTAGATGATGCTGGCGGAGGATGCTGGTGATCTGCCTTCCTCTGGTTTTTGCGCAATTTATATTGCGCTCCAGAGCGCGACCACGGATTTGGGAGATTTGTATGGGGAATTTTGTTTCCCCCCTTTCTCGCTCTTTCCGGGTCGCTGGCAATTTTGTGGGATAGATTTAATTAATCTATCCCCTTCTCCTAAGCATCACCTTTAACCTCAACTTCTCCACACTCTTCCATCATTTTTATTAAGTTCAGAAATACAGATTAAAAATACAGTTTTCAAATAATGCCCGGTTTTTTGGGGCTAAACTCTTAATAACTAACTTATACTAACATTTACATATATAATAACATGACAGTTGTGTAGCTGGGGGCCGAGTTATCACCCCGGTATATTTTATTTGGCCGGGTGATTAACCTGGCCCCCGTGAAAGGGTTTAACAAATCATTTTTTCTCCGGGACCCGCTCGCGCAAGAATCGTTAGGTCGGCCGGGATCGGGCGCGCTACGCGCCCGTCATCCCGCTGGTTGCTGCCTCAGTCTGGCCGACCGAGCCCAAAGGGCTGATTCCTTCACGTCATTCGGGCTTATCAAGCCGGGAGAAATATACATTACAATGATTAACATTTCTAAATAATATACAATAATCTTAATGCTACACATTTATCGTGGACCATGTACGTCCGACACACTCCTCATGGAGCTTCGCTACATTCCCCTTCGGGAGGCGTACTGCGTCTACGTACGGTGTCCCTGGCGGCCGGTCTCTGGGCCGCGGGGTGTTTTGCCGCGAGTGACCTCTGGGGGTTTGAATGCTCCTGAGGCGGCGATCTCTCAGCCGTCAGTCAGTGAGTCGGCTCCTGGTCGGCCGAATACTCCTGGGGGGCGGCATCAGCCGCTTAGCCAGCGAGTCAGCTTCTGTGGTCCGGATGCTCCTGGGGCGGCAATCTCAGCCGTTTAGCCAGCGAGTCAGAAGGTGGGCCACTCCTGGGGGACGGCAATCTCTCAGCCGCTTGCCAGCGAGTCAGAAGGTGGTCCGGATACTCCTGGGGGACGGCAATCTCTCAGCCGCTTGCCAGCGAGTCAGCTTCTGGTGGTCCGGATGCTCCTGGGGGACGGCAATCTCTCAGCCGTTTAGCCAGTGAGTCGGCCAGAAGGTGGGCCGGATACTCCTGGGGACGGCAATCTCAGCCGCTTGCCAGCGAGTCAGCTTCTGGTGGTCCGGATGCTCCTGGGGGACGGCAATCTCTCAGCCGTTTAGCCAGCGAGTCGGCCAGAAGGTGGGCCGGATGCTCCTGGGGGACGGCAATCTCAGCCGTTTAGCCAGCGAGTCGGCCAGAAGGTGGGCCGGATGCTCCTGGGGACGGAAAATCTCAGCCGTTTAGCCAGCGAGTCGGCCAGAAGGTGGGTCGGTGATTTGACCCTTGGTGGGCCGGCGATTCATCAGCCGGCAAGCGTCAGCCGGCGATTTATCAACCGGCAATAGTTTTGTGCGACTGCCTCCGAGCGAGTCGCGTTTGCCAGGCCTCCAAGGCACTGGCGGGGGTGAGATGGTCCAGACGTTGATTTTCCTCCGACGGGCGCTTCGTAAAATGTGGAGAAGTTGTCATCTCCGTCGGAGGTTGCTGGAGCTCTCTTGTCCAGCAATTTTTATGCCAGACTTTGTTGAAGGCGGCTCGTGAGCCGTACCGAGTCCTGAGGAGCGTTTTCTGCGTACGCTCTGTGACTCCCCCTCATCGGGAATCGCCTCTAGGCCTGACTCGGTTTGTGGGAGATTGAAACAATCTCCCGGTTCGTACGCCAATGCTCGGGCTCTCTTTCTTTGGTTGGCGCCGGCCGTGTCTGCGTGTAGGTATTTATTATCACACTTTTCGCCTCCGTCCGCAAGAGGGGCGCGGGGAAGCGGGGCCGAGCCTTTGTTCGCTTTGCTAGGCCGCCGCTGTCTTGCCATTTCGTGACTAGACACTGAGCCGGGCGGAAGCCGGGGTGAGCTCTTGCTCGTTTTGCTGGCCCGTCGCTGTCCCGTCGTTGCGGGCCCTGCGAGCCGGAAGGATGGCCGCGGGGAAGCGGGGGCGAGCTCTTGCTTGCTTTGCTCGGCCGGCGCTGTTTCATCATTTTGCTTGGAGACAGTCTGCCGGGCGGTGGGGTGCGGGGAAGCGGGCCGGGGTTAGCACTTGTATTGCCGTGCCGTATCCATCCAAGCGCTGTACGGGATGTCAGTCGGTCTCCTTTTTCCCTTACCTCTCGCGAAACTATAAGCCGGGCATTATCTTGCCCGAGTAGCAGCCGAGGTTTCACCCGCCGGCTATCACTTGTCATTTGTTGGGGCAAATCAAGCGCCCGCACTGTCCTTGCTTGCACTTGAAACTTATTTTTCCCGTTCCCACAAATGTCAACTTTCACTTTCCGGGATGTGCTGTCCGCCGAGCTCATCCCGTTCGCGCCGCATATGCGCAGGTTACAGGTCGGGCCCGCGGCGCCGATAGTGTCCGCGATTTCGGAATCAATAAGGGTCACGCTCGATCCCTCGTCGAGCAGCGCGTGCACTTGAACTTGTCCTTTCGGGCCACTTAATGTCACCGGCATAACTTTTAACATCACTGACTCTACATTTTCCCAAGTGCTCGCAACTGTCTCTGGCCTGGGGCCACGGGAGTGTGTGAGGCCATGCAATAACTGGTGGTGCGGAAACTGGCACGTTCCCACACCACAATTCACTTTCACCCTGCAATCTTTCGCATGGTGTGTCGCATCAAGACACTTGCGACACAACCCTTTCTCCCGCACTAGTTCCCACCGAAGAGAGATAGGATCCGCGGCAAATTTACGGCACTTCACCAAACTGTGCGAGTTTTTACACGCAGGACACTTTACTTCGCACCTTTCGCCGAAGTACTCGTTTTCCCCTCTGCTCCGGTGGGCTCGTTCGGCAGTGTTCGGTTCTAGCGTTCGGGCGGGCTCGGCAAGGCCGGATCGTGGTATCGCGTTCGTCAGCCGTTTCAAAAAGGCTGCCAGTTGTTGCACTGAGGCGGCCTGTGTTTGATCCGCGACGTGATTGAGCCACAAGCCTTTCAGGGCGAGCGGCATCTTGGTGGCGATGTCATTCAGTAGCGCCGGGTTCGTCAGGTAGTCGCTGTGTAGGTTTCCGAGCGATGCAACAACATTTTGCACCGTCCCGGAAAAGTCAACAAGGGCCTCGGTTGAGGCATCTTCGCTGAGCCGCCCGAGCCGCCTCACTTTCTCCATCATCACCGTGGCGATGGAGTGAGCGCTTCCGAATCTATGCTCCAAGACGTCCATGATTTCTGGTACTTGCAGCGGGTCCATGAGGAGAGGGCTGACCGCCTCTCGCGCTTTTCCTTCGAGCGCCCTTTGCAGGCGCAGTAGGTTTTCTGGCCCCGTCATCCCGCACGTCACTGTGGACTGGTAGAACTGTGCTTTCCAAGCCGGCCATTCCACAGCATCCCCAGAATAGAGCGGCAAATCTTTGGCGCTAGATTGTCGCGCAATTAGAGATGCCATCCTGTGATCCTCGTCCGCCTGGGGCCGCGGCGTACCGCCGGCCTGCGAACTGCGAAAGACTTCCGCCATTACGGCGGCAATCTGTGAGAGCGGGTCCGTCCCGTGGTTCACCCAGTCCCTCGTTTGGCGAGCCGTATCTTCGTTGAAGGAATAGGTACTTGCATTATTTTGCAGTGGAGTACCGATGACTGCGCCGGGTTGTAGCGTCGGTGGGAGGCCGGCCTGTGTTGGCGGGGCCCCGCTCGCTCGAACGCCGTGTTGAGCGGCCGCGCCGTAGTAGGCGTCGGCTCTCTGCGCCGCCACTGGAGCCCCGTCGTATGTCGGGGGGCTGCTCGTTGGGGCGGCGGTGGGTGTTGGCTGCCTCAGAGGCGCCACTGTGGCCGTCGATTGATCGCCGCTTGCGTGATGGGCGCAATCCGTCACGGCCATGTGTGTTTCGGAGCTGTGAATTGCTCCGGGTCCCCTAGCAGCTGTGTCCGTCACTATGGGCTCTCCGTCTTGTGGCGGTGGGCCGCGGGCTGCAGGGTGTGTAAAGGGGAGTCTCAGCGCCGAGATCAGATCTGCTGTCCGCTGAGCCTCTTCCTCCTTCATGCGCTTCATGCGCCGTCTTTCCGACCGCAGCTCTCGCCGCAATTGTCGGACGGTGTCCTCAATCGAAGCCTCGCTTCCTGACGAGGCTTCATCAGCTGAGGGGTGGACTTCAGGTTGTAAGGCTGACGTCCTTGTCGCCCATTCAGCAGCTTGGGCGGCGGCGCGGGCTCGTGCGGCGCGGGCTGTTGTGCTGCTGGTAGGTATCGGTGCCTCAGTGCTACCGGCGACGTTCTCCAGGTCTCCGAGTCGTTCCGAAGGATCCTGGAGTCCGGGGGGCGCTATTCCGGCCGCCCCGGTTGTGAGATCATCCTGGCCAGGCGTTGACGTTCCGTCTGACGTGCTCTTCCCAGAGCGTAGGGAAGGCGCCATCCTTGGCGCTGCTTCACAGATGGATCCGGCTCGTTAAGGACCAACTTATGTACCCGACGTAACAGGGCACACAAGTAAACTGTAATAGGGGTAGCGGTCCCAATCTGTGAGGTGCTCCAAGGGGTCGTCTCGTTGTAAGGGAGGCGACGGGTTCAGCTTGTAGGGCCTCGGCTTTCAAATGAAGATGCTGCGGCGTGGTCCGGAGAAAGTTGTAGTCAGGCGGTCCAGGGGGGCAGGCGATGGTCAGAAGAAAAGGCAGGAGTCAAGTTGTAGGCGATGTCAAGCGGAGAGAAGTCAAGGTAGGTAGATGATGCTGGCGGAGGATGCTGGTGATCTGCCTTCCTCTGGTTTTTGCGCAATTTATATTGCGCTCCAGAGCGCGACCACGGATTTGGGAGATTTGTATGGGGGAATTTTGTTTCCCCCTTTCTCGCTCTTTCCGGGTCGCTGGCAATTTTGTGGGATAGATTTAATTAATCTATCCCCTTCTCCTAAGCATCACCTTTAACCTCAACTTCTCCACACTCTTCCATCATTTTTATTAAGTTCAGAAATACAGATTAAAAATACAGTTTTCAAATAATGCCCGGTTTTTTGGGGCTAAACTCTTAATAACTAACTTATACTAACATTTACATATATAATAACATGACAGTTGTGTAGCTGGGGGCCGAGTTATCACCCCGGTATATTTTATTTGGCCGGGTGATTAACCTGGCCCCCGTGAAAGGGTTTAACAAATCATTTTTTCTCCGGGACCCGCTCGCGCAAGAATCGTTAGGTCGGCCGGGATCGGGCGCGCTACGCGCCCGTCATCCCGCTGGTTGCTGCCTCAGTCTGGCCGACCGAGCCCAAAGGGCTGATTCCTTCACGTCATTCGGGCTTATCAAGCCGGGAGAAATATACATTACAATGATTAACATTTCTAAATAATATACAATAATCTTAATGCTACACATTTATCGTGGACCATGTACGTCCGACACAGTTATGCTGTGTCCATTATGGTCCATCGTGACATCCCCGGACTAAATAGAAAATGTTTTTTTTTTATTATTATTATCTTTGATATTGTTATAGAGCATTCATAATATAATTATTTTGAATGCAGACAACCATGATACTGGCATTTGTCTAATTTATATTCGTAATATTTAATATGTTTTTTAATCTGTATATTTAATATTTTTTTGTAAAAAAAAAATAAAAATAATTAAAAAAAAACAATTTTCTTTCGCCCTTTCTTCACCAGCTCCATGCCTCATTTCAATCAATGTTTTTTTTATGAAAATAAGTACCTCTCAAAGTAACTGAGGTGATTTTTCACAAAAACGGCGCTTTACAAATTATCCAAATATTATTAACCTCGATCCAGTTGTTCGTAAATTGTAGATACAAGTAAATACCGATTTGCAATATAAAACTTTCGGAATTTATTTGTTCCGTATTTTGAAAAAAAAGTGTTGTTATTTATACTTATTCATATTGCAAAGTTGGGGTTGACGCGTTAAAAAAACAAGCAAATAGGGAGAGTCAAAAGACGCGTAAAATAAAGGTTTATTTTGGCTTCCCGTTTGGCTTCTGACACCGACCTCTGACCCGAGTGGCGAGAACACACTGTTATTATAAGAACAACAACATATTTTACACAACGCATGAAGAGATGAGGAAAACGCTTTTTTTAGTTGACACGGGAAATAAATTAGGTAATTCTTTGCAATTGATTGCTGAAAACTGTTAAATTTAACAATAGGTACAAAAATAATAATTCTTGTTTTTTTTTCTTCAAGATCCCTTGAGCATCCAGCTTTAAACTTAGTCTACCAATCCTGGGTGGCTCTCGTTTATCCGAAGCCTTCAGTCCTCTTCAGATCGTCACCCTATCTCATTGAATACTTGAATACTTAATAATAATCATTTCCACAGCGCCTTCTGTATTAAATATTACGTCAACAGTGTTTTACAAAGCAATCAACTGACTTAAAACTACAGTAAATTACCATTAACGTAATTAGCCAATCATGTGAATTTAACAAAGGAAAACTGATATTTACATGTGTCGCGAGCTGTGTAAGGGTTAAGATTTATGAGAAAACTGGCATAAGAAAAAAAAAATGAAGACAACCATCCAAATTTGTAAAATAACACGAAGTTTAAAAAAACATGCTTACTCCACTACTTATTTATTCCATTTAATAATAAACATCAAATCAACTAAACAAAACATTACCATTGTATTTATGTACAATGATTGGATTATAACTCGATGATACTGCAGCTGATTTGGAGCTTCAACTTGAAAAGCCACAAATCGTAGCGCTAATATCCTCTTCAAAGTTTTTTCGATCTTTCCAGCAGTTCCTCCATAGTTGACGAATTCACGAGCCGGAATCATATGGAAGATAGTTTTGCGATCAGAAGGAGCGTTTCGGTTGAATTCGAGCACTGCCTACATTTTATGAATAAAAAATGTGCTGTTTTTTTTTAAATCATAAGTACATCAGTATAAAAATTATAACTGCTACATACTATTGGAGTTTAAATGTTTTTTTTTGTATATTTTACGTTAAAAATTGGTATATATTATATTATCTTACGTTTATCTTATTTTATATTATCTTACGTTTTTCTCATGGGAAATTTGAAAACAAATTATTATATCACTATTATCATCATTTTATTGGGTATTTTGTTATACTAAAGTAACAACATGTTGCTTCTTAGTTAAAAGTATTACATCTCTTAAAACTGCTTTTAATTATTTTATCAATTTTTATTACTTCCTACATAAATATATAATTCTAATTTACTTTTCTTAGAGTAATATAATTTTTTATGACTTTTAGTTTGTATTACACACTCAATTGTTATGCAAAGGCCCTATGGGCGTATACATTCAAAAATATTATTAACCAAATCATATACTTTTTAAATTCCACCCCAAAATAATTCAAATATTTTAATACTGTGCGTCATCTATTGATGCGTAAAGTAACAAAATGCACGATATTGGTGTGTGTCCTTGCTAACTTTACGATGAACGACATCTAGCACTTAGGTGCTAAAACGTTTTGCTAAAATTATATCTTTTCGGACTTACTTCGTATGATACAACTATAGGGAATCTAGGTAACTAGGGTAAACTAGATAATAATTGCCTACAGCTAATGATTGCCCACTATCACTTTGATTGTCCTTTTATTCTTGACATGTAAATAATTCACAGATTTTAACAGAATCATCTATGAGTTTAAAGTTAATCGACAAATATCCATATCGGCAAAAACAGCTACATTGTTGAAAAGCGGAATCAAATTTTGGAGGTGTGTCGAAGTTTTTTAAATTTTTCGGGTATTTCTTATGAAATTTGTTAACATCTTATATCTTAATGATTTTACCTATGGTTTTTTTTATTTTTTTTATTTTTCTTAAGTTAGATCACATCATTGTGTGTTCTAATATAAAAGATTTAATGTATATACAGCGTAGACATAAAATACAAGAAACGTCATATTCATACAAATTGAACGATAAATGTTGCATGCTCGGATTCTTGTTTGAAAAGGATAGCCATACCAACAGAATATGTGTGTACGGATGAGATATCTATATGAACGTCCCGCGTTACTGTTATAATCTCTCTGTCCCGACGAACTTACTAAGCGACTAGCCAAGTAGAGTACGACGTACGGAAACGGTTGTCTTCCACACACCTATGTTTATCTGCATTCGCTATCTCACATTATTTTGGTTGAAGAGCTCCCGTCTCCCCTTGACAACTTGTCTGTCGAACGAATGTCTGTGTGAGACTGAACCCAGTAAATCTTAGGTATGCCACGTTGGCCTAGCTTAGTGCAGTCACGCGCGTTGTCCCAGTAACGAATCTACATTATTTAATTCATCTAAGAAATACAGATATGATTTTTTTCAAACATGTTTTTTTTCTGATGACATTTTATAAACTCAGAATTTAAAAAATACATATTTATATATATCGGGTTACAACAAAATGAACATACAATATACCAACATTAATGGTTATGGAAAACACATTTTCTTAATTCTTTTTTAAATTGACGAATATTGCCTATTGTAGTGATTTCTGATGGAATTTTACTATACAGTTGGACGGCCCGGTACATGAGAGATTTCTGTGTGCTTGATTTTTTCCTTGTTGGCAATGTAATTAATTTTGCATTTCTCCTCCCATGTCCATGTATCTCATAATTATAATGTATCCTACATTTGAATTCCTTAGACATCATCCCTATGATAATTTTATGTATGAAAATATAAACATTAAAATATATTGTTTGCTTCACCGTCATAAAATTAAGCTCTTTTAACATATCTTTAATCCATGTGTATATGTTACGCTAAAGTATTGTTCTCATTGCTTTATTTTGCAGTATTCATATTTTTTTAATTTTTTCTTCATTACAAAGAAAGAGAATGCTTGAACAGTAATTTAAATGTGGTGATATTATTGTATTATACGAGTATATGGTCTTACATCTTTCTTTATTTATTTTGCTTCTTATTCTACCAAGAAAAGATACTTTTTTGCAATTTTTTTGATAATGTAATCTGCATTACATGCAAAGTTTAACTTTGAATCTATAATGACACCTACATATTTAATTTCGTCTACTCTTTTTATAGTTTCTTCATCAATATACACTTTCGGTTCTTCGTTTGTGATTTTTTTACCTATGTTCAAATATTGTGTCTTATTAACGTTTAGTTTTAATTTATTCAGTTTGAGCCATTTGTAAACAATATCTAAATCATAATTTATTTTGTTAATTGCTTTTTCGTAATTATCTTCTGCAACATAAATTAGTGCATCGTCTGCAAACAGATGTATAATTGTAATATCTATATGTTGTTAGTGGACGAAATATACCAAAATTAGAGAAATTATCTTAAATTTACAATGTAGTTTTCTATTATTTTAATCTTTACCTATTAATTGTTAACAATACAAAACAAGAATGTTAGTACCATCTTTAGGATAGTTTATTAATGTTTTTTTGTGAAAACATCAAAGTGGGCATTCACTATGAACAGCTGGGCAATAACTGTGCATTTAGCTATATTTGATTACTTAAAAAAAATGGTTATAGCGAAATATAATTGATGGAAGGATTTGATAATATGTATATTTGATAGTGTTATTAATAAAATATTATATGACTATTTATTGTTTTGTAATTGAGTGAGTACAGCCAAATATAAACCATTTTCACCCAAAGGCAAAATTTCCTTAAGCGAGAAAACATTACCCCTAGATACTTTTTAAAACAGAAAAAATATATTATGGCCTAATGTTTCGGAACTATGGTGCTACAGAGTTAACCTTTCTGTGACTTCGAGATTATGGCTTCCCACTTCCTTCTTCCCTTTATGTGGTGGCAAAATTTCAAAGAAAGCAATTACTTGCTGGTCATTTACAGAGGTGTGCAATAATTAGTGGATCTTGAAGCCTTAAGGAATAAGAACCTTATATGTTTCACAGTATTTCCCACTGATTCTGCTTTAGCACTTGCTTTATAATTGAACCCTTGGAAAACAAGAGGAAAAAAGTACTTCAAGGCAAAAGTATGGTCTACTTATACCTTGGTACTTGAACCAGTGGCAGACTAAGGGGAGGTTGCCGTGGGTGCTAGTAAATCTTAACAATAAAGCAGAAATCAGATCAAATAAGCTCTAGCGTTATGAAATTTTTTTTATCTTTTTCAGTCTAAAATTTCAAGATTAGTACAACTATTTCCTGCTCGCAATTACATTTCTATCATGATCTATGGAGTTCTGAAAAATTCATTAAGGTGATGTAGTTCATAAAATTTGAACAAAACATACTACTTAAGCTGATGGCGATAAGGTTGAAATTGCCACTAATGCCAGCTGCCTGTTTAGATTTATGCAAAAAAATATCGCCAAAAAGCATGTTATTTTATTTTACGAAGAAGTATGTCCAACTAGGTTCATATTTTTATTATTTTAATTGCATATAAAAGTTAACACGCAGACAGAATTTTGAATTATAATAGTATCAAGTTGTTCAAGTAAACAACATTCAATCCTAAAACAGGCTTTGCATTTACGAGGTTAATATTAGTTGTACGTATTTTAAATATTTATTTCATTCAATTATCATTCTTTTGGGTGTAATGTAATGTTTGCAGAACATAATACATAATTTATGAATACTGAAATGTTTCGATTGTTTGTCAGTAGAAAATGTCCTTATCTTATCAAATATAAAACATTCCAAATATAAAAGTATATGTCCTTTTGTACTGTTTGTAAAGGTTTCATAAATGCAAGGGGTGATGAATGAAGGACATCTAATATGTGATTCCATAATAATATAATATCACTGCTCTTCTAAGTGATTACCTATACTGGCTTTGAGTCACAGAAAGAGTTCAGTTTGAAATTCGTCCTATTGTGTCTGGCCCCATCATACTTGACTGATCAATCTCACTCAGAGGCAGCTTACGCCCAGGTTGGTCTAATCTGATGCACCGAACAGGCTGGTTCAACCCTCTCGTACGACAGCAGAAGACAAAATAGACTGCAGAACTGGATGGAGTAGGAAAATATTCAAAATGTTCGACTAATTGTCCTGTGACGGGTATTACAAAACACGTTTTGGTATTTGACCCATTGTCAGGCGGGGAATGGATACCACTGAGTATTTCAAAGCTTTTAGTTATTGAAGTTGTGTTCCACTGTTAGAGAGAGGGGCACGCCGTGAACAGCTTCTAATAGAAAGTTAGAACAGTGCTTAATGAAAAATTATTTAACATGGCTTTCCAGTCCAGGTGAATGGCAAAATTCTAATGGGGCAGAGCGGCTCTATTGAAGTTATTGAGACTTCCGCTTGTCTATCTGTATATTACGTAGTTAAATCTTTATTTTAAAGACTTTCCAAAATTAACCACTCGTCTATGTTTATGTTCGACACTGTTTGACGTTAGTCAACTTGTTTATTTAAATTAGAGATGGTTGATATTCCTGTCCTGGTCAAAAGGAACCGGTTCCAAGCCGTTCGCTGGAGCCGTCGATATTATTTCTCCGAAGAAACGGTTCTTTTTTTGTGCGGTTCCTTTTAGCGAGAAAATCAGTGTGGCGAGAAACGAGGAACGTGTTCCACTAGCGTTGTGACTAGTGTTGTGACCGCTTCGCAGGAACTCTTCAAAGAACGACTTCTTTTTGCGGCAGTCCCAACTTCATTCATTTTTCATTGAACAAATGCTTCAATTGAAGTTGGTTAAGTTGGTAATTCCCCTTGCCCGATGTATGGCATCTATTTCGAATTTCAATATTAGCCTTTCATTCATTCGAACGATTGAAGTATCGCATCATCTAAAATTCAATTGTTCTTTTACTTCTTTACTTCGATTGTAGTTCGTAGTATGAATGAATGAATGAAACAATGAAGTATATTTTTAGTTATCCGTTCCCTTGCACGTACACGTGACAGTTGCTTTTGATTTCTTCGCTTGTTTTGACATGACACTAGTTTTTACGAGTGTTTTTTGGTGATTTTGAATTGTGAACGAATTATTTTGTTGAATTTTTTTACCTATACCTTTCAATCTCTACCTTAAATTATGGCTGGCCATTCAACGAGAAAGAAAAGTGAAATATGGGCTTATTTTAAAGAAGTTGGAGTTTACCAAGCCAAATGCAACTTTTGTTCTAAAGTTATATCCATAAAGGGAGGCAATGCCTGTAATTTGAATCGCCATTTGCGCAATATTCACCCTATTGCTAACCAAACTGTCAAACTGTGTACAGTAAGAAATATTCAAATTGTACCTCAAGCCCTGAAAAACGTTCAGATCGCCCTTACAGAAACTGGAAATTTCGCAATTACTACATTTGCTTTTTGTATGTTCTCTGTAAGGCTATGCACACTTATTGTACATCATTCCTTTTAAGGCATGATACCGCCAACAATTCAAACATATGGGCAGCTGTCGTCTAGAAACAATAGACAAGAAACTAGTAATAGACAATTCATCAACACACACATAGAAGAAAGAAAGAAGTAGTTTTCTACACGGTATAATTTTTGCTGTATAATAATGGAGGAGTGAGTTATGTAATTGGGAGAGCTGTCCCGAATAAAACTATTAAGAAAAAAACGTGACTATTATTTGGTACATTTATCGCTAGCAACCCGCCCCCCCCCGACGAGGAATTCTGCGATTGATCTGTTACTTCGATTGAACTGTTCACCGTGAAGGGTTCATTTTGAAGAACTAGCAATTCGTAAAGCATTCACAAATCTGTGAAGCTTTTCTTATCGCTAGTTGTGACCGCTTTGAAAGAACTGCTTCAACGAACTACTTCTTTTTGCAACAGTTCGCACTTCATTCATTGAATAAATACTTCAATTGAAGTCGGTAGTTCATTATAGCGTTCATTCATTTTAATAACTTCATTTCACTGAACAAATATTTCAATTGAAGGTGGTAGTTCATTTTAGCCTTCATTCATTTCAATAACTTCATTTCACTGAACCAATATTTCAATTGAAGTTGGTAGTTCATTTTAGCCTTTATTCATTTGATTAACTTCATTCCATTGAAAGAAGTACTTCAATTTAAAGCAGTACCGTTGTGAAGGCATTGACATTTCAAAATGAAGGAACCAGCTCCAGTTCCTTCCGTTTTGAAATGTCTACCGACTAGTACGTGATTTTTGTGGCGAGGAACCGGTTCCAGTGCTTTTCACTTTGAAATCTCTATCGACTAGCATGTGCTTTTCGGCGAGGAACCAGTTCTAGTTCTTTTGGTACCGACTAGGATGTGTTTTTTTGGCGAGGAACCGGTTCCAGTTTCAAAACGCTACCGACTAGTACGTGATTTTGTTGGCGAGGAAGCAGTTCCAGTTCTTTTCAAAAACAAACAAGTGGATAAATCCAAATCTCTTTTTTCGCGAGTTCGACTTCAATTGAAGGGTTCACTTCGAAGGGTTCATTTTAAAGAACTAACAATTCGTGAAGCATTCACAAAACATTGAAGTTTTTCCCAACGCTATGTTCCACAGTAGAGTGCTACACAAAATCTTCTTCTTTGTACTTTTCTGGCACCAGGTACCGGTTCCAAAAATAGCTAGATAAGTAGCCGGTTCCTCGCCAGTTTCCGGTAACTGGAACCGCAGGTACATCCAGTTTCCCTAATTTAAATATTTTTGAATAAAATTTAGCTTTAACCCTTTTTCGTCTGTAGATTTATTTGTCCTGAGCATCCGAAAATAGATAGGTATTTATTTTAGTTATAATAATATCGCCACCCAATCTACTCATCGACATATCGAGAAGCTAGAAGCAAACGAAGCATTTTTTTTAAATGTACTTGCTATTAATTTAAATAATATGTGAAAGACATAACAATAAATACAAATTTGTGTTTTTTTTTTAAATTCTTTCTAATATCATTCAATAAAAAAAACTTTAGGGTTTGGCTTACTGAGCTAATAGATTACTTTCTTATTTGTAAAGGTCGAAGTTTTACCTTAGCAGACACAATTATTTATGAATTTAACTTTTTTCAATGTTTTATAATATTTTTTTGATTTGACCGCTACCTATTAGTTAGTTTTTACATTTTTCAAAGTTTAGATAAATAGATGTTAAAATAATTAACAAGGGTATTTCTTTATTTTATACTCTAGAAAAGTAATATTTGCCATTGCTCTATCGCCTAGAAAATTTACACATTCACTTAAAGTCTTGGTACCGATTATTATTGGACTTTTATAAAAAAAAAATGCAAAAAATACTAAAACACGGAACAGTATGTTTGTTGTGGAGGGCTAAGTGATACGGGAACATTTTAATGATTCAAATGGATCTTGTTAAATGCAGTGGTGACTTTGTGTATCTCCAATCTAAGGGGGGAGTCAAAGGAGGCTGTTTTCCCTAGTGGCAAAATGGATATTGCAGTTTACCATACATCTAATTGAACCAAGAAATGTATCCCCCTCTCTGGGTTTTTATAATTATTTATTCTCGTTGATTTCTCACAGGAAGACCTGGGGGAAAAGTTTTATTTTGGTTGAGGGAAAAAAATGAACTTGAGTTTGTTGAGACCTTCGTTGTGAAGACATGAAAAACAGAGGCCGGCGTATTGTTTCACAACCGAAATTTTCAAAATTTGAATGAGTTTTAAAAGCGGTCCGTTATGATATAACAAATGTCAACCGTGTCAAACGTTGAAGTATTATAGTTGTTATATCATACATGAACATTATTTTCTGGCAGATAAAACGATAACAAAGATATTCGACAGCAATAATCTTCAAAAAGTTCCTACCTTGGTAGTGATTTTGAAAAATTCTAGAAATACAAGTACATTCTAAGGAATTCCAAGAATACAAACCATAGATCAGTATATTGTCGGCAGTCATCGGATTATGACATTTCGGTTCGGTCGCTTCGGCATCTAGCCACCGATCAATAAGTAGATTAAACACTATGGTGGTTCCAGAGGCTATGGAGTTACGACCTAGTCAGAATAATTTGCCGGAACACCGATTCAAACCGAACAATTCGACGACATCGCGATTCGTGCCCGAAGGACATTTCATCCCTCCCACTTTGATGGAGAGAAACATAGCATTCGGAGGGTTCGGGTCCAACCTGAGTCCCCGCTACCCGCCGCTGCTGCCGATGCCGCCCATGCCGCCCAGGCACCCCATGTACCGCGGGCGCATGGGCCCGCCGCCGCCCCGACCCTACTCGGGGTACACGCCGCGCCGGCCCATGTCCGCCATGCTGCCCCCGAGTTTCTCACGCCGCATGCCCTACCCGGCCCACGTCCACTTCATGCCGCCCCACATGCGATACCCGCTCATGGGCCGCCCGTTGCCTCCCCACATGCGCCCCCTGCACCACGACATGCCACCCCACCACCTGAGCCGCCACATGGCCCAGATGATGCGCCCCCTGACCTTGTCTCCGCGCACTCACCGCCCCCCCCCAGCCCGCGCCAAGAAAAACAACAACAGCCGGATCAAGAAAAGAAACCCCAAGCAGAGGGAGCCCAAGCCGAAGGAGCCCAAGCCGTTGCCTAACCCCGAAGACAGTTTCCTAGAAGACATGACCCAGCCTTGGATTACTGCGGAGATCCGCTACGAGTTCAATAAAAAGCAGCACCTGAGCCAAGTGGCACGCTCCACTCGCTGTGACGCGGACTGGGCCCACTTCAAGTACCAGCGGGAGAGGTGTCACGCCATGATACGCATGTCTCGTGAGCAATACCATGACCACCTTAGGAGGGAAACTGACAGGATTGCTGAGGAGAACATGGACTTCACAGAGGATAACTATTAGGTGAATATACTAAACATTTAAAGATGATTTTATCTCTTCTTTGGACTGCTCCCTACTTTATTTCCACAACTGTAATTCTCCACCATTTTCATTATTTCGTATGTCAAAGTAATGTGTCCAACTGCAGCGCAGCCCGCTTTAGTGATTAGTTGAGAAAGAAACATTACCCTGTACAGTTTATTTTTGTTTTCTGACAAATTATTGATTGTCATCATAAGTAAAAGAATTTTATCATAATGTATTTACGTAATGTCATTCTGGTTGTTTGTGAGGCATTTATAACCTCTAAATTGGAATTAACGATCCTCTATTGTATAATATTATTTAACAACAAGAAAATTCATTTTATGTTTTCAAATAACCTTAAGTAGATGTATTAAACAAATTAAAGCCTTGACTAAATCACCTAAACACGCGTCACTTTGAGCACTTTCTGGCGGGCTGCTTCTGAATATTTGCATTGTACATCAACAACTCAAAACCTGGCATCAAACTGCAGCGATTTGATGATTATAATTAGTTAATAGTTATCTAAATTTCTAGAAAAACTTTTCCAAATTGAGATGCTTTAACAGGGTCCCAAATGTGTCAATATTTCGGAAAAGGACATATTTTTGAAAAAACAAGGAAATATTCATTTTGAACGAACAAAATTAATAGTAGATTATATTTATGTAGGCAGTGTATGGTCCCTATTCGTTCATATGCAGTTTTTTCATAAATTGGTTTAATCCACCCACAAGTAAATTAGAAAATATCCACTCTTCCACCTTGTAAAATTAAATATCTTGTCAATTGAATGAAGTGCAATATTTTTATGAGCTCATTTGCAATCTATAATTGAAACTTAATTGGAAATTAGCAATCTGATTATAATTATTCTTGAATGCGGTAAAATAAAAAAAATATTTTTTATTCTCTTTATTACTTCAAATGTCTTCTCTAATTAACATTCCATTCACTCGAGCTTTTATGAGGTAGTAAGATCCACCTGTGGAGATGTTTAGCTATCCTATAGTTATTGTGGAAAAAAATATGAACTATGTTATCGAGGGGGCCAACATCACAATATATATTTTTTTGTACTATTAAAAGATTTAAATTCTCCCATTGTTTGTGCTATTTTTGATAACAGAGGATTAGGAATTCCTTTGCCTCTTGATAACATTATGTGTTCCACATTTCTTCATCTTCTTAGAGAAAGAATCTCTTTGTTTATTTTAATGTTAGTTCCCTAAATGGCAGCGTATTAATAAAATTTGTTCTCTTGACATTTTGGACAATTAAGATGGAAATGTATTTTTTTTTAATAAGCACCAATGTGTGTTTCTGTTTTGACAATGATAATATGACTATTTATTTTACAAATTCAGAAATTAATTCATTTCATATTCCAGTTATTGTGTACAACATGTGCATTCTTGTTTTATTGATGATAATTCAAAATATCTTCTTTTTTTTTCACCGAATTCAGTATTTAATTGAAATTATTCTCGCACCATATTGTTTTAACATTAATAATGACCAATTCTTAAATGTATAATTATTGTTAAATTGAAACCTTTTTCTCAAGCTTAAATTGACCTCTCAGTTGTCAAAGGCCTAAGAAGAATGCCATGAAATTATGTTTTTATACCGACACTGTTTTACCATTACTGTGCTCGTAACCTATGTACTTGCTAGTCAAAATACTCAGTATTTTTTTAAAATTAAACATTAATTGAAACATTAAAACGATTTGAAAAATCTAATAAGTGCTAGTATGTAATGTTGAATTACTTTTAATTTATAGTTTTATTTTTTTATCTACAGAGATTATCTCCAATAATTTTGCTCTAACCTGTCTTGTAAATATGGTCCTGGTGCTCTCTGGTAATCTGCGTTTGTTGATATTGTTGCGGACTTTTGCTAATTGGATAAACATCTTTACTTTTGCAGATTAAGCGATTGTCAATACTTAACATTTCAAAAGATATTACAGCCTCATGGTAACCAAGCCTTGATGAATTCTTTTATATTTTGGCTCATTTAAGAGATTGTTACTTATAATGAAAAAGTTCTAATCAATGGCTTATTTCAACAAATTATTCCAATACATATCAGCATACTTTGTGTCCAAATTCTGCTCAGCAACAGCTTTTTTCCGAGAGCACTAGTACTGTTTAAAAAAAGTCTAAATTATTTGGAAATCGGGTGTGAAAAATGTATATTTGGGAGGTTTTGAATATAAAAGATTTCTACCTTGTACGTAGGTAAAGTAATAAGTCCAATTCATGTAAGGCTGTACTAAAGTCAATCTTATGAAAATGTATGTTGGCGAAAAATTTTACAAATTGTGAAATAATTGGAAATGTTGCATTTCAAAAATTATGTTGCTGCAAATTTTGGCACTCAAGGAAATTTTCTTTTCAAAATATAATTTTGGTGAGTAAAACACTTTAAAGCATTGATATAATATGCAACATTTGCACCTTCTGCGTAAAAGCATTTACCTGTATCTAGTTCACCCCTGTGATAATTTATTGCCAATTAAGGAAGACCGGTATTTTTAGTAATTTCAGTTACCGATTGACGTAGTGCTACCTCACGCTTATATGGTTCAATTAGTTTTACATTTATTATTTTTACTTTATTTATGGTTCTACGATTTGATCAATCTCTGCTTCACCGTGATCTCATTTCTGATGGTCTTGGTTTAATAACAATGTAAACATTACCTATTTATCTAAACGAAGGGAAAATATTTATGAAGAAGCTATACTTGGTCAGCCTCTGTATTTCGTCTTGGTGGAAAAGTTACTTATTTAAACCTCATCAAATCAGTTGAATAACTTTGTGTTGTCACCATTTATGTGAATATTACATTTGGAATATTATGGCAGTTTAAAATAAAGATGACTGTAATCTTAACATAGGTTTTAATCAGTATTAAAAGTGAATATTTACACAAACATGTATACTAGATTAGGAAAAATGCAAAAGTATAAATTAATGTAAATATTATATATATATATATATGCTCTCCAATATTTTAATAAAATAAACTAAACTCTTTTGGATTGCCCACAAATGCATTGCGCTTCAGGGACATCAAAGAGTGAATGAAACTAAATTATTTAGTAATCAACTTCCAATTATAATTAATGGCTATAATTTTATTTGTTCAACACATTGATGATTTTATATCGTATTAATACATATGTTCATGGACAGTACGTATATTCATTACAATATTAAATATTTTTAAGCAGTTGTACGTTGCCACACGCAGACTTTCCTTTGTGAATACATACTAAGCATTTTCTAATGTCATGGCAACACCACTTTCTAGTCTGTACAGTCATAACACAAGATGCTACAAACAGATTAATTAAGGTAGGGCAACACACAGATTTCCCCTTTTCGTAGTTACCGTACACATTATCCTGAGATGTAAACGCAGTGTTATGTCATGACACAATATTAAAATTGTATGCTAAGTGTCACTACGTCTTATAAATAATTAGTGTAGAATATTCTAGTGTTATAACAAAAGTCAACAAGGACTGAGATCGCCGCGTGAATGTGTTAATATGGGATTCTATTGATTATTTATTATGAATTTATCATATTATCCACTATTCCATCAAATTCTGCTGTTAAATTTTCAAGTGTTTCCAAGGAATTAAGGGTCAGCACTCAAAAGTACATACTTTGTAGGATTTTAATACAAGCAATTGATTTATCTGTGAATTCTATTGTAGTAGGTAGGAAAATGATTAAGGTTTCTAGTCAATAAGATTCTTAAACTGTAATCTTTTAAATTCTATGTGAAAAACATACTGGAATTTTAGGTGAAACAATCAAAAATGCCTTTGCTAGTTTTTAAACTGCACCTGTTCCAGACATTTTATTATGTATTTTGCTGAAATTAAAAGATTTAAGTGTAAGATTAAGTATAAAATTCATTAGAAGCCTTAGATATTTTCCTAAATACCCATATACAATTTGCAGATAAATCATTTGTAGTATTGCTCTTATTAGAGTCCCACAAAGTGACGTTTAGCCCCACTTTTAAATGCTAAGGTTTAAATGTAAAAGAAATTCAAAAACAGGACCATCTGCATTGACACGTCTTGGTTTGAAACTAAATACGGCAAATATTACAACAATTGTGCATAGACTTGATCACTGTTCACATTGGGTATCAAAAGATTCGTCTCTGAGCTTGAGGCGTCATTGAGTTAGTGCCCTGCTAATCACACAGAGCGCTAAACACCTTTTTGTCATTTATAAAATTAGAAATTTTATTTCATTATAAAATTTGATATTTGCAGTACACGCTACACGTTAGTAATGGATTAAATGATTTTTCAAGTAGACTAAAGGTTAGTTGTTTGACCAACCATCACATTCGACATCATCACAATTCGATGATCAGTGCCATTTTGATATTTAAGGGGTCCCCGTTAACCGCCGATTATCAGGATTACGTTAATGTTTCAAGGCTTAATCAACGACTGATCAAACAACTCATAATAAAATTTTGCACCGAAAATCGACGAATAAAAAGAACTGTCCCTTAGAGTTTTAGAAAAGTCATATCTGATTCATTACTACCAAATTAGTAATTAGGTGGTACATTATTTAAAATTGAAATTGATACAAATATTGATAGTCGTTGAAGCTGAAATTATCTGTTTATTCAGCTTAACTTTAGTGTCTCAAGTTTTTAACTTTAGTGTGAACACTCCTGTCATATTTTTGCATCACACTGAAAGAATCCCAATGTGAGCAGAATTGTAACAGTGAACGGTTGTGCCTACCATGCTAGTATTAGGTGTCTATTGATAATTTAGTTCTTTGTGCCGATTTCACAAACCCAGTTCAGACATACTTTTCTTGGCAATTAATCTATTTCACTCTTGTCAACTGTTGCATTATTGCCACCAAACTAATATTAACTCGGTTATACTGGATTACTTTTTCATTCAACATGTAGACCTCAATATTCAACCTTCTATTAGCCCTCGCTTTACTATTTAGTTAAATGACTCCTAGTAAGTTTATTAACCCATATGCCACTATGCACATACATGTATGTGTGAATAAATCTTGCCCCCAGCGCTACGCACATACATGTATGTTTTCATTTTCATAGAAATTATATGAATGTGACACAAAGTGCCGTACACGCCTGTTATCCCATATACATCAGGAACGCGGTGAAAAGGTTAATGTTTGTTATTTAGGGTTTTATTATTTTTAAATAAATGTATCTAACCACTTTGTATAAGTCATTTGTAATATTTAAATGAAACGTGCACAAAAGGCCAATGAAGCAGTCATATTGTTTTTGTGACATATTAATTTTCAAATGCGGTCAAAATTTGCGTGTTCATATTTGCCAACAGTCTAAAACTTGATTTCTTGTATTTCGTAACATTGGAACCTGTAATTGTGTAAAATGGTGCGATGAAATGAAATGGTGAATTAGTTTTTAAGATGTTTACTCTAATGAATTAAAAAAAAACTGATTTGTGTAAGGTAGTGCATAGTGCAGTTTAATTTTAGTAGAGGGTTCTCGATGGTAATATTTTGCAGATGATTAAACAACACCGCCTAATTGACGAGTATTAAGAGCTATCACGTTTTATTTTTTAAAACTACCTTCTCTAGGTATGTATAATTTCATAACTGTCCTGAATTTCATTACAATTTAATTATTAACGTCAGTTAGGTTGTCTTGTTTATTTGTCAAAGGTGTGAATCCTTCTTAATCCTATATTGTATGTTTTTCCGTCATAAAAGTTGTCCCCGTTTAGCTTTCGTATTTATTGCATTCTTAAAAACTGCGGGTTGGGGCGAAACTGGGAAAATGTTCAAGTACAAGATGAGACATTTTTTTGTTTCTTCATACAGTTGATTCAGATATACGTCGTAGGCTTGCACCAATCACGTAATACATTTACTTTGCACTAGTAAATGTTGAAACACATTTTCAATAAGTCATTATTTATCACCAAAATTTGTGTTCTCTACGTTGTTTTGAAAATTTTTCGCAAAAGGAAGTTACTCATAGTTCACAAATATTTGTTTGTTAAATTTCATAACATGTTTTTAGTTTAAGCAAGCACAAAAAATAATAAAGTAGTATATTAAAAATACAAAAAAAGAAGTTATATTCACTCTAATGAAAGTAAATTTTTCAATGTCTGTTTATCAATATTATGTATCAGGTAATAATCAAATAATATAATATTAAAATACGTATTGGTGTTAAACTCAGTGTGATTAAATGTTTAATGTGATATATTGTGATTCAAAAGGATTGTACTTTATTGTTTATTTTTGGAAAAAAAAAACAATTTAATAGCCATATCATTTTATGCTTGACAAAGTTTAATTTGTGCCTGATGTCCAACGTCGGGCACCATTGTTTAATAGATGTCTATATAACACAATATATTATATCATTCTATGTGTGACAAGTAAACTGTCTGTATAAATAGGTAAGTACATACAGTAAGATAAAAATATCAAACATTTTATGGCATTTCACTACTTGCTGTATACATGTTATTAATAATGGACCTTGTTTTAATGCTTTACTGTAAACATTAATTTAATGCAGTTCTTAAACAAATAAATATACCAAAAACGTATCTAATGTGTTATTTTCCTTTAACCATCATCGTGTATCCTCCTCGAACCCTTGGGCTTAGTTTGATGAGACCAATATAGTGGAATCTAAGGACAACGCAGAAGGCTAATAATGATTCTTACTCCAAAGAAGCATTTAATTTCATGATCAATAATTTATAGGCATTTTCCGCTTCTTTGTGTGCATAGATATTAAATCATCAAGAGTTGTTTGCACATCATCATTACTACCCTAACCATGGCCGCATCCCGAATCTGAATCATTTCTATTAATGGGCAGTGAGAACTCTTGTTAAATCTGTTCAATTTTACTGTCATTCAACTCTGAAAAGAAAAATAGAAGTTAACCTGAAGACCCAAGGTATTGCATATGATACTTCAAAGAAAAATATAAAATACTTCAAGAAAATATTGAGAGATACATCATTTTATATCATAACAGTGTAGCAAATGCTCTGAACAACAGATTAATATACTCATACTTCTAGATATATATTATATCCTTTGTTGCCATCACAATGTATGGAAAATGTCAGAAACTGGGCATATTATTACTGTACAGGATTTGTTTGTACCCATGTACACTTTCACCATTTAATTTACACAAAATTACATTACTTCACTTGTCTTGCTTGCCTTCTATCTCAAGGCCGAATTTCATTTCTTCACCTGGCCTCCCTTCTGGAAGCCATTTGCTTCAGCCGCCATTGAATATGAGCAGTTTGAGTAGTACTTACTCACCCAGAGCATTCAGTGAATTCAGTCCATAGACGTTGGAACTGTTTTTTCCCCAAGAATATATTATTGGCATTAGATGATAAGGACAATCTTCACCCCGCAGGTTGCACTTCAGAACTGCACTCCTACCAGTAACGTAGACTGCAAAGTCATGAAGTACGCTGTCTATAAGTTTACACCTTTGTTTCATAAAATTAACGAATTTTATATTCCTTCTTCCTTTGCCAAAAAAAAATAATTTCCACACACTTATTTAGAATCATAAAATCTGCTAAAATAACAGAATTTAATTTGCATTATTTGATTTTTATTAACATAAGGTAACAGTGTTGAGACAAATTATGTTCCAACGGCCAGTTAATCATGTATCTGTGTGGGGCCTTCACGTCTTGTACCCTGGTATTGGAAATTACCATCGAAAAACAATGATAGTCAGGAGTGGGAGAATTCAAAATACCTTAAGTTATTTATCATGAAATATATTTTTTATAATAGAATATATAAATACATATGCAGAAACAGTTTAACCAAATGACACAGAAATTCATTATAATTACCTATTCTATATTTTATAAAATGTGTTAGCATTAGACCTAATTTTTATAAAATTCATTTTTCTGTAATAAGCTAACTTTATAATTTAGTTTTGGTGGTAACAATACCTCTTGAGATTTTTTATGATATAAAAAAGTTGTTTTTTTTTTTTTCATTAAGGGTTTCACAAAAGGACCCTATACTTTTATGAACATAAAATCTAACCAAATTATTTTGAATAGAATCATTATCCCAAATATATATATTCATTGTAAGAATTGGGATGCAAAACACCAAAATCCTATAGAAAACTATTATAAATTATCAGCAAGCATACTTGGTGATATTAACAAGACTATGGCATACCCAATTGGGATATGTTGTGAGGCTGAAGGTAGAGAGGAAAGGAAGGAGATGAAGAAGAGGAAGGTTTGGAATTACCTGGCTATTCAGATCTGGTCACGAAACACGGCTAAAGCCATTTTTAAGCAACCCTTCGAGAACTGAATAGTGGTTTTTCACCAGGGCGATACTTAGAGTATCTACCACTATAATTAAGTAATAAGTAATTCTAAAAATGACAATAAATTGAAATTTTGTCAAGTTATATTTTAAAAACTTTATGACATTCCTTTTCTCAAAATTATAAATGTCTTTTAATCTCGACCAAAGGTACTCTGCCGATGGTGAAGAGTGTCACTGGCGTTTATTTGGTTTAGAAAAATATAGATGTTGACTTCTGTAGATACACATTTGACTGCTATCGCAGGAAGGTGGAGGATATAAGAGAGACAATACAATACAGGTTAATAACTCTTTTGCCAAATTTTGAATTACAACATACACTTACAACAGTATCATAATAGTAAATAATATCTTCCCCTAGCTAATTTTTAAAGTTAATTGTATAAAATATTTTATTTAACATCAAACATACATTTATTTATGATTAATATAATCACCGTAAATGAGGTCATAAGAATCTCAAAACATATAAAAAAGAAAAAGTGAGATCTACATCACTTTGAAATAAAACCGCCGTCCATAGAAAACCAATAACAATGCTCTACGTTATATTGTCATCTAATTCGTTTCCACTTGCACATCTCACATTTCTTCATCTATGTGATTTGTGTAGCATGAACATATACGCCCTTACTTATAAACGAGGTGTAAATGTTACGCGTGTTATAAGGTCGGAATAGCGATAAACTTGCTTTAAAACCACGGGTTATCTGTCTAAGTTAATGGCCTACGTCCGGTGTAACTAAACCAACGCTAAGTCGGCGCGTAAAAATCTAATGAGTAAGACGGTTGGTATTATGCAAAATCGACCAATTATAGCAACTGTCAGCGATCAGCATTGATGGTGTTTATTGATGAAACACAAAAAATAGATATCACAGCGATATTTTCCTATAATGGGTGGTATTTGATGCCTTTTTCTAGTTATTTTTAAAATCACTTCTATTCTTACACGTAACCCCTATAAACCTCAAAATATTTATCAAGTACCCTCCAAACTCTGAAAGGAGTGCGACTGATGAACCTAATTTCGGTAAGTGAAAATCTTTGAGTATGTTTCCAATTTTTGGCAAAGTCTGTGACGCTCACATCAGATTTCTAGCCTTTTATCAATTATGAGATCAAAGTAATAAAGCTTAGCTTAAGAATTATTACAGATTAACATAAATACTTAAGTTTAAGTATTTAACAGTGCTAAGTACATAAATAACCTTAATGCTTTAAAAATAGGCAATTCACAGTCTGGCACTCTCATCACATACATACGTGTAGGTTAATATTTTAATTTACAAAAGTCCACACATTGGTGTTAATTACAATCACACTTGAACAGTGAACAGTGTGATAATATATCAGGTAATATATAATACATAATAATAATATATGATAATCAGGTAATATATCGTCGCTGGAATGGCCAAAGGACTTAAGCGACATTTTGGTAAAAAAATGAGTAAAATATGCAATTTCGTACAGTTTTTTTTTTCTGCATCGTATGCTCTGACTCGTTTGATTCTGAAGACTTTTGTGGCCCATTAGCCATCTAAAATATATTTACTATTTCGGAGAAGGCTTGACTCTAGTAACACAGGTTTGAGACTTTTTTAGGTTTTTGTTGCTTCAGGTAACTTAGTGAGAGCGTTGAGTTTCCTGAGTTAATTTTTTTTTCAAAATCCAACCAGGGACTGAAGACTTACGAATTTTATTATAAAACAAAACAAAAAAATTTTAAAGTGCTCTAGTGTAAACTTGCCAAAATGGCGCTTCAGCTCTTTTGCCTTTCCAACGACAATATGGTATTTAACATAAAAGCTTCAATTAATAATAGTGGCGTCTCACGGCAGTGACTTAGTGTATATATACACATAATTAAAAATAAGTTATTTATTTCATCTTTGTGACTCCTTTGGTGACAAGTGCATTATAATAATAACACTTTTCAAATATTGGTATTGAGTTTATCATTATCATCAAAAGTTAGGATGCTATTTTGTACATAAGGAATGTGAGTCACCTTAAACAATAAAATCTTTACGATATCATTAAAAGATTTTTTAAATAAAATCATTTCTAAACTAAATATTTTGTGCAGCATATTGGCATGTTGTGCAACCAAGTAAATTGTTTTATTTTCACTAGAACAGAGGAGAGCAAACAACATTCATAACATTGTACCTATCACTGTCGCACTAAATTGTTCAGCATGTCGATTTATTCCTTATTTTATGTTTAAGGCCTGCCTTTTTTTATATAAATTGGATGTGTGGGTGTACAGTTATTGTAATATGGTTTGTCCTACCCAAAACCAGAATAAATGAATACTTAATTCTAAGATAAATGCAATCAGATGAGTAATACTGATAACTACTGATCTTTTGATGGAGGCATGGGCGCGTCCTCTTCATAAATCATCACAAGTTTTGCATACTCCCGCTTTCTTTTTCCTGGCTGAAAATTAAAATGAAAAAACCCAATTATTATTAGATATTGGATTATGTACATATATCCATTATCAAAATGCCGAAATATGCACTATGAATACCAAAATATATGCCTAAAAGTCAATCCAGTAACTGGCAAAGTCACCGGGACAGGAACCTGGACTAATCGTTTAAAATTACAAGAACATTGAAGATATTGAATTAATTTTCAAATATCAAGAACACTGGTTCCTCCGACAGAAAACTTTCAAAATGTGAATCTTTAGTAAACGCACATCTTACAAAACACTAGTAGAGTTAAGGTGACTGAAGTAGAGGTGGTCAAAAACCGTGAAACTGTTTTATAAATATATATAAAGAAGAAAATTGAAATATCCAATTGATATTCCAGGGGAAGATTGATGGAAGACGAGGACAGAGCGAAACAGAAAGGTAGACGACTCGTGGTTTTGAAATTTGCATGACTGGTAAAAGTTGTTCTGCTGGTTGTAGTACCAGTTAAAGAAGAAGAAAATATTGTAAAATTCAATATCTAGAGATGTGAAAGATTTCGAAAATTTGCACCGAACATTTTGATATTTTTCACAGTCAGAAACATAAAAAAACTGCACAATTTACATATACTAGGGAAGATTACCCAACAATGTAATTCAGTGAATGAGGGCAAATTCTATAAAAAAAATTTACCAAGGATTGCTCTTCCTCACTTGAACTGCTAGTTATTCCTTCATCCAATGCCAGGTTTTCAGGACGTCCTTCAAGTTGTAATTCCATATAGAGTTGCGATAACTGTTCGTTGACCAACGTAGGCTGAAAAATAAAATTAAGTATTGTTATCTGTGTTTTAAAAACTTGTTAGATTAATACAGTATTAATGTTAACTTTATCATAATGATTATGAACTTAAAACAATTATTACTGTACACACCTGGTTAATGCTGTTTAAGGAATTCAGATCAGATTTCAATACATCCTCCAATTTTTTTGTTGCTACTTGGTATCTATATACTAGCTCGGAATTTACGCATACCTAAAAAAAAAAAAAGTTATTGCTATGTAAGTTTACAGTGTAATATAAAACATATTACAAGTGTAACTAAAATACAAAGCAAATGTATCTACAAGTAATAATATAGGTACTCACGGCATCTAGCCAGGGCGGGGGAACATTGTTGGTGAGCATATTTTTTTTGATTTCCTGTGTTGAGGTATTTTTTTCCCGGTTCAATCTTTTTGGAGATTTCTTTGAACTGGTGTGATGGCTGGTTGGGTTTTGTGATCCTGCTTTTCTCCACAGCAGTACCTGAGGAACATAATTATTTTGTGAATTCAGGCCAAATGTTAAGAGGTTTGGTTGTCCTACCATAGATGGCAGCACTAGCCACTTTATATTGTAAAGGTTGATCACTATATTAAGAAGTTAAGTTTTTCCTGCACAGATGGCAATAAAATTCTTCTATTGCACAGGCTAGGCGCTTTAGAAAGAAAGTAAGATGATCTACTATAGATGGCGGTTCAAACAGTATCATACCAGTCTAACTAACTAACTCTTATGTTATTCTGACTCTTGACATGACCCGACTTGAATATTTAATTAATTTGATCATGCCATATCTCCCTCGGGCATCCCCAGTCGATTGGATCTAAATAATTTATTACCATCAGTTTGTTGCAATAAGTCATCATCCGACATTATTTCATTTTCAGTGGATTTAAATAGCATATATTTATTGCTAAAAGTTGCACAACTGTGATCAAATTGAATAATTTAAAAATGCATGTTATACTTTGGAAAATTTGTTCAAATATTCCTACTGCCAGTATCATCGAGAAAGTGTTTCAACAGAACTTTAAGTTTGGTAAATAGATATCATAATTCCCTCTGAAAGTTTGTGAGAGAAGATGGCG
>JAGWCC010001141.1:0-205301 GCA_022651775.1 Drusus annulatus
GGTACATGTATGTTGCTTATGCCAGAAGAGCTTAGACGCTACGGTTTTGATTTCGCCAATTCCAAACAAACTTAAGTGACAAAAAAACTTATTTGTAATTTTATTCCCTCTAAGCTGTATTTTTTTCTTGGTTTTGATTTACTTAAATAATAAAATGGTACGCACTGAAAGCCAACGTTTGTACTGACGTTAATATTTCAATGATATTTAAATATTAACATTTTTCCAAACATTTCACTTCGGTTCCCATTGTGGTTCAAAATGCTGAAATACTTAGTTTTTAAATTTTTTTTTTTTATTAATGTCTTGCCAACATACATAGGCAATCCCGATGAGTTATAAAAACCCACTTTGGGACAAGGGATATCAAAGAAATACATGAGTTACAACAAAATACAAAGTACAGAGTAATTAAACTTAAATCATTTCATAACTCATAATCATAATAAATTAAACAATATAATACAATATAAAATACAGTATAAACATGGGGTAGTTAGTATTAATATAAGCAACAACTAAATAATAAATAGAAACAAACGGAGAAAAATACTCTGAAGTGCAGTAAATGAGGATGTGTTTACTCTGCCGGGAAAAGAAAAGTGATTTGGAAATTAGGTATTTTCATGTTAAATGAATTTAAAAAATATTATTTTAAAGCATTATTTTGGAATGTTTTTATTGGGTTGACTGTCATTATATTTTGGAATCCAATTATATAATGTTGAGGCAATATATTCCAAAAAAATTATCCCATACTTTGTGGTGTGTGTAAGTGGAATGTGAATTTTATTATTATTTCGTGTGTTATGTTGGTGGATGTCTTGATTGTAAAGGGGTTTGATGTTAGTGTGCGTTGTTTGCTGAGTAATTTGTAGAATGGTGCTTGTAATTTCATGTTTGGGGAGGATCTTGATTGGAAGGATGCCGGTATTTGAATAAATATCCCTGACACGAGCGTCCCATGGAAGACCAAGGACATTTCTGAGAGCTCGGTTCTGGACCGCCTGGAGGTCAGAGATCATTTCTCGGGGGCAAAGCCCCAGATACAGCAGAGATAAGAAGGGTGTGAGTGAATTGTGGCATAATAAACAGAAGCGAGTAATGCAGTGGGAAGTAATCCTCGCAACCTATAGAGAACAACAGTTATGGGGGTAATTTTCTCCTTTACATAGTTTGTGTGGAGATCCCACGAGAGCTGTGAATCTATGATAAGTCCCGAATATCTTGTGCTCGATTTTTTTCAAAGGTAATTGTCTCCGAGTTTGATGTTGAGACTGTAATTTTTCTTGCTGCCGAATATTAGGTAATGTGTATTTTTTACATTGCGGGTTAATTTATCAATTCTCAACCAGCTTGCGAGGTGAGATAAATCGTCATTCATTTCTGTTTCAAGCTCCGCTAGGTTTCGTTTGTTATAACAATTCACTGCATAATCCGCATTAGCGATGGGAAATCCCTCGTCGTTTCGTGAAGCTTTCACACACAGTTCACGAGAGTCTCGGAAGTGTTCACTCTGAACAGTTCATATGAAGCGTACGCTATACGTACTTCACGAACCGCGAGAGCGGCGAGCAGCACATAGCACATTCAACACCTTTGACACAATATCACATCCGATACATCTACACACTAACACAGTAACACTTTAGCACTTTTGACGCGCCACAAAAATGACTCCGAACAGAGAGAGATAAAATGATATTTATGTGAAAGTACTTAAGTAGGGAGAAAGGACTAAAATTCACTGAAGGGAGTAAGCTCTTTCATTTTTATTATTTTTATTAGATCTAGCCTATCGTACTTAGGTTCTTCGATATAATATCTACATAACGCTCCGCAGAGTCATTAGTTATTTTTATTCATTTTATCTTTCATATATTCGTTCGGCGCGTTCATTGTCAAAGTAAAGTAGTTTTTTATAACTAATTTTGTTGTGGTGGTTTATTTAAATGTTAAGGCTAATTTTTGTAATCTTTATGCGTTTTTTTTAGCGCTACTCTTTAAATTATATTATCAACATTTTTGTGTACCGTTATATTATTATTGACTTTTGGTTATTGTTTTTGCATTGGAATCTTTACTGCTTTAATTTTAATTAATCTAACTCGCCATTTGAACGGGTTTCATCCCTCAGCGACAGTCGACCAGGTCGGTAGCCAATCCATCAGGGGCTTCTTCCATAACCCGCCCTAGTAGCGAGAATACACCGATCTATCTATGTCTGCACCCACACACACACCTACACCTCCCTGTTCATCTGGAACCGGAGTTGATGTTAGTGTTGCGACAGGATCACGATCACGCCTTCTGCAGAGCCAGCTACCTACCTACCAGAGTTAACTTCTTACGTATGTATTCATTTCATTTGTGGATACGGTGGTGTGCTATACTTCATAAGCGCTTGGCTGGCGCTGCGAGAGGCGGAGTGGTCGGAGTAACACAGTAACACACGAAGCGGATGAAGCTTAACTTCATACAGTTCATATGAAGCGCTCGCTCACGAGAGTCGAAGCGAACTGTGCAGCGTAGAGTGACATGTGAACTGTACGAAGCGCTTCACACGTGAACGACTCGTTGCTAGTTCGCATAAAGCTGTAGCGTTCCTCTAATACCCCACTTCGTCATATCATTCACACAGATATGAAAGAGCAAAGGCCCAAGAATTGACCCCTGAGGCACTCTGAGGTCACTTGTCTCCCCCCTCCCCCCAGTTGTAGAAGTAAGTCGTAATTGAGACAGAGATACCGACCATCTCTGACCGTCTTTTACTATCAGTAATGTGGGCACTATTGTCTCGCAAACATGTTTCTTGCCGTGTTTCTGTTGGCGACCGCATCGACCTTCAGTGAGTTTTGTCATTATCTACAATGATGTTTTGAATCAGGTTTCTCCAGTCAAAACAGTGGCTAGATCAATGTAGAATTGAAATAATGTGAAATTTCTTAATTATGTGGTCAATTAAAGACAAAATGGTGAATCTTTTATTTAACCGGTGAATTGTAGCTTAAAATGAAATGTGATTACCGCACGAGAAACGTAACTGTCCGGAGCCAGGGAGACTACGGCAGCCCCGATTAGGGTGGATTGTGTGGAACAAGGGTAGCATTCCCACCTGACGTTTGCAAATATTGCAATCCGTTTTTTTCAGATAAGGGAATCTATCGAACAGATCGATTGTCAAAATTCTTCTCAAAAGGTAATCGATTTCATCAGCCTGTCTGAGGCCCAGGAGTCGAAAGATCTTATATACACTGGCGACAATAGTTTTATTTCGGATTTATTTAGATCACACTTCTAGGGATCATCTGTTCACAAAACTTCCCATCATACAGAACCTAGCAGAGTTCAAACGAGTCTTAAAAACCAAATTGTTCAAAAATCCCACATACAAAACGTAACTTATTAAAATTAAATTTCTTTGAAAACGTCCCTAATTTGCTTTGTTTCGGTTTTCTCCTTTCTTCTATCATTATAACTCAACGTCCTCACTATCTACTGAAAACCATATACTCATTGTCATAAAATATTTATTTTCTTTTGTTACTTGCTATATTTACACTGTTTGCATTTTAAGAATCGTTTACTTATAATACTTGAATATTAATGTTTTAAGTGCCAACATATTAACTGTCCTCAATCATATTTCCTTTTCTTTGATTTGACAAATGTGTTTATATGAATTCATATGTTTCATCTGAATTTTTATACCCTTAGCTCCTTGTAAATTGTTTTTTAATCTGTCGATGTACACACACACTGTTATACCCATATCTGAAAATTTTCTCTCGTGATTAATAACGATCATTATTTTAGATAGTTTTAATTTGTGTACATATTATGTATTATTTTCTCCTTGTTAGTTAATTTTACTAGCATAATTAATTTAGCATGAAGCGCACTTGAGGTGAAATATCACAAAACTGCGCTATATAAGTTCACTGTTATTGTTATTATTATTCAGTGGTGAATACGATTCGAATTCTCCGCCGGTTTTCTGCTAAAAAAAATGAATTCTTTTCATTGTGACTGAATTAATATTACGTTTATTTCAGCCCCGGCGAGTCCAATCTCCGACTCGAGGTAAGTTCCAATAACAATATATATTGTTTAGTATAACTGCGTAGTAACGTCAGTTTGTTGCTTATTTTGGATCGATTAGAGCTGCTAGCTCTAGTATGATAATATGTAGAAAGGTTTAGATACATCTACTTTAGTTTGTTCTTACGTTTTTCGGTTAAATCAATGTGGAAATGGAAATTGCTAATTCACCGTTTAAACCACTCTTTTTCCTTTTCGGTTTATCGCTAATCCTCAAGTTTTCAAATCATTACATCTGAAGGTATTTTTATACCCCACTTCATGTAAGATTTTTGTTACCTGAAGTACAGAAATTTTTAGACACAGTATTGATTTAAAAAATAAGATACTTAGGAACACTGCCATAATCTCTAAAATCATCAGCGCATATTTGAAAAACTGTTGGTGGCTTTCTTCTATTCACTGACTTCAGTGCTCTCGTAAGACTGACTGCAGAAAGTACTCGGTCTTGGACATACCCTTCTCAATGGCACTGTGAGCACTGTCAACTTCTTGGATGCAGGAATGGCCAGGTATCGAGTACTTCATTCACGTTGTATTATAAATATCTGAAATCCTGACCGAAACAGGACTCTGCGTCCTTAATAATTTCACGCGAGGCCGCCAGCACAGGCTTTTATTTCTTCCCAAGTGCAGAACTAACTTACCGATGGCGATGCCCCTGGGAAGGCTTACTAAGTTAAATAACTGCCTCGCAGGGAATGTGGTTTTTTTTTACATGACCTACAGTAAGTTTAAGCACGAACTAGTTATTAAGTTTTAACTATACAATGTACTTACTTGAAACCTGTTTTATTTTTAAAAACTATTACTTTCTCCTTTTTATTATATTGACTATGTCATTGTATTGACTATGTTTCCTATGTCATTATATTGTGATTTTGATTCGCTTTTGCAATGCATTGGTGCAAAACTGTATTTGCAAAAAATAAAAATAATAATAAACATCACCACAAAGGCCCTTACCTTTTTTTCAGTGATAATTATTCGATTTGCTAAAAAAATATTTGTGTCTTTTAGCACACTGACCTGACTGAACTGAACTGCAACATTAGTTTGCACTATTATGAATTCGTGTTGATTTCACCAAACAAAGATATCGCGAAACTTTCAACTGTTGGTGCAAACCAAAAAAGTTCACTTTTGTACAAACAATACAACTCATTTTGCATATATTCATAAAAGCGAAATACTATGGGGCATGCGAAAAAAACGCCATGCAGCCACTGAGCACTCCAACAACTGACTGTTTGGTGTCCACTTTGTGTACATGAAGACAGTATAAAAGAGTCCAAGGCCGATAGAAGTGTCACGAATAAAATTAAAGATAGGGAGGCTTAGATGCCTCGTTGGATGGAACTTAGGGTAGGGGGGGGGGAGTAAAAAGTGCCAGAAAAATGTCTGTGAATAGCAAAAGAAGTCGGGTACACCACAACATAACATGGCAGGATCGAGTGAATCAAATGCTTGCATCGAGTCATTTCAGGAGTTTGAATGTCGGAAAGTATGAATGCGATCATGTATGAATGTGAATGAAACAAGGAGCGCGTGTGGCATATCAGCTGTTAGTTGGCGTAGCGGTTATTAACTAATGTTGGTTAGTTGACTACCTAATGACTGCCTTCTGGTCCACTTTTTTACAATAACTCCACACATGAGGCCTTGAGGAAAACAATTTCCCCCAGGGCCTATGTCAACTTTGGGGATGCTGTGTGGAGGGTTTTTTTGAGGAAAGGAAGGAGTGAACTTGGGTCTTGAAGAGGCCCATGTTGAAGGAGGGAGGAAACACAGAGGCCGGCAAATCGTTCCATAGCCGAGCTGTTGAACATAAGAACGAGTCGTAAAAGCGACCCGTTCTCATGTATTGAATGTCAACCGTGTACAAATGTTGGGCGCGCGTTTGGCGAGTTTCCAGACTATGCACCGGTGCCAAAGGGATCAATGACGCAAGTTCCTCGGAGCATCTTCCATTGAAATACCTGTAGAACAAGGACAGCATTCCCACCTGACGTCTGTGCTCCAAAGTTTGCAATCCGTTTGTTAAGATAGGAAAATCTATCAAACGGGCCGCCCGTTTCTGCACAGAGTCAAGGGTTTTTTTCAGGTATTTAGGGGCTCCAGACCAGAGGTGACTGCCAAATTCAACAGTGGGGCGTACTTGCGATTTGTACAAGGTCAGCAGTTGTGTACTATTGAAGTATCTGCGGGCCCTGTACAACACGCCCAACTTCTGAGAGGCTAACTTTACATTACTTGCACAGTTGCCTCCTGCCCGCGCCCCCGGCCAACGGGGGGTACGTGTCCAGCGGCGGGGCGGCAGCGCCGGGGGAAGAGGTGAGCCGTCTGAGCGTGCTGGAGTACTCCTGCAACCCCGGCTTCGCCCCCAGCGACACTCGTTCAATTTGTGAAGGAAACAATGTCTGGGATCCGAAACCTACTTGCGCAAGTAAGGACACTTTCCTTTTAGAAAACTTCACTTTGAACTGGAAGTTAATGTTTTGCACACAATTTTGGTCTTACACGAAAAACAAACGCGGCTATGACAAACTCAATCGATAGTGATCGCCTAATGCATGTAGAGATATGCAACAAACGAATCTGAACCCTTTGCAACATATTATTACTACTCATAGATTTCAAATAGTCAAACCATCATCCCCCTGCCTGCAATGTACCCGAGATTAGCATAATGCTCTCAAAGTGCGGGTGTCCCGAAAAATAACCAAACCTGCCATTCTCAACGGTGTCAGCCCACCTGCAAAATACAACACCAATCTACATTTGAGCATCTGTTGTATTCGACGGTTGTTAGTTGGCATTTCGAGAGAATTCTTCATTCTAAAAGTTTCGTTATAGTAATTCGCAGATGGCATCGGTGGTTGGTTTAAGAACTATCTGAAGACCTGCCTGCAGCCGGCCACCCCCTCCTGGCGTCATGCTGTTGCAATAACGGCCGCAGCGCTGAACCGCGAACAGGAGGTATTGGTTGGCGCACAAGTGTGCTCGCAGAGAGCTCTGCTCAGCGGCTAGGCAATACCTAATAGCTAGAGACGTAGAAACAGGAATCCATCCACATCCTTGGAATCCACTATCTAGGAACCTTGCCACGCAGTCCTTCCAGACCATTCTATTTCTTTCTGAAACCATGTTGTTCGAAGATGATGTATGCTTCTGTTCGAGGCGTCGCATTTTAAACGACCTTTAATGTTTAATGTCAGTAAATTAGCTGCAGCTGAAATTATGGAAACTGGTAATCAAGTATCGAGTTTTGATTGAGTTTTCTGGGAATTCTTAGAAATATTTCCAATTTTTGAAAAAAATCCCAAATTATTCTCCAAAGGTAGTGATAATAGTACTCGATTAAAAACATTGTATCGCTGCTTTATACAATCCTGTGCACCCTTCAATATTATAATAAAATAAGCCGGTAATAAAATGAACCTCTTCTTTAAAACCTTTTTCAGAACTATGCACCCTTTACATATCTTATACGGTGGATTATGTGTGCTACTCCCAGAAAAACCTACCCATGGCCTGTCAGCCCGCCATGCCGAGTGGCTCTTACGTCAGTTTCGAGTGTAAGAACGGGCATCTGATCTCCGGGACGCAGACTCTGGAAGAGATGACTTGTCACGATGGCTCCTGGAGCAGGGAAGCTCCCGAGTGCGAGCCAGGTGAGACCGTTGACCAACTTTACGCTAAAACAAGGAGAATTTTGAATCTGGAGTATGTGTTGCATTTATTTTAAAATACTTCTCAGACTGAGAACTGTCCAAAGACGGTCGCTCAGCGGCTTTTGAAACTTTAAGTAAAGCTGTATTAATGGAATCGCTAAAGAAAATTTATTTATTGGCCAAGTGTTTGTGTTTAGAATGCGGTCTGGAGATCGCAGAGGGCTCCACGTTTATCGCTAACGCCCCGATCGCTCCCAAGGGCGCCCTGCCCTGGCACGTGGCGGTCTACCAGGAAGAAGGTGCATCGTTCTCCTACATATGCGGAGGGACACTCATCAGCTCTAGGCTGGCCGTAAGCGGTAAGATTAGAGAGTATTTTAATTGATTTAATGATATATACGAGACAGCCTACACAGCTCCCGTAAGCCTTCGGAGTAACATATACATAATGTGGTGTAGTAAAAGAAAGCATTTGATTCCTTCCATTATCAGTGTTTCCAGCACACTTCGGGCCACTTCGATCCTCAACGACTTCTACTAAGTCTCGGGTCGTGACTCTCACTCGAACGAGGAACTCCACCTTTTTTTAAAATTTATAATATTCATAACTTAAATGAAACCGAATACTATTAATACACTTAGAGTCTAAACGCGTATTCTGCCACACGTTCAAAAACATACAATACACTGAAAAATACGATACTCTGGAAAAATTGCTCATTGATACAAACGTTTGAAATTTTCATCCGATTACATTCCTTCATAATGAGCTCACTGTGTTCTTTTTGACGCGTGTGTCGTGACTAAACCAACAACCAGCTCCCTCTGTCCAAGATTCCGTTCGAAAACAGACGATACACGGAATTTTTTAAATTCATTATTTTACGATTTACTGACTGTGTCTCTTTTGACGTGTGTCGAGACTAAACTAGAAACTTTACACATTGGTTCAAAATTTTTATCTGAGTGGCGTTACTCGAAAATGTTTTTTTTTACATGAATTTATTTTATTTTTTTTACAATTGAATTCGTTCATGAATAACGTAAGTTAATGCGCTAAAAAACCGTATTTGTGAATATTTTCATTGTGATTGAGGGGCTGGATGCAAAAACAAACTCGGGTGGCTGAGAAGAAAATTCCTTCTTTATCCACTGTGTCATTTGTGTTCTGTAATTTTTAACCTTAAAACACAATGGCGTCCGCCCACACTGAGTCTGACACTTCTTCCAAACAAATAGGTTTAAAGAAGCCTAACGCTGAAGCCAGGCGAAAGACGAATTTAAGGCAAAATGAGACAACTATAGCCAATGACCGTAAGGGTATTTTAACGAAAGAATGAGATAGACCCATATGAATTTATATTGTTGTCCCATTCTTCCATGTCGAATTTGAATACCGTTTTTTACTCACGCGCCAGTCAGATCCGTATTTACAAGGAACGCAAAGATCGTATTGTGTAATGAAATAAATATGTATAAATAGAACACATACACTTTGTTTTTAACCACTTTTTTATTTAATATTTTGTCTACCGGTTTCGGAAGTACCCTTCCATCATCAGGACAATATTAAATTAATCTGAAATACAAAATACTGAGATAAATATACATATTTAGGAGTTGGAAGGAGAAGGGAGTAATTGAGGAGATTATGGGAATAACCGAGCGGTTTATTGGAAAAATATTTAGGATAGGACTATAAGATAAATTAATTTGATTGTTCAAAATATTGCATTTACTGTTTAATGATTTTCTAATTTCTAGTGCTTCTAAGTTATCTAATTTTATCCCTTTATTGCAACGGTGAAGAATTTGAACCCCTGTATCCCTATTAAAATCATGATTAGTAGTAATGAGGTGATTGGCGAACTCTGAAAAATTATTGTTTTTTAAGCATCTTAGATGTTCACTTATTCTAATGTTTACACTGCGAGATGTCTTACCTATATAATACGAAGGACAATTATTTCAAGAAATTTTATAAAGCCAGAATGACTTAATTTATTATCCCTATCTTTAGCATTTTTCAATAATATACCGATGCTATTATTTGTATAGAACGCGGGTTTAATGTGGGTAGGCAAATTTCGGGTACTAAGTGAAGAGAAGTTAGATATATATAAGATTCTACGCCATTGGAAGGGATTATTAAAAATATTGTTATTACTTTTATATAAAAATGTATTAGTAGCAAGCAGTTTAAGTTTTTTATTTAATTTTTTTTTTATGAAGTCTATGGTATAACCATTATTCAAAGCTATTTGTTTATTTTTTTCTAATTCAATTGAGAAATTAATTGGTGATAGGGGAATCTGTACTAGCCTGTGTATCATTGAGTGATAGGCTGAATGTTTATGTGATACCGGGTGATTTGAAGTAGTATGAATGGTGATATCTGTGAATGTTGGTTTACGATAAATGTTAAATTCGATTTTATTATTTATTGAAGATAGTGTTAAATCTAAGAAATTAATTGATGAATTATTACCTATTTCCAAAGTAAATTGTATGTTTTTATGGAAAGAATTTATTAAATGAAGGAATTTATTAAGTTGCCGCTCTGTTCCGGTCCAAATACAAAAAACATCATCTACATACCTTTTCCAAACAAGAACATTATCTAAAAGTGATGAAGAACAATTAAAAATCTTATTTTCTAGGTTATTCATAAAAATATCTGCCAATAATGGGCTGGTTGGGGCACCCATGGGTAAACCTTCTTTTTGTTGGTAGATATAATTATTATATGAAAAATAGTTTTGGTTGAGACACATATTAAATAAACGAGAAAGGTCATTAATCATATCTTTGTCTAGGTTAGAGGAATTTAACATATTTATAATTATTTCTTTGCAAGCATCTGTAGAAACATTAGGAAACAAATTGATAACATCAAAGGATACAAGTTTTGCATATTTAGGAATAATCAAGTCCTTAACTGCATTAATTAATTCAAGTGAGTTCTTAATGGTAAATTTTGGGGAAAATACATTCAGATTAGTAAATACATTTGTTATATGTGAAGCTATTTTAAAATTTGGGGAATTACAGGATGAAACGACAGGTCTAATAGGTTTATTGTCTTTGTGTATTTTCAATAACCCGTATAATTTAGAAACTTTAGGGTTAGGTTGTAAATACTTATTTTGGTTAGGATAATCATCTTTAAAGTATTGGGTTTTACATGCTTTTATGGCATTTTTAACATCGTTTTGAAATTTATTTGTAGGATCTTTTGATAAAATAATAAAATCATGACTATTGAGGAAGTCTTTCATTTTACTTTGATAGTCCATTTTAGTCAATATAATTACTGTATTACCTTTATCCGCCCTGGTGAGCACTAAATTTTCTTCATCTAAAATTCTACGAATGTTTTTAATGTGTATATTCTCCATATTAGTGACCTTTGTTATTTTTGTAATTTGATGTTTAATGATTTCCGCACTTTTAAATTGAAATGTTTTAGGTTGATTGGTTAATGCACTTTCAATATCTACTGCCACATTTTCAATAGCGTTGTGAATATTATTATTATTATAATTTAAGTTATATTTTAAGCCTTTAGATAATAACTTCATCTCTTCTGGAAGAAACATATGTGGAGATAAATTCTGTAGAAATTATAAAATCATTAAACAGTAAATGCAATATTTTAAACAATCAAATTAATTTATCTTATAGTCCTATCCTAGATATTTTTCCAATAAACCGCTCGGTTATTCCCATAATCTCCTCAATTACTCCTTCTCCTTCCAACTCCTAAATATGTATATTTATCTCAGTATTTTGTATTTCAGATTAATTTAATATTGTCCTGATGATGGAAGGGTACTTCCGAAACCGGTAGACAAAATATTAAATAAAAAGTGGTTAAAAACAAAGTGTATGTGTTCTATTTATAAATATGACAAGCCACAAAGTTAATGCTTTTTACGAATATATAAATAAATATGTATTTATAAAATGAAACAATGATGTAAGCTAGCTACTTGCCCGTTTTAAAATGCATTATTTTCCACATTTTATTATTGTTTTACTGGAAATACACATTTACTGTTAATACACATTCTTTCGCGCAATTAATATGTGTGTCTACTGTTAAAAACATAAGTAATCTAGTGGGTGGCAATTTAAAAAGAGAGGAAGTCTTAAAAAAGGAAAGAACTGTTAGAATACATTTATTAACACTAATTGTGATAATAGCAACCAACCGCTACAACACGATTTTGTCATTTGAAGCTCTGCTGTTGAAGTTCCGAATGGCTACGACTGTTAATTTAATAATTAGTAACTGCTTTAATTAAAACTATTTGCCTAGAACACACACAATACAGGTTGGTTGGTAGTTGGCAGTTGGTAGTTGGTAGTTGGTAGTTGGCAGTTGGTGGTTGGTGGATGGTAGTTGGTAGTTGGTAGTTGGTAGTTGGTAGTTGGTAGTTGGTAGTAGTTGGTAGTTGGTAGTTGGTAGTTGGTAGTTGGTAGTTGGTAGTTGGTAGTTGGTAGTTGGTAGTTGGTAGTTGGTAGTTGGTAGTTGGTAGTTGGTAGTTGGTAGTTGGTAGTTGGTAGTTGGTAGTTGGTAGTTGGTAGTTGGTAGTTGGTAGTTGGTAGTTGGTAGTTGGTAGTTGGTAGTTGGTAGTTGGTAGTTGGTAGTTGGTAGTTGGTAGTTGGTAGTTGGTAGTTGGTGGTTGGTAGTTGGTAGTTGGTAGTTGGTAGTTGGTAGTTGGTAGTTGGTAGTTGGTAGTTGGTAGTTGGTAGTTGGTAGTTGGTTGGTAGTTGGTAGTTGGTAGTTGGTAGTTGGTAGTTGGTAGTTGGTAGTTGGTAGTTGGTAGTTGGTAGTTGGTAGTTGGTAGTTGGTAGTTGGTAGTTGGTAGTTGGTAGTTGGTACAGTTACAATCTCTACTGCACGTCATTTATGTTGCGACTTAGAAATCAAAGTTTTTATTTCACAGCGCGAAGAGGAAATTTTCAGTAAATAAATTGGGATTGGGCGACCGTAAAATATCGTACCAACAGACCAGACATCGACAATTGAATTTAAAAGTTGCTGATTGAAAACCGCGTAGAATTTTCAAAGCAAATTTTCACTGATTGGGTGGATTGAGATGAGGCGTCCGGAAAATAATTAAATCATTCTTCAATATTTTAAAATTAATTATTAAAATAATCTTCAACGAAATATGAAACGGAAAAAGACAGAAAAAAAACTAGGTCAACCCCGAGACACGAACTCGGAACCTCTCCTCTATCCGGGAGTAACGTCTCTGCCAATTGAGCTGCTGAAACGTTAATAGTAACATTTTTGTCAATCTCATAAATCTTGGAATTTTTTTAATATTATTGAAATTTACTTTTTTAGTGTGCTAGAGTTCTGAGATTGAAAAATACCACGTTATTGATGCTCTTGTAGCCAAAAATGAATTAAATTAATTTATTAAAAAAAAAAAAAAAAGACGAATTTTTTATTTTTTCTTTAAATAAAAAATCGTTTTTGGCTACATCAACATCAATCGAGACGTTTTTTTCAATCTTAGCACTCTAGCACATTAAAAAGTCACGATCCGCCACTGATTATTGATATATTTCTATATATTTATTTATCTTTTTAACTCCTATCAAGGTATTATATTTTTTAATGCTCTCCCGTTGAAAATTAAATTGGAAAAAAATTAAATAGCTTATAAATCAAATATAAAAAAAATATATTAGAAAACTCAACCATTAAACACTTATTCTAAATTAAAATAATAATAAAAATGGTAGAACATCTTACATCACTTCTACTTTATTTTCGAAAAATTATAATACAATAAAGACACATCCTCCAAATTTTATTAATCTGTTTTCGAAATCTAATCGAACTCTTTATTGTTTTGTATTTACAACATAATGGCGTTGCTCCCCAACCCAAACACGAGAACTGATTTTCCTCCTGGGCTGGGTAGTAAAAAAACCAAAAACAAAATAAATACTAAAAAGACTTTAAAAAATAAATAAACATACACAATTATAAAATTTTCTTCAATGGGTAGATTAGAATTAGGCTTCTGGAAAATAAAAAAAAGTCGAAAAACGTTTTTCGAAAATCGAAGAGTTTAAATTTAGGTAAAGACAAAGGGCTCCATAAATGAAGCTTGCGCCAGGCGCCGTTTGGCTCAGCCCCGGGGCTGATAGGACAGGCTTATTTCCACCTTCTCCTCGGTATCTATCTCCGACTTCCAGGTTGCTTCAAATCTCTAGTGAGGACTTTCAACCTTTTCGTTGAGGTTTTTGGTCGTGAATTTGTGCCCATGATCGTCGAAACGATTCCTGGAAATCTAACCCGTATCCCAGAGAAGATTATGAAAAGCCCTACTACATCTTATTGCTTATCTCAACATCTTGAAGGCTTGACTACGCAACCTGAAAATTCCTTCTTCGACAGCCAACCCCCCACAGTTGGTGACACTGAAAAAAGCATGAAAGAATATATTAGCATTATTTGTTTTGTTTTGCACAGCTGGTCACTGTTTCTATGACGCGACGGTGAAGCAACCCACTTCCGCGAAGCTGTTCCGCGTGGCGGCCCAAAAACACCACCGGGAGTGGGACCACGAGGCGGAGCGGGGAGCCCCTAAGGCGGAGGTTAGTGTGTTTCGATGACCTTTGTAAATACTATTACCACGAGTCACTCATCCCCTCTCGACTGCCTTCAGCCTCATATACCTTGCTTCTTGTTTGGAGTGTCTACCCGCTTCTTGTTTGGAGTGTCGTAGTCCCACTGGCTCCAGACGTTCGAGAGCACTTATTAAAATGGTGACCATATTTCAGGTGCGGGAAATTCGCCTCCATAATTCGTACACGGGAGAGCTGCACCAACACCAGTATGACTTGGCGCTGCTCGTTCTGGAGACCCCCTTCGAGTTCACGGATAAAGTAGGCGCAGTGTGCCTCGAAGTTACTAGTCAACCATTCGATAGAAACCAACTCAGTGCCGGAAGTGTGGGCAAGGTAACAAGTTCATCAATATAGTGATACACGTTTAATCCCACAGCCTGTCCCTAGTGGATTCAGCTAGAGATGTGATATTGTCACTCGGTTGGAGGGCTATTGGATATCTGTTGCCGCTCTTGTTCACCGCATCTCTCGCAAGTCCAATAGTACAAAATAGCACCGAGCATATAATCGGATAAGATGATCATATTAAATCAATTTCAGTTCGCTGGCTGGGGCTTGACGGAGAAGAGGGTGGAAGCCGATGAGCTGCGCGTGCTGAGCGTGCCCGTCATCAGCAGGGAAGCTTGTCGTATCGAGTTCGAGAAATACAATTCCGAAAGGTACATCACGGCTGACAAGATTTGCGCCGGATTCCAGAATGGTGTGTATACAAATATTATATTTTCGAGACACCGGGAATTATTTAAAAACCCACACACCTTATAACGGGCAGTTGGGACATCTTACCGCCACGGACCAAAAGTCATTAATCTCTTTCTTTCTACCAGCTTCGATCACGCGAGCTTCCCGTACTGCATACCTCCAACAGCAACACCGAGTGCCCGAGTACATCTCGGAAACAAATATTCAAAGCTCTGTCCCATGATATTTTCCAGGGTCGGCTGGCTGCAATGGAGACAGCGGCGCTGGCCTGGTGTTCCCGTCCCTCAGGCTTGGGCGGAGGGTCTGGTGGCTGCGGGGCGTGCTGAGTGTAGGCCCTCGCGACGGTCAGTACTGCAGAACCAACACGTATACGGCCTACACAAGGGTGTTTGCCTCGAGAAAATGGCTGAAACGACAGATAAACCAGCTTTCATCACAGCGAGAGCTTATCTCAGGCAAGTCTCCATTACTTATTACCCTCTGAAACTGAGCGGCACGGAGGAAGCTTTTAGTATCGCTCCAATGACACACAATAATTCATATTATAATTTTAGAGTTCTCCTCTGTGAGTAAAACTAAAACAATTTTTTTTTTTATAAATAGAACACATACACTTTGTTTTTAACCAATTTTTATTTAATATTTTGTCTATATAAAATATTAAATAAAAAGTGGTTAAAAACAAAGTGTATGTGTTCTATTTATAAATATGGCAAGCCACAAAGATAATGCTTTTTACGAATATATTATTTTTTATTTATTTTTATTTACTTAACTTCATATTTATTTACAATATTTTATATACATTGTCCTCCACGCTAGGAGTTCACCTGTGATGTGGAGGACATTTTTCGAATTACATGATAAAACAATAGATAAAACAATCAAAATTAAAATTAAAAATAAAAGAAAATATAGAAGAAAATACAAAAGAAGATATATAAAAGAAGAGAAAATATAAAAGAAAAGAAAAATATAAAAGAAAATATAATAAAAAACAAAATAGAAACAAAATAGAGCCACTTCAAAACAAACAAAAAATTATACAAATAAATAAAATTATTAAGTAGCACTATTATTATTACTGCATACAATTATAAATTAGGAGGATTGTAACCAGTTCCAAACATGTTTATTGTATTGTGCAAGTGTAGATGTTTTGATTTGTGTAGGAAGAGAATTATAAAGCTCAATAGCCTGGTATCTGTAATGCTTTTGTCCAAAGGATGTATATGTTTTAGGTATTTGTAGTTGATGTGCATGTCTTGATCTAGTGTTGCGAGTATTTTGTGAGGTGACAAACAAATTTATATTTTTGTAAAGAAAAGTTAGTATTTCTTTTGAAAATATTTTTTGTATGGTAAGCACTGGAAATTTTTGGAATATGATTGAGGTCGGTGTTTGTATTGGTACTTTAAGCATTACTTTTATTAAGGTTTTCTGGGCTTTATACAGTGTTTTAATAAAACTTTTTTTGCACAGCCCCAAGCAATAATGCTTTTTCCATAATGGATTGTGCTAGTGCAAGGTAAATGTTTTTAATATCGTAGATGCTTAGAATATTTCTTAGGTTTTTGAAAAAGTAGATTAATTTGTTTAGTTTTGCTATTAACGAATTTATATGTCTATCCCATTTCATATATTGGTCAAAGTGTACGCCGAGATATTTAATGGTTTCCGTGTGTGTTATTTGGGGGCATTTGCATAGGGAGTGTGCTGGGTGACAGTTATGTATTTTTAGGTTAATGCATTGGGAGGGTTGGCCTCTCAAGTCAATGCTGAAAGTTATGAATTTAGTTTTTGGGATATTTAAAGTTAACAAATTTGAGTCGAGTCATTTTTTAGTGATTTTTAGACCGAGTTCGGCTTTTTTGCTTAGTACGTTATACCTCCAAAGACTTAAGATACTTGCTATTAGTGAATGAAGCCAAAAATAGCCTATTCAAATCAATTTTACGCGACCTACGGGCCACACGTGACCTACTTGAAAATGAACACAGGAAATCGTTTTAAAATATCTCACGAAATTGATCTTCACAAAGGTGCTAGTTCTGATGAAATACCTTCAATCCTCATTAAATGAGGAATTAAAATTGTAATTCTTAATCTTATCTAATTTTCTAGAGACCAATGAAAAAAAACAGCCCAAATTGATAATAAAAGTGGTCAGTCACTTGGCATAGAAATAGGCGGACAACAGCGCCCCACACGGCGACTGATCAAATAACTTATCCACGAAGAAATGGGTACGGGACACAGGGAGACAGGGAGACAGGTAGACAGGGAGACAGGGAGACAGGGAGACAGGGAGACAGGGAGACAGGGAGACAGGGGAGACAGGGAGACAGGGAGACAGGGAGACAGGGAGACAGGGAGACAGGGAGACAGGGAGACAGGAGACAGGGAGACAGGGGAGACAGGGAGACAGGGAGACAGGGAGACAGGGAGACAGGGAGACAGGGGAGACAGGGAGACAGGGAGACAGGGGAGACAGGGAGACAGGGAGACATGAAATAGAGCAAATGTTTCACTGAAACCAACCTGCTTTCGACATTGAATCATAACACTGACAACCTCTCAGTCTTATCTAATCGGAACGCCTGAACTGGATGCTTTATTAACCAATGATTTATTTATTATGTTACTTATTATTGTAAGTGACTAGGTACGGTCTTTGTGGTCGAGTGGTGAGACGCTCGATTACGAATCCAGAGGTCACGGGCCAAAGTTGAGAATGAATAGATCCTTCCCACGTGTCCCTGCCGGTCCCGAGTCGCATCTCCACTTTGCGTCTTCCCCAGCACTTCAAGCGGAAGTCGCTCTTCTGGCAGTCTCACTTTATGTCTAAACATATATTATATGAAATGCCACAGTATTTTAATAATATCACCTGCCGGTTTCACTTTAGTCACTCTTCGTAAGGGTAGTGTTCAAAAAGTTAACGTTATCAATTGGAGAGCTGATGGGCCGAACTCGTGACGGACCAGAATGTCAAAATATGAGATAAGTAAAAAATCGTTAGTTTTCTAAATATTGGCACTTTTATGAATTTCGTTAAAATCGACACCCCATCAATCAGTTTTTCGAGTGTCACAGCTACAAAATTCCATACTCTACTTTTCATTACGCAACTTGAATAGCCCTGTTATTGATCACAGTCCAAAATAAAATTAACAGTGCCCATACCTTTGGAAAAAAAAACATAAATATAGCAAATTTTACATTATTTTAAAAACTAAACTGAGTTCGAGCAATTTTTTAAAACAACTGCCAGTTTAGGTTAGTTTTAAATGGAACTCGGCGGATATCCGCCATTTTAGGCAAAACCGTAAACATCCTGTTTGTCGCAGTTTGAAAATTATTGAAAAGTGAATCTTTGGAGCGATTCGTATTTCTCATTATTTCATAAGTCTTTCAAACATACCTGAACTGTTCCTCCTGCAAGCCTCACTACCCTACTCAAAGGGCTATCGCTTTTGGAGAATAAAAATATGTATAAAGAAAACAGGTAAACTTCATGTTTAATATTTTGTCGACCGGTTTCGGAAGCACCCTTCCATTTTCAGGACAATGTATGTAAAGCCACCTTTGCGTACATATTACCAAACACATGTAAAAGCGAGTATCTGCAAGACTCAGTCCTGATGTTATTGTTACCGCTAAACAGAATTTTGTATCGAGCAGTTCTCATCGGTATGTGACAGGAAATAAGATTCAGTAAATCAGGTCTGTCCATAATGCAACTGACAATTTTATAAATAAAAGTCAAGTCAAAAAAATTCTTCGATCTGAAAGCTTATAAATTTAATTATTTCATCAAGTAGTAATTGTTTTTGTTTTCAATTAGTAAATTAAGCTCACAGTTTATATTTCTAAAAAAAATATGTTGAATTTTTTCGATGGAATCGGAGTGGATTTTATAGTTTGGGGATCAGATAAAAGAATTATATTGCACCTGACTACGAATTAAAGATGACTACAATATTTTTGGTGTTGAAATATTCCTTAGTCTCTGGCGTTTCTGAGAATCCAAGCATTTTCAATCATTAAATTGTAATTGAGTTGATGTGTAAAATAATGTAAAATTTAGTATCCAAAATAATGTCAAGATCGATGGTTTCATTGACAGGAGTAAGTAGAGTATTGGATTACATTGGTAATAGAAATGCTGATTGGTTCTGAAAAACCGAATTATATTGCATTTATGTATGTTTAAGTAAAATGTATTAAGGTTCCACCAATCATGAAATTTGATTATTATGTTAAGTTCACATAGAGTCTTCAAAAGTTTGAATGAGCTTAAAGATTTTGAAATCGTCGGCAAAAAGCAAAACATTAACATTATCACAATAATATTAAAAAATGACATTGATAAAGAGTAAAAACAAAGTTGGGCCTAAATGTGACCCTTGTGGTGCACCGCTAGTAGCTACGAAAATATATGAAAAGTAAGAATTATTTTGAACTTGCAGAACTCTATTGGTGAGGTAACTCGTTATCTAATCCAGTATTTTGTCTTCTGTACCTATCTTACGAAGTTTGTTAGCAGAAAGTTGTGGTTAACTTTATCCAATGCTTTTACAAAGTCAGTGTAAATTGAATCAACTTGGGTTTGTCTTTTTTGTCACTACTACTTTTACCTTCAAAGTGCATGGTTTATTTGTTTCTTACGAATATGTGTGTTAAAAAATTTTAATATCAGAGGAGATAGGCTGTTCTGTGGTGCGTATATATGTCAAATATATTTCTTTACAAAAGTATTTAAAATCAGTTCTTTATTTGAGAAATATTGTGTAATCAGATATAGAATTGCTGCATTTGGGGAGCTGAAGGTACATATTTTGCGATGGCCGTGTTTATCATAGTAAAAAAGCTTCTGGGTTAAGGTTTACGTTTGAGTTTATGCCTAGAAAAGACCAATCTGCGCTGTCAAAGTGTTTTATTATCTGTGGATAGTCTGCTTTGGCAAAATTGTACGAGTACTTAGGAATAGTGTGAGAGTGTGTTTACAGTCATCGTTAAAGACAGCTATGTTTAAGGGAGGGTGGTGAGGGGCTATGAGGAGAAGGGAGTCTAATGATTCACTTAACTTTATTGAAGGATCGCTGCTGAATACGAGGTCAACAAGTGGTAATTGGAGTTAAATACACAACTAGTTGGTTTTAAACCTAGAAAGTTTGACATGGTAATAATTTCGCGAGTGGTAGAAGATAGATCAATAAAGTTAGTGGAGTTATTACAATAGGCGAGCCAATCTAAATTTGCAGTATTACAGTGGTCAATTAGCAGCATTCTAGCTTCTGGAAATTTGAGTTTAAAAGCGTCAAAGTCTTAAGTGTAGTTTTCGTAGGTTTGCGTAGCTAAACCAGTTGGAATGTAAACACACTAAATGTGTTTTCATATTAATCATGATGAAGTTGCAGATTTGGAAACATAAATTAGTAATCCCTCTCATCTTGATTTGGTGCTAGTAATAGTACCTCTATCGTCACGATAAGTGCCGAGACATGAAATCTTATTCTTCCGTATCGAAAGAAGGATCCAACCAAGCTTTAATTTGAAATTACAAATGGTACGGATGGGTTGGAAAAGTTGATCATAGTTCATGGAGCTTGGTGCGGAAATATTAATGTTCGTACGCAAACAGATGTTTGTTATAACAACAATTACAAACTCTATTTTGTATGGAACAAATAATTATTACCATATTAAATAAATCATGAAATCATGCTCATATTATATTACGTTTTTATGACAATTTTCTTCCTTAAATGTATATTTCTAATAATTTTTTTTTAAATTTGTAGTTCTCACAACCACCACTCCACAGCCAATCATAGTTGGGTAAGAAGATTTATTGATTATTAAGATTGTGGCTGCTTTTCTCAACCCCAATTCACAAATTTCAACCGATTTAGCAAAAAGAGGTCAAATTAGGCCTATAAAAAGCCACTGACTTCAACACATTTTTTTTCCGTAGAAGAACCATTATTTCCGACAACCGGACGTGGCCATGGCAATTTGAAAACAGTAGTGCTATCGTCCGCTCGAGCAGTATGAGCTTCATGGGCCCTGTCCACGTGGTCTACTCCGTGAGCGTTCTGTTGCATCTAGCCAAGGTGTTCCGAATTCAAGTCCTCGACTGCTTTGCTCAACAATTGCTTGTAAAGAGTTAAAGACCAAGATTCATTATATCAATGCTGACAATGCTAGGAAAGTAAATAATCAATGCTTTAAAAAAATTTTCTTTTTAAAAAAAAAATATGTATTTTTTCGGACAAACTTAACCTTCTTCAGGAAGGTATACATATATACTTTCCCGAAGGAGGTTAAGTTTAACCGAAACCGGTCGAATGTTATATCTATATAAATAAAGTTGCTTAAAACTAAAACATTTTTTATTTAAATTGTAATGTCAAGCCACAAAGTGATTGCTTCCTTCGATAAATATGTATTTATCATTCGTCCTCAGCTTGGACAGAGAATGCACCTTGCCCCAATATCCAGCCAACGGCCAGTTCACAGTGACAGGCCGTAACAAGGCCTTGCTGCCTGGGGATATCGTAGATGAGTACACCGTCATCACCTACTCTTGCAACACAAACTATGACCCTTCCACACCACGCGTGCACTCCATTTGCCAGGCGGGCATATGGGACACGATACCGTCATCTTGCAGAAGTAAGATTTATTCCAGGCCGTAGGTAGATTACGGTCTAAATTATGTTGAAAGGTCGCTCTGTGATAAATAGGTCGATAGGTCTTATGTTTGCAGTCAGGCTGTACTGCAGATTTTGTGAACTGAGTATTGGGTTTTCTAATAAAACATGAGCTCACAATTAATCTGTTTATTGGTCAGTTTATTTTTGGGCTGCCTGTTCATATAACCTTATTAGTTGGTTTTACCAAAAAAGTAAATATAATCAATCAATTTTTGTATCCAGTCTTGGCCTGGATCTCGGTTTTCTGAGGAACCTTTTAGAATTATTACTTTTGAGACGGCCTGCATAGCTACCGCCATCCCACTGGTCATAGGTCCATTGTTACGGCATTAGTCCAGTTTAGTGCGACAGTGACACGGTGAAAAATGTTTTTTAAATCTTTAAATTTCCTACTACTGGCACTTTCCGAAATCAAGAACTGTCTCCTGAGGTGACACTGTCCCGTTAATATTATTTTGTTGATATCACCACGCATTCATTATTCATTCCATCATTAGGGAAAAAAATAATAAGAAATAGCAAATCTGGATGCTTAAAGTTGGACGCCAGAAAACTTAAGAAGATGAAGAATGTAAGTGCTACCTGTATTAAATATTTCAAATTAATTGGCAGAAAGATGTCCGATGGTGGGATCCCTCAGTGTGGACTTCCGGTGCTGGAACTTGGGGTCTGAGATTGAATGCCCCAAGCATCTGCCTTATGGGGCTGTGGTCACTTCCACTTGCAAGTCCGGCCACCACAGCCCAAACGAGAAACTTGAAGAATTGAAGTGCGGCCAAGGCGGGATGTGGGACAACCCTTTTCCAGTTTGTAAACTAGGTAAAGTTATTTTAAATTAGCGTTAAATTAAGTGTAACACATCTCTTAGGTTAATATTCAAATTTCCGAGTGTATTGCTCAGTTATTTGATCTCGAATTCATTCTCGTTCTAGCATCGCATCATCCCTTACTAATTAGAGAGTTGAATGCCATTGGCCAAAATTCACCCCCGCCGCTTTAAGTTCGCAGATGTGATCCCTGAAAACGATATGCACAGCTGTGACAACCCCAAAAAGTACATGTTTTAGCTCCAGAGAGCAAGATTCCCGCGCCTCACGCGCCTTTCAGCCTCTTCTGGTAGGACTGACCCAAAAGACTCTTAGTTAACGGTCTGTTTGGTTTTCAGTGAGGCCAGAGAGAAAGTATTCGTTAACACCCTTTTGGTAGGACTGACACAGGTATAGCCTGGTTTTCAGTGAACCAAAGGGTTAGCACAATCGTTTCCCGGTGTCTAACGCGCCTTGCTGCCTAAAATGCCGGTAAATGGTCTGCTTGGTTTTTAGTAAAGCCAGAGTGAGAGCACTCGTTTGAATCCTTTTAGTAGGACTGACACAGGTGTATCCTGTTTTTCAGTGAGTCAAAGGGTTAGCGCCTCTTGTGGTAGGACTGACACAGGTGTAGCCTGGTTTTCAGTAAACCAAAGAGTAAAAAGAAACCTATAAAGTTTTTTGGGAGGATTGAGATAATTGTAATTTGTTCTTAGTGGAGCCATACAAGCAAATATACCGAAACTATCGATAGAATAGTGAGGTGGAGCAAACATATATTTTACGCTTAGAGCAATAATATACAAGAGGTATAGCAGTAGATCGATCTGTAGTCAGTTTTTACTAGCTTTTACCTTGAAGTAACTGACTCGGTTGGAAAAGGGCGTGGCTAAGACTGGGGCTACGGTATTTGTATATCCATTCACAGCACATGTCGACATAATGTTTTTGTTTATTCGTAAAGCCACTTTTTCACAGTATTTTTATCAATAAAAATATAGCATATAAGCAAATAAACCGTTTAGTTGTGTCAATTTTAGTGCCAATAAAAAAAAACCATATCCCATGTTTTTGTATTTAGGTAATTCTCTTATTTTCACTGTTTTACTTATGTACATTTTAAAATTACATACCTACTGATTCTATGAAAATAATAATTATACTAAATTATGTACGTAGCGCAAAAAAGTTGCCATTATGTTTCAATACTCCTTTCTGAATATATTGGGTGTGGCGATGTTGACAACAATAATAATATTTATAAAAATATGCACTTAATATTATACCTCCAAACCCCTTAGAGGTATTTTTTTATTGTACTAAGTAAATTAATTAAATATATATTTTTAAAAGCAGTATGCAATTATTACTATCATTCGTCGCCATTTTTACTTCGTATACCATAAGAAAGCGAGAGGCAAAACAGGTAGTCACATAAATATTGCACTGCGTTGTCACGTGTTACCATGTCCGGCTTACGCGCAAACTTCACACCATTCATCGGAACCACATTCAGACAGTTTTGGAGGGTATTCTATTTTTCGTTTATTGAAATATTTGCTGTAGTTTAGAGAGAAAGAGACAAGACAAGTTCTCACATAATATAGCACCACCATTCGGTATGTAAGCATGTTTTCCATCTCCCGCGTCTCCGGCGACTCCGCCCACTACGTTTTGTTATGCGACATAACAGAACATAGGCCAATGGTTTTTTGGGTTATATCCTATATTTTTGTTTATAACAATACTATGAAAAAGTGGTTATAGAAATAAAAAAATAACATTAAATCGACATGTGCGTGCTGTGAATGGATGTATAAATACCCTAGCCTTTGTCCTAGCCTCGCATGAGTCAGGCAAAAATCATCAATACTGACCACAGAAGCGAGGTATGGCGTATTTTGATCGCATCTTGTAGATGTTATTAAAAGATCGTTGGTTGACACTGCTTTTTTAACTCTGGAAACTGTTCCATGCGCTCACATTACTTAAATTTTACTATTTTTTTTCCTTTGAGCTATCTTTTATTCAATTAATTTAAAACACCACCAATATCTAAAAAAATTAAATGTTATGTAGTTTAAGGGTACTTCTTTTGATTATAATCATTAACATAAGAAACACGATTCCCTATCTACATGAAGACCAAAATATGAAATTTTACAAAGATCTCACTAAATGACCAGTAATATATCGCTATCCAAAAGTTCTCGACACTTTTATTTAATTTGTTTGTTAATTTTGCTTTCACTTTGTATCGCGAACAGAAAAGAGATTACCTTAAAACATTTTTTTCTCAATTTAATATTAATTCAATAACATGTTTACTTGTAAAACGTTTAATTGCTTTTAAAATATTTTTGTGGGTTTTGTAAAAGGTTACGTGATATTTTGTAATATTTTTTTATTATTATCTACACTATTTAAAAAATATTTTTAGTTAAATTCAACAAGAAATGTTATTTTGTTTTGTTAACATGCACATCCTTATTCCCCATGTGATGGTGTGTGTACATGTATATACCAGCGTCTTTGAGATGGCACTTAGAGCCTTAATTAAGTTACTAGCCGTGGTACTTACACCGTAGCCGTCATTTTCTGTTTTAAACTTTTATTTTATAGAAATGTTAAATAAATTTAAGTTTTAAAATTATGGAAGCTGTCGAGATTGCTCCAAACTATAAAGAAACATTTTTTAAAAGGTATGCTACATATAATTTTACAAGGCAAATCAGTATTTTATTATGACAAGCAGTTCTAGTTTGTGGTACTTAGAGCCTTAATTAATTCCAGTATTCAAATGATTATGTTGTCTTATCATATTTGACTAACTTGCAAATTGATGGAACCCAAATAAAGACTAATAATTGTGTCTATCGTTAAAATTTTGGATTTTATTTAATAACCCGTTACAAAGTGTCGCCCATTGCGGGACTTTATTCATTCACGCATGAGAAAACAATTGTTTACTTAAAACAAACGTTACGAAAGCTTTTATGGTTATTATTTTAATATTGATTATTGAAATAGTATTAATAATCTTCAACGTAAATTTGAAACAGAAAAAATAACGGTCGCGATTGAGACTCGAACTCGGAACCTCTACTTCACAAATCCAGAGGTCACAGGAGGGAGCCCGCCCGAAGAAGGCCAGCTGGCTTTACCGGCCGGGAAGGTGGTGGCGACTATAGCAGGGATAGGCCAGGAGCTGCTCACCCCGGGAAGGTGGTGGGGACTATAGCAGGGATAGGCCAGGAGCTGCTCACCCCGGAAGGTGGTGGGACTATAGCAGGGATAGGCCAGGAGCTGCTCACCCCGGGAAGGTGGTGGGGACTATAGCAGGGATAGGCCAGGAGCTGCTCACCCCGGGAAGGTGGTGGGGACTATAGCAGGGATAGGCCAGGAGCTGCTCACCCCGGGAAGGTGGTGGCGACTATAGCAGGATAGGCCAGGAGCTGCTCACCCGGGAAGGTGGTGGCGACTATAGCAGGGATAGGCCAGGAGCTGCTCACCCCGGGAAGGTGGTGGCGACTATAGCAGGGATAGGCCAGGAGCTGCTCACCCCGGGAAGGTGGTGGGGACTATAGCAGGGATAGGCCAGGAGCTGCTCACCCCGGGAAGGTGGTGGGGACTATAGCAGGGATAGGCCAGGAGCTGCTCACCCCGGGAAGGTGGTGGGGACTATAGCAGGATAGGCCAGGAGCTGCTCACCCCGGAAGGTGGTGGCGACTATAGCAGGGATAGGCCAGGAGCTGCTCACCCCGGGAAGGTGGTGGGGACTATAGCAGGGATAGGCCAGGAGCTGCTCACCCCGGGAAGGTGGTGGCGACTATAGCAGGGATAGGCCAGGAGCTGCTCACCCCGGGAAGGTGGTGGCGACTATAGCAGGGATAGGCCAGGAGCTGCTCACCCCGGGAAGGTGGTGGCGACTATAGCAGGGATAGGCCAGGAGCTGCTCACCCCGGGAAGGTGGTGGGGACTATAGCAGGGATAGGCCAGGAGCTGCTCACCCCGGAAGGTGGTGGGGACTATAGCAGGGATAGGCCAGAGCTGCTCACCCCGGGAAGGTGGTGGCGACTATAGCAGGGATAGGCCAGGAGCTGCTCACCCCGGGAAGGTGGTGGCGACTATAGCAGGGATAGGCCAGGAGCTGCTCACCCCCGGAAGGTGGTGGCGACTATAGCAGGGATAGGCCAGGAGCTGCTCACCCCGGGAAGGTGGTGGCGACTATAGCAGGGATAGGCCAGGAGCTGCTCACCCCGGGAAGGTGGTGGCGACTATAGCAGGGATAGGCCAGGAGCTGCTCACCCCGGGAAGGTGGTGGCGACTATAGCAGGGATAGGCCAGGAGCTGCTCACCCCGGGAAGGTGGTGGGGACTATAGCAGGGATAGGCCAGGAGCTGCTCACCCCGGGAAGGTGGTGGGGACTATAGCAGGGATAGGCCAGGAGCTGCTCACCCCGGGAAGGTGGTGGCGACTATAGCAGGGATAGGCCAGGAGCTGCTCACCCCGGGAAGGTGGTGGCGACTATAGCAGGGATAGGCCAGGAGCTGCTCGTCTCGGGAAGGTGGTGGGGACTATAGCAGGGATAGGCCAGGAGCTGCTCACCCCGGGAAGGTGGTGGCGACTATAGCAGGGATAGGCCAGGAGCTGCTCACCCCGGGAAGGTGGTGGCGACTATAGCAGGGATAGGCCAGGAGCTGCTCACCCCGGGAAGGTGGTGGCGACTATAGCAGGGATAGGCCAGGAGCTGCTCACCCCGGGAAGGTGGTGGGGACTATAGCAGGGATAGGCCAGGAGCTGCTCACCCCGGGAAGGTGGTGGCGACTATAGCAGGGATAGGCCAGGAGCTGCTCACCCCGGGAAGGTGGTGGGGACTATAGCAGGGATAGGCCAGGAGCTGCTCACCCCGGGAAGGTGGTGGCGACTATAGCAGGGATAGGCCAGGAGCTGCTCACCCCGGGAAGGTGGTGGCGACTATAGCAGGGATAGGCCAGGAGCTGCTCACCCCGGGAAGGTGGTGGGGACTATAGCAGGGATAGGCCAGGAGCTGCTCACCCCGGGAAGGTGGTGGCGACTATAGCAGGGATAGGCCAGGAGCTGCTCACCCCGGGAAGGTGGTGGGGACTATAGCAGGGATAGGCCAGGAGCTGCTCACCCCGGGAAGGTGGTGGGGACTATAGCAGGGATAGGCCAGGAGCTGCTCACCCCCGGGAAGGTGGTGGGGACTATAGCAGGGATAGGCCAGGAGCTGCTCACCCCGGGAAGGTGGTGGGGACTATAGCAGGGATAGGCCAGGAGCTGCTCACCCCGGGAAGGTGGTGGGGACTATAGCAGGGATAGGCCAGGAGCTGCTCACCCCGGGAAGGTGGTGGCGACTATAGCAGGGATAGGCCAGGAGCTGCTCACCCCGGGAAGGTGGTGGGGACTATAGCAGGGATAGGCCAGGAGCTGCTCACCCCGGGAAGGTGGTGGCGACTATAGCAGGGATAGGCCAGGAGCTGCTCACCGACTGTCTTGAGAAGGGAGACATCCTGGTCATCATCAGTGGGCAAGCTGTAGACCAAAACTCCCGAGCCGCCGTATTCGCCAGATCCGGTAGCCAGCGACTTTGTTCCGTACCTCTAAGTTCGACAGATCTTTTCATCGAATGACGAGACGATCGCATCTATAGACGCCTATTTTGTATAGTGAGATCAACTACTATTCAGACGGAATACAAATATTATACCATCTCAAGCTTTGAAAGCTGCTCTGATACAACAAAGAGGAGCGCGTATAAAACTTTCATTTGTTGCAGATTGCGGTTTGGAGAAGGCCTCCGGGGGAGTACACATTGTACACGGTGTCGCAGCTAAAAAGGACACCTTCCCTTGGCACGTGGGGATCTATCAATGGGACGAAACAGTTAACACCATCACACATATTTGCGGAGGGTCCATTATAAGTGTAAATCTCGTCGTCAGTGGTAAGTGATTAAGATTTTTTAGAAAATAATGGACATCCACGATGAATCCTTCTGCACGTTAACCTAACACATCTCATCCTTATCCAATGCATGCACTTCCCACCGACTCCGGTCCCTAGATTCCCGCCGCTCTCCTTCAATCCTCCCAACCAGTCCAGCTCCCCCTTGTAGCGATGGCAATATATAATGCAGAAAAATATCTTGTATTTAAAAAAAATGTCATTGGCTAAGAATCAACACTTGTATATCTTTTCAGCTGCGCACTGCTTCTACGACCCGATTCAACAAGTAAAGATGGATGCCAAGTATTATAAGGTGGCCGCCGGGAAGTACCTCAGGTCTTGGGACAATGATTTGATTGAAAACACCAAAATCATCCAGAAATCAGAAGTTGGTCAAGTTACTTGATATATTTTCTTAATTAGGGTGGGAAGCGGAAGGGATCATCTTAAACATTGAAATGTTTGTGACATGCGCCGAGGACAGCTAATGAAAACAGATTGCTACTTTCTGCTTGAGATCTGCCAACTGAGGGTAGAAAAAGACCCCTGGAATTGTAGGAGCTAAAATATTGATACACAGATAGTTTTAAAATTTATTTTGATTAATTTTAATTTATGAAAAAAAGCACTTCGAGATGAGGCGACAGTTCTGTTATTAACGTTGAGAATGTGTAGGTTACTGAAATTCATCTTCCCACGACCTACGGCGGAGACGAGCAAAACCACCAATTTGACCTGGCCCTCGTGCAGCTGGCGACTCCCTTTAAGTTGTCTCAATCCGTCCGGGCCGTTTGCTACAATATTCTCAATGCGACTTTCGACGGCCTACAAACGTCACCAGGAAACATCGGCAAGGTACTGTTCCAACCAATTTATAACAATATGACGTGATGCTAAAGACAGTTTGCACTCCCGAAGAATGAAAGGACAGTTCTTCTCGTGGAACGAAACCCCCGTCCAAAGTGGCCCGGGCTCTTCAGGCGCCGGGGGAGAGGAGTCTCCCTTTATGTTATTGTTACTAGACATCATCGTAGTTACGATATACTCCTTATGCTACATGGAAATGTCTCTTTATAGCACATTTACTGACAATACGAGTATGTACCATATTATATTATTTAATCATTCTAAATTAATGTACTCTCCTCTTCTATACACAAGCAAAGGCTTCTAATGGAAGAGTGGTATAAAAATTTAAAAAAAAGTAAAATAATTTTTTTTTAAGAATATGTTAAATAAAAATAATAAAAAAACCTCACAACAACTCAGGAAAATCTGGATATTTTCAAATTTTCTAGAATTCACAGCCTCGTATCTTTTTGAATTTAGAGGTTACACTTAGAGTTGATGAAGTTTGAAATTACTCATATGAAGAAAACCTTTACTTTGTGAGGGCAGCTTCTTACGCCACCATGCTCATGGTTACGTCACAAAGTTGGTAACATTTTTTAGGTTATTGACGTCACCAGCAGTCAACTGTAGTAATACCATTGCTAATATAATAACAACAATGGACTCATTGTATCTCCTGCAGGTAGCTGGCTGGGGAAGGACAGAGACCGGAGAGCCGTCAGAGGAGTTGAAGACCCTGGACCTGCCAGTCATCGGCTACGGGGAGTGCCGCACGGAGTTCGCCAGATACCAGTTCAGTAGGTTCCTCACCCCGGATAAGCTGTGCGCTGGACATCGCAATGGTAAGTGATATACGGCGTGTAATAGAACGTACCTGACAGACCTGAGTATATAGAGGAAAAAAAACTCAATAAAAAAGTCTTAGGGCATGATGGGATCTGCCTTTTGTTATTCAAATATGCTCAGGGATATTTGGTTAGAGTCTGTTGGGAAGTCCTGTCAGAAGCTTACTTTTAATGCTATCTCCTGTTTGTCTAGTCAACCATGACAAACCTTCCGGTCTGGAATATAATCCTAAGGCCTAGTTCACGTGAGGCCAAGACGAAGCCTGGGGCTGACGACGGTCAAACACCGCGCACAGTGAGCAGTGAATTGGTTCCAGACTTGAGATCCCACAGCCACTGCGCGGCGACTCGGCCTGAACGCACTGCAGCACAGACTACCAAACATGCGCGGTCAGTCACAGGGATTGGTGAGGTCCCCGGGGCGACGGGCGACGCACGAAGGCCCAGACTGGTTTGCTGACCCCATGTTCCCATTCGATCCCCCGCCATACGAACAAATCAGAAAACAACATCGATAAACCGTTTACGGGGACTTCGTGCCCTTCGCTTGGTTGTGGCCACAAGAAGTAAGATGAGGTATTCTGAAATAGGCTGACTGACCATTTCCTTCCACGAAAAGCACAGAAAGTTTCACTCATAATGTATTCTGGAGGAGCGAGCTAGAGTTGCCCTACCACAGAGGTAATATATGTTTACCCCATGGCAGATGATGGTCACCCTAAAACTGTTGAAGCAGTAGTGACAGCAGGTCGTCGCTGCTCATCTCTATTCAAGATATTGTGATAAAAGCATCAACATCCAAGATTCGATCGATGATCTAAGCTAAAAAGCTATTTTAGCATTTCATATTAGCGATGTATATCTTGGATCTTCAGTGGAATCTTAAAGTGTGCTGTATTTTACAAGAATTTGATCACTAGGAAGGATAGCCGTTAAGATGAAACGGGAGAAGTTTCAACGTAACTTCAAATAGTTTGCCTAATTGTGAATTTTCCATTGTTTTATAAAATCATTTCTTAATGAGTGCTTTATTTCCCTAGGCAGTGCCATGTGCCAGTACGACAGCGGTGAAGGCCTGGTCTTCCCTTCCACGGACGAGACGGGTGACACCCGCTGGTACCTGCGCGGGGTGGCGAGCAACGGCCCCCTCGATGATACCAAAACTACCTGCCGAGCCAACACCTATACGGCATTCACCGACATATTTAAGATGAGGGACTGGTTAAAGAAGACCATTAGAAGCGTAACACGGAAGGTCAATACTATCGAATAGTCAGCTATAAAATGTGACCGTGATAAAAGATGCAGTGGAAGCACACCATCAAGTAGATTGAAAAAGATTTAATTCATATAAATCTTGTAGCAGGCAGTTGTAGACTTTTCGTGGGAATTCGCCGTAAAGTGGTTCTCAGATTGTTCAATAATTTATTACAATTCATAATTTTTATAACGATAGCGGATTTCTAACAATTCGTCATTTTTCACAACCGTGAGTTGTATTTGCAGATTTTTGTTGTTGTTTTCAATTTAAAAAATGCTATTTTTGTCATATAGCCAGCTCGTTTAAAGTGACTGGGATGGGAGATTTGCTTTAGCTCCTCTATTCCTTTGTCATTTATAGGCAAACCTTTTACAGATACCTTAGAAAAATGATTATAAATGAACATTACTTTTTAACATAGCATTTCCGGACCAAACATGTTTTTGTTTGTTTTGGTTTAATTTGTGAATTAGTCCTGCAATCATCTTTTGGCGTTATGCACAGTTTTTTTCACATTCGTGTTGTTTGATATTTTAGGAGCATAGACGATTCATTTAAACATCAGAAAAATAACAATTTTATAACAATACGCTGAGGTAATGCTCGTGGCTCCCAAGAGCGAACTTGTGTTGACGTCTCTCAAACTTTCGCCACGCTCAACATTGTCATAATTCAAGGATTCTCGCCATTTTGTTTCAGATTTTGAACAAATTGTGATTCGTCAGAAGCCGAAATGACGAACCTCCCCCTCTCCCCCGAATAGTTAGCGGTAGTAGCTAAGTACCGACCAGTACGTAACAACCTGCCAACACATACATATGCAAATGTCAAATATATACAATTTATTTTCAAATGTACAACTGTCAAATATGCAATTTGAAATAAACAACGGTCAAATTTGGTAGTATCAAATATAAAAATTACTGTCAAATATACAATATCGAATATTCAAATGTCAAATATACATCTCTCAAATTAACAATTGTCAAATATGCTAGAATCAAATATACAACTTATTGTCTAATGTACAACTGTCAAATATGCAATCTTGAATATTAAATGTCAAATTTTCAAATATACAATTTATTTTCAAATGTTCAATTGTCAAATATGCAATTTATTTTCGAATGTTCAATTGTCAAATACGCAATCTCAAATATACAATTTATTTTCAAATGTTCAATTGTCAAATATGCAATGTAAAATAAACAACAGTCTAATATACAACGGTCAAATTTACTGGTATCAAATAAACAATTTACTTTCAAATATACAACTGTCAAATAAACAACTGTCGAATGTAAAGTTTTTTATTATTTTTATTTTGGGAAAACATACATTTTGATATATTAAGTAATTACATTGTTAGATCTAACAGTGAAGTGTCCGCTATAAACTATAAAAGCTATAACAATGATAACGTTTTAATAAAAACATTTTTACAGAAAAATTGAAAAACAATACAATAAAGTTAAAGTTCTATTCATTTAGTTTTTAAGACACGTTAATTAAAACGAATTAAAAGTATATTTCATTCATAGAAGAAGTTGAATAAAACTATATAATAAATAATACATCGTAGAATGTAACTCAAGATGATTAATATAAACAAGAAATAGAAACACAACATACTGTGTATAAATGAAAATATAGATAAATAATGAACATATCTTAGATCTGTAACGCACAGCAGTGGAAGGGAGGTAATATGAACCTGTTATTTGATTCTGTCCCGAATGCTTTTATTAAACTGACCTGTGGATTAATGGGAAATATCGGCTTCTGCAAATGTGGTGTTGTATTTTGAGCATGTTCTTCGGAAACATGGATGTTGTGTGTAGTTAGTTGTTGAGTGTGCGATGTGGAATAATTGGTTCGAGCGTGTTTCGTACTGGACAGTGGATATGGATATTTTCTAGCAGGTAGCGATTGTCGACAGTGTTGTTGATAATTTTGAATAGGAATTTTTGGTCGGATATATTTCTTCAATATTCTAGTGATGATAACTTATAAAAAGGCTAATAAGTCTTTTTGTTGTTCGAATGTTCAGTTAGACATAAAATTTAAGTGTTTCAAAACCTTTTTCTAAAGAAAGTCATCCGGAGTCCATTATTATTGCTAAATCCCTTACTTCACCACATCCTTTTAGCTCTACACCATTAATTTTGTTTGGATGTATTAGGTTGTCAATGCTTTTGGTGAAAGATATTGCGTTACATTTTTTCAGGTTAAGGAACAGTTGATTTTTTGCACAATAAGTTCCAAGCCTGTTAACATCTTCTTGCCATTCTAGACTGTCGTTATAAGCAGTTCGATATTAATTTGATCAAAGGCTTTTGAAAAATCTGTGTAGATGGAGGCTATTTGGTTCTTACTACCCATAGAATTTAATATAAAATCTGTGTATTCGAGCAGGTTTGTCTCGACCGACCGTTTTCTGAAAAAACCGTGTTGATTTGTGGAAATGACTGATTGTACTGCTGGAAAAAGTTGATCAAGTACTATGTTCTCCATAATCTTGCTGACAATTGGGAGTTTGAAGATGGGTCTGTAGTTGGTGATGTTGTTTTTATCCCGCTTTTGTAAATTGGTGTACTGAGTGCTTGTTTCCAGACGTTGCGGAAGTTGCCCTCCTTGAACGACATTTTGAATAGCAAGGAGAGAAGATAAGCCAATTGGTCCCCGCATTTTACATAAAATATGGACGGAATTAAATCGGTTTCGCACTTTTATTTGGGTCAGGTTTTTTAAATAACTGTGAACACTTGATTGATTTAAATTTATATTATGTACGAGTATATGTAGATTAAAGTTGGCGCAATTATTTTCAGAATTTGGAGGATTTAGGTAAAGATTGGTGTGTTCGCCAAATACTGATCGAAAGTAATCGCTAAATCGGTCGCAAATGGATTGTCCGTCAGTGCAGGAAAGATCGCCAAGGTACATTCTTTTGGGTAGATCTGAAGAGGATTGCTTTGGTTTAACAAATGACCAGAACCGTTTACGCACTTTTTATTGAATCTTCACCCGATTGAATGAAGTTTTCATAGCATTCACGCGAGATTTTTTTCGGTGATTTCTTAGTACTGAAGGATTTGTAGTCAGCTAGGTTTTTGTATTTTTTCCATTTCTTGTGATATTTTAGTTTTTCTTTTACAACTTTAATCAGTGGTGAAGTGTACCAGGGGGAAACCGTTCTAAGTTACGCTTATTTTATGTATTTGTGTATAAGTTCATTAATGATGTTCTTAAAATGTAATAGGGCTTTTTAAATATTCTTACTTTAGAATTCGAGTTTCCAATTCATTTTTGACAGTTGGATTATGATGGTGGTGAAACATTTGAACTGTTCAAGACAAACCGGATTGAGATGGTACAGTATCAAGAGATAACCAATGACGTTATATATATAGACACGTTATAGCCTTAGAATATTAACACAAAATGTGGAAAGCAAAACACACGTTACCATTTTTATTTATTTATTTTTTATTTTTTATTTATTGATTTTTTTTTTTTTTCGTCAATTCAATACAATCATCATTACAATATTTTTTATTTGTTCGTTAGTTCTTCTTTTTGCCTGCCCATATAACCTGTTAGATATGTCGTGGCGCTTTTGCAGCTGCCTGACGTGTTTTAGTCTTGTTATTTTTCGTCAAATAAGTAGGATATTTCACAAATCACTTCAAAAAATAAAAAAATATATATATATATATATAAAAAAAAAAAAATAAAAAATAAAAAATTAATAAATAATAATTAATAATTAAAATAATAATCATAATTTTAATTTAAAAATTGTGTCTATCTGATGGGACCTGCCAGGTAAGTATGTTCCTGTATATTTTCTTATCTAAACTAGGAATTAATATGTAATGATAGAAAGTAAGATCTGTACAGCGCCCTTGAGGTGATTTTTTCAAAAAACGGCGCTATACAAATCGTCCAAATATTATTATTATTATTATTATTTATATTCATCATTAAAATATCGGTCATGTGTGACAAAGATAGACATTCATAGAATATGTGTGTATGAACGAAATAGATCCGAAGTTCGGACCGCGTTCCATACTTGCTTGAAACAACCGTTTAGTACTAAATCGGCTTAACACCAAGTAGCGTGATTATTGCTTGCCACTTTGAGAGCGCTACAACGTGTCTATAATATATGTAACGTCATTGGAGATAACTCCATGTCTAATGCTCCGTGATGCGAATCTTCAGGCGTCAGAGGGTCTGTACAGTGGTTTATACAACATTCTGAAATATTTGTCATGATTAAGTCGAGAATTCGTTTGTTTGCATTTAATACAGAGTTGAATTGGTGTAATTGGGTGAATGAAAGAAAGCCAAGCAAGGCACAGCTAGCAGTGTCTTCTGGAATGTTTGGTTCCAACTGACTCTGCCCTTGCCAATTCACTTTGGGAATGTTATAGTCTCCAGCTAATAAAAACAATCCTTCCTCCTTCCGGGTGATTAGTGTGCAGGTCTGGTGTAGCGTTGAGGTGGTGAGTTAGATTATTGATGTAGTTGGTGTTTTGTGGGTGATACTCGTATGTGCAACAGATATATACATTTTTCGGTTAGTTATTGTTACTTTGAATTGGTACCGACATCCATATCTCCTCAGTACATGTAGACCAAGGTAATAATTGAGCTTTAAGATATTTAGTGGTTGCAATTAATACTCCCCCTCCCTGCTGCTGTCCAGATACTAAGTAAGTACGGTCTTTTCTAAATACATCGTACCTATTGTCAAACAATTCATTATCACGGATTGATTCCTTTAGCCAAGTTTCACATTTGAGGTAAATACCGTAATTATTTAAAAGCACATTTTTTAAGAAGTTATGACTTTTTGTACGAAGACCTCACACGTTTTGAAAGTACGAGTATATGTTAAGCATTTTTAATTAGATTTTAAATCGATAAGAGAGTATTTTACATATAAATATTTTATATATATACAGTATTATAATACTAAATAATTATGCTGTGATTGGGGGCATTTTTGATCATCAGAACTTTTTGTTTGTTTGCGGTAATAAATTTTATCTTTGGTTTCAAGAGGTTTTAATTTTGTTGACATATTATTAATGAATGATAAATAAACTGTATTTCGTGACATTATTTCAAAGTTCATAAATATATTTGATATTGTTTTCCGATATGAAAGTAATAATTCGTGAGTTACTACGAAGGAGAAATGATGTATTAACTTAGATCTATGTAAGTCTAAATGATTTGATGTAAACTATTATGTTATTGTATATGTTTAGATATTTCCTTCTAAAGGGACGGTCGAGGCATCAGGATTTTGTATAGTCTTCGGTGTTAGGAGTTTACTGATGTCTTCCTGGTCCGAGATTAACACGATGGGTGAAGAATCACTTACCCGTGTGTAGATTTTACAGTTCCTTACCCAGCAATAAAGAATTTTTTGTTCCATTTTAATAAGTCGACATTGTTTAAGTAGTTGTTGGTTTTTTGAGGTTAGGTGATCATTTATATAAATTCTGCTGGCTCCAGGAAGCTGCATTTCCGATGTAAACGTTCACTTCCTCTTCCGAATAGCTGCTAATACGTAATCTTTTATGTATTTACATGTACATTTTACCACCATGTTTCGGTGTTATTTATTCTCGGAGCAATTCTGCTAGCGAATTCCAATCATTCCATTCCACTAATCATTAAATTATTTGATCGACTAAATTGATCATTAGTGTCGAGTTGTTTTTCTAGATGGGAAACTTTTTAAAGTTCTTCTATTCCCGCCTTGAATTAATTTCTTATCACTTCTATTAATTTTTTTTGGAAATCTGCGAACGATTTTTCGAGGAACTGCACCGAATGAATGCATGCAATGAATTTCTTATCCAGCAGTTGTATGAGTTCCGGATTGGGGCTGCCGGGGGCCGCGGATTTAGTATTTGCCCGAGTAGTCATTATCATTTCTGATGATTTACTATTTCATAATATCGGCAGCTGTCAGTGGTAATTATTGTCGCAACGGTGCGGCAGTTCTCATAAGTATTTTGGGATCCAGAGGTCGCGGCTTCAAAGCCGGCGTGCGCAAATACATTTTATTAAATTGATATGTGTCTTAACACATTTGTTCACATAAAATAATATATAGTGGTAGACACTCCAGTATCGCCCTGGTGAAAGATGAATACCGCACAAGAGTCCCAACTGCTCCCAACCGTCTACAGCCAGTGGGACTGTGGCATCTCCATTGAGGTATGTTGTGAGGCTGAAGGTAGTGGGGAAGGAAAGGAGGTGGGGATGAGGAAGGTTTGGAAGTATCTGGCTATTCAGATCTGGTCACCAAAAGGAAAAACCAATAGTATTCCTAAAGTAATGCATCTTGATGATATTTCAACCAACGCCAAACAGTATGGAACACAACCATAGCAACCTGCTCGAGAACACCTTAGTGCAGATCAATTCAAATGTGTTTTGAATCAAACAGATTCCAACAAAGGTCCTGGAGCTGGTGAGATCCCTCCCCTCTCTGTCCGTTGCGGTGCAGTTTCTTTATGTCTACCGCTTTTGTTATTTGTAATAAATCACTAACCACTGGAACATTTCCTGACTTGTGGAATGAAGAACGTGTGGTAATAGTTTTCAAATAAAGTGATCAATGATTAATACAAAATTACACACCTATTTACGTACTTTCATGTGTAATAGAATAATTAATAAATTCCTAAATATATTTACTGTTTTACATCAAAATATCCGAAGCATTAAAAAATACCTAGATGAATTTTTGGTAACTCTAAATCTTTTTGAAATCTTACCCGCCCTTTTGTGTTGACAGAAGCGCACATAAATACGAATAGTGTGAATATACAAGAAGACATGCCTAACTACACATACCACTTATCTACAACTAATATCAACAAGAACAGTGGCATAGCAATGTTCATACTAAATAAATACAATAATGTAACAATAACAGAAATTGAAATACAACAAACGAACTGCCTAAAACTACGGTCGAAAATCAACAAGTGTATTTTTTATTATTGCCATATGGCAATACCGGACACACGAATCGGACCCGTATAATTTTATTAAAGGCACAGAGCAATTACTACTTAATAAGACAAGAGGGATTTTTCAGTTTTTATGTTTTTTGCGCATTTTTAAAGTCGTCTGTATCCACAACAGCACCTCAAAAAAAGTTTTACTAAAATATGCACTAGATATATGTATGGTTTATACCAGCAAGTATATTTAAAATATTTAAAAATATGTGTTTTCTTACTTAATAACTCTTTATAGAAGAGCTGTTTTCAATTAATCGTCAATCGACCCCCAAAAACACGTAAATCAATGAACTTTGAACAGGTTTTAATGTGCCAAAAAACTGTTTAGTAAATAAATAAAAACTACAGTAACTTTGTGACGTAACATTGCATTTTAAAATAAAACCTTGCCAGCAATAGGTATCAAAAAGTGTAACAAGGTTTTTGTTTCATTTTTAAATGAAAATCAGTTTACTTATTTTGTTTCCAGTATTTATAATAAATATGGGAAACAAATGACATTCCTAAACTTAGCGTCGGCTGATTTAGAAGGATCTGAACCCGCAACTCTGGATTTGTAGTACGTACTACCACACAATAAATACATAAATCTCCACTCACTCAAAGAAGAGGAAGACAATATTTTTGTATTATTTGTGTAATGATCGTTGCCATATCGAATTAGTAAGAATATCAAATATAATAATTTGTTTTTTTTCGTTTTTCGTTTTAGCTATGTTTTTTCATAATATTATATTAAACTGTTTTTTCCATTTACACTTATTGTTAAAAACCTTACATAGACGTAATAAGTAAAATTATTTTCAATTAATCTTTTTGTTAACATTTTGTGCCAGCCCTACCTAGAAAGTTTCTTCCGAAATTCTGGGCGTTTACACGCAGCGCACGTGTACTGCACAGTATTGTTACTCGGGGAAAAAATCTCGTATCTGGGGAAAACTCTAAATATTCTTACATGCATATTGTTTTTTCGATTTTTTGAATATCAAAAGAAATTCCCCCAAATTATAGGAACAGATAAAAAACTATTGAAGCACGAAGTCGGTTAATATTTGTTCAGGAATATTCGTTTGCAAGTTCGGGTCTACGAGCGGATACAAGGAAACCATCAATTTCAAGCTTAGGGTATATAAAGACGTACCTATCCAAGGTAGTGTAGTCAGTTTTGATGAATTTTGCCTTACTACTCTGAACAGGCGTGGTTAGGTTTTTCATAGACACACTTTTTTTACAAACAAACAAATATAGGACATAACCTCAAAAAGCGTTCGCATAACAAAACGATATCAAAAATACTATTAATTGATTTATAGATTCAGAATATCTCACAGAACGAATAGCATAACGTTTGCTTAAATAATAATGGAAGCTTATAGTTAATTTAATGTTTTTATATACTTCATAATTCGATAATCCTAACGTGCTGTCAAAAATATTTTAAACTGCTTAAATACCGAAATTTTAACAATCTTTTTGGATTTATTTTGACATGCATTCATAGCACATATCGACATGATGTTCTGTTTATTTGTAAAACCACTTTTTCACAGTATTGTAATCAACAACAATACAGGACATAACCTCAAAAACCGGTGAGTTACGTCGTGAGCGTAAAGTGGGCGGAGTCGCCGAAGACGCGGGATACGGAAAACATCCTTACAATACCCACAAGCGGTGTGAAATTTTGCAAAATTTTTGCTGTCTATTTATCTCTCATGATTTACGACGTAAAAACCCGGAGGAAGTGATTTATTCAAATCAAATTTGTATAGGTTGGGTAAAAAGAATTAGCTCTCTCCATATATTGTTACTCCAAAATTTTAAGTAACAATCTACAATAAACTTTTGGCGGAATTGTTTAGATGATGCGATTATTGCGACACATGCGACCAAAGTTAGAACTATTTTAGCAAATCTTGATAATATCATCAGATAGAAAGAGACAGCAAAATTTCCCAAATTATCACACCGCTTTAAAGTATTGTAAGGGTGTTCTTCGTGTCCCGCGTCTCCGTTGACTTCGCCCACACGTTTTGATACGCGACATAAATGGACATAAGTCAATAGTTTTTTAGTTTACATGCTATATTTTTGTTTATAACAATACTGTGAAAAAGTGGTTACACGAATAAAGTAAAACATTATGTCGACATGTGCTATGAATGGATGTAGAAATACTATAGTCCTAGCCACGCCCAGGTCCAGGTAAGTCCGGCAAAACCTATCAAAACTGACTACTCCAGCGTTCTCTCTTGTATATTATTGCTCTGGGGTCGTATATAAATAGTGCTACACGTAATGTCCTGGGACCAACCCCTTCCTGTATTGATCGCATAATATATGGTTTATTATTTCTAATTTTGTAACTGTTAATTCATGGTGAATTCCATTTTAATGATTTAATAAAACAAATCTTTAACTTTATTCCACTTTTAAATAACAATTCATACCAGATAGATTTACAAAATAATAAACTAAAAGTAACTTGTAACTAGTAAAATCATGCAGCAATACTGATAAATATAATTAAAGTAAAATCATGGTTTACCACCCCTGACATCCCAAAAATAGCACATAAGCCATAGAATTAGAACAACTTGTACTAGTCTGAAGATGGCCGTTATAGGCTGAAACCGGTCCAGTCAAAAAATAAAAAGTGGAATAAAGTTATAAATTTGTTTTATTAAATTATTATATGGTTTAATTCAAATAATACAGAAAAAACAGTACAACCCTTGTACAACCAGCATAACCGATTACCACACTTGTATATTTGCTCTCTGGAACTTTAGAATCAAATCTAAAAACCTAAAAATTGTAAATCAATATTTGAATCTGAAAATACTAATACGTGTGGGGAGAATTTGGAAATGAGTTTCCAGTAGTTAGCGCCATCTGTGATCCTGGCCTGACGTGATTGCTGGCCTTTTCTCGCGTGGCAGGCAGACGGGGTGGAACGCCACAAGGATACAGCGCTGCAAGGGCGCGCAACCCTCGCTTCGGTCACATTCGTACATCGCGACATACACACACCCCTGTTCCGTCATCAGAGTGGTACATACTCAAGTATCGCCCTTGAGAAAGGCCGCCATTCAGAATCGACGTTGCTTTAGGTAGCTTCAGCCAAACCATGGATGACCGTGTTCAAAATGTGAATATCCGGAAAGAATGCAAGGCTGCTGAAAGCGTAATGAATAGGATAGAGAAAGGGATGCTTATTTGTTTTGGGTACGTATAATTTTTAATATGAATACCACACAAGAGTCTCAACTGCTCCCAACCGTCTAGAGCCAGTGAGACTATGGCACCCCTAAATAGGGTATGTTGTGAGGCTGAAGGTACTGGGGAGGGGAAGGAGATTGGTAAGAGGAAGGTTGGGAAGTACCTGGCTATTCAGATCTGGTCACCAAACACGGCTAAAGCCATTTCAAGCAACATTTCGATTCTGAACGGTGGTCTTTTACCAGGGCGATACTTAGAGTATCTACCACTCTGGAACGTGCCGCAAATATACGTTTTTTAAATTATTTTTATATGAATTAAATGTCTTATGACACATATTATTTAAATAAAAGTTATTGGCGTACGCCGGGTTTGAACCCGCGACCTTTAGATTCGTAGCGTCTTACCCGACTATGGAGGCCGTCAAAAGTGAACGAAGAAAGGATTGTGAAAAAGTGTATTGGGCAAAAGTGAAGGAGGAAAAAGTCGGGGACGCCCGAGCAAGACATGGCACGATCAACTGAATCAAATACTCGAGGCGGGCCACGAGAAGAGTCAGAATAACAGAAGAGTATGTATGAGACGATGTATGAATGTGAATGAAGCAAGGAGTGTGTTCCAAGACAGAGTTGGATGGCGGTCCATCCTCTTGCTACTCCTGTGGGGAAACATCGTGATGGTTAGTTAGTCAAAAAAAAAAAAAAAACATATATTCAAGCCGCAGAAAGAGTTAAAAGCGAAAGTGATTGACGAAAGAAATCAAAGACGCCCCGGGAAGACATGGCACGACCAAGTGAATCGAGTCAGAAGAGCAGAAGAGCAGAAGAGCAGAAGAGCAGAAGAGCAGAAGAGCAGAAGAGCAGAAGAGCAGAAGAGCAGAAGAGCAGAAGAGCAGAAGAGCAGAAGAGCAGAAGAGCAGAAGAGCAGAAGAGCAGAAGAGCAGAAGAGCAGAAGAGCAGAAGAGCAGAAGAGCAGAAGAGCAGAAGAGCAGAAGAGCAGAAGAGCAGAAGAGCAGAAGAGCAGAAGAGCAGAAGAACGTAAGAGAGCAGAAGAAGAGAAGAGCAGAAGAGCAGAAGAGCAGAAGAGCAGAAGAGCAGAAAGAGCAGAAGAGCAGAAGAGCAGAAGAGCAGAAGTGCAGAAGAGCAGAAGAGCAGAAGAGCAGAAGAGCAGAAGAGCAGAAGAGCAGAAGAGCAGAAGAGCAGAAGAGCAGAAGAGCAGAAGTGCAGAAGAGCAGAAGAGCAGAAGAGTTTTTTTAAATGTGAATACCGCACAAGAGTCTAAACTGCTTTCAACTGCCTGAAGACAGTGGGATTATGGCACCTAGATTGGTCGCATAAGAAAACATCGCCCGTTTATCAGTTTATGCATATATTTGAAATCGCTCGTCTTGCGAAACACTGGCGAGCCAAGTGACGATTCCACTGTTGTAGATGTTTGCACTATTGGAGAGACACATCACAAGTCAGTTCTAAGTAAAGGATCACGATACTTTATTTGGCTATCTCGAGGAGGGGGAATCTTCTCGTTGGGCAGTCAAAAAGTATTGGAAGGCAAAAGGGCTTAAGCGACACTTCGGTTAAAATTAGTCAAATATGCAGTTTTGATCAGTTCTTTTTTCTGAATCGAAAGCTCCGACTCTCGTTTGGTTCTGAAGACTTTAGTGGCCCTTCAGCCATCTCAAATATGTGTACCATTTGAGAGAAGGCTTGACTCGAGCGACACAAGTTTGCGAATCTTTTATTTTTTTGTCGCTTCAGGTAACTCAGTGAGAGCAACGAGTAATCTGAGTTAACTTTTTGATTGGAAATCCAACCAGGTTCTGAAGACTTGTGAATTTTATTGCAAAACAAATTAAACTTTATAGTGCTCGGGTGTAAGCTTCCCTAATTGGCGCTTCAGCCCTTTTGCCTTTTCGGCGACGGTATAATTTTCTCTGGGTAAATAAATTACTAAATAAACGTAGGCGGATTATACTGATTTAAAAAATGCTTCATTTTTGGTATATATTTTAATAATTAATACTTATCAAAAATATTATTTAATGATAAAAAAAAATCTGCGATGTAAGTATTTTTACACTTCGAAATAATTATTCAACTAACTAAGTAGTTAAACATCACAAGGGTGGGCAGAAGGATATACTGCCACACAACTTTGTCTTGGCACATACTCCTTGATTGATATTCGTATCATATCAATAAGCTCTCATGCGGAACAATATCGTCACCGAGCGGATCCGGACGTTGGTGTGAATCTACCATAAATTTACACACATTTTGTTTGTTTTTCTCTAAAACACTCAACTTTTCAGACCCCTAACGAATCCACATTCGGAAAAAATCTAAACTCGACGCGCATGCGTGATATTTTTCAGTGAGGTAATCTTTTGTGCTGCAGGGGCCAGTCTAGTGAGCTCCATGTCAAACTTCCAGATTATTATTGGACAATTTGAGAAGACATTTTCCGCAATCTTGTATTTGGCAATCGCAAGACACGAGTTGCCGGTTGCCGCCTTGACCCCACCAGCTGGAGGTTACTTCTTACAAAATAATTTAAAGAAAAATCATATCAACATGTTATTCATTTATTCTTGTTAAAATATTTAAAAAAACATGGGTTTGGTCCATTTCTGTCTCACTAGGATATTCCTGTGTCGAGACAGACGTAGTGTACATAAATTATATAATATTAAATTTAAATATTAATAATAAAGAATTACTAAGAATGACCTATTTCGCTTTCTGTCAATCCATAATTCAATATGGTATAATAACCCTTTACATCGCACAAAAATTATTAATTAAAATAATCCTACAAAATTTTTTTTTATATCATTCAGAACTTTCATTTAAAGAATTTAAAGTCAGAAAATTAAATACCCTTTATTTTTACCACGCCACATTACAAATATATAAAGAAGAAATTTTAAATAAATACGAATCATACAAAAAAATCTTAGACAAAAATACACATTACCGACCCCGATATGTAAAATAAAACGATTAGTCTGCAAAGTTACAAATATCTAGGAATAAAATTCTTTTAATAGTTTACCGGAAAAAATAAGATTGATAAATGATAATCTCAAAGAATTCAAAATACAATTACAAAACTTCACTGCAAACTTAAAATAAATGTTTTTGAAAAATCATTACAGCAAATTATTAGTAACTAAATAAATAACACCCCCCTCATACACACAAGCACAGCTTTTTTATGAGGGTACACCTTTATAATTTATAATGAAATGTTAGATTTAAAAATATATATATTAACACTTTATATTATAATGTTAAATCTCTGTTTTATAAAAAAAAAATTAATACTATTAAATATTAAAAAAATAAGATAAAAAACAATAAAAAGGAAAAAGGAGAAAAGAAATGAAAGATGAAATTTAATGAAAATTAGAACAAAGTTATTACATGGAGGTTGCATTTTATAGATAGTGTTTAGGTTGTGCACAAAAATAAAAAGTAAATACCCTTTTTTTATTTATTTTTTTATTATTATACAACAGATATAAACCCAATAACAGTACAATGGAACAACAAGTAAGCAATTTCAAATTATAAAATTTTTAAATTAATAAGTTTTTTGAACTTTTGTAAATTATCTGAAAATATATCAATATATATAGATGATGTATTTAACAGAATTATACCTCTTGTCATGCTATGCTGAGCCAGAACATCTGTTCGACCATAGGGTATTCTGAACATTGCATGATTTCTGCTGCGACAGTATTTTTCTGGTACGAATAAGCAGTAGCATGCCAAGAGGTATGGACAGTCGATTAAGTGATTTATAATTTTAAAGCCTATTGTCATGAGACCAGCATTGCGCCTAGTCTCTAAGCTTTGATAATGTGTCTCCTCGAGTAGTTCCATGTGATGCATGAACATAGGGTATGCTCCGTGGGAACGCATGTACACATACCTGAGGAATTTTTTTTGAATCTGTTCCAACATATTTATGTATTTGGTTTGATGTGGAGCCCAGACAGTGCTAGCGTACTCCAACTTGCTTCTGATCACTCCATTGAAGAGGGCTGTCATCGCATTTGTGTTATTAAACTCTTTGCACCTTCTGATTACAAAACCAAGAAGTTTATAACAATTTGAAGTAAGCTGCACTATATGACTCGAAAACGTTAGCCTGGGATCAAAAACCACCCCGAGATCTTTGATGGTAAATACGCGGGTTAAAATTTCACTATTCATAATATATTTGAAAAAAAAAGGATTTTTAGATCGGCTATTTGTCATAATGACGCATTTTTTTATATTAAAATTTAAATTATTGCTTCTCGACCAGTTCGAAATTGCATCTAGGTCGGCTTGTAGTTTGTCAAAATCTTCATCCGATTCAATCTCCTTTAAAAGTTTGAGATCGTCCGCAAACAATAAGCACGAGCTGTGACGTATGCAATCCTGGATGTCGTCTATCAAGATAAGGAACAATAGGGGACCGAGATTTGAGCCTTTTGGAATACCTGACAGAGCTGCGAAGTTATCGGACTCGTGTCCATTTATTGATACGTACTGGCTTCTATCTTTTAGATATGATGAAAAAAATGTCAGTAATGATTGGTTGAATCCTATTTTGTACATTTTTCTCAGCAAGATATCATGGTCTACGCGGTCGAATACCTTGGCAAAATCCGTATATATTACATCCGTCTGGTGTCTGGCGTCTAAACCTTCTGCTACCCGTCTAGAAAGCGATAGAAGATTGGTCGCGGTAGATTTTTTAGGTAGGAATCCGTGTTGATTCCCTCTTAGGAACGGCGTGATTTGAGCCCGTATCTTATTACAAATAATAATTTCGAAAATTTTCGGAATCGTTGATAATATTGCCACAGGTCTATATGTTGTTACGTCTGTCTTATCACCACCCTTATGTATAGGGATAACCCTTGTGGTTTTCCAGCACTGTGGGAATGTAGATGAGACAGAGCAGAGGTTAAATATATAGCATACTTGTGTCCAAAACACGCATTTTTTTCTTCTATTCACTATCTGAACTGTTATGTTGCATTGAAATATCGCCGGTACAGTCACTTTCACATTAAAAAACAAAGTCATCATCACTAATTTCGTCTTCATTCATATTTACTTTGGAGTAAAAAAATATTTAAATAAATAACTGCGTATTAATTGTTAAAAACAAAAAAATGTAGCACAATACACAAGCATTCAGTAGCAGGTACTAGACGCAACTAACTGTAAACATGAAGAAACCTGTCCGTGCACCCTTGGATCATGTAAACAATAAAATGTATGACTATTGTTCATGGCGCCGCTGCGGCGCCTAACGAGTGGAATCAAAATTTTATATGGCGCCGTAGCGGCGCCTCTCGAGTGATAAGGGTTAAATATAAATATTATACACTCATACAAGGTTTGTACATTCAAATTCGTTCAAGGTAAAAAAAAAATATCTTGCATATTCTTATCGGTTTCTATTTTTAACGTAGATTTTAATTTGTCATTTAATGCGCCGCGTAATGATATTTGCGACACATGTTGTACATTCTCTCAAATGAGTGAGAGAGAAAAGTTGATAAATAAACTTGAATATATACAGATGTTACCAAAAGACTCAGACCGGCTTATGAAACACAATATAAACTTTAAGAAATGAATGTCACTTGGTAGAGGTAACAAACTTGCAAACGGAATGTTGTTGCCAAAGACGAATGCGAAGGCTTTATTTTAGCGGAGAAAATAAGCTGTCAACAACTGAGCAGTGTTTAATGTGAATAAAATGGCATCCTGCCATACTCGTATGTGGGACGAAGCGACTGCTAGAAGGGGCTCCATTTAAATTGCCCTTCCATTTACAATCTCGTGCAATAGTATTCCAATGGCAAAGAATGGATTTTTTTCTCTGATACTTTTTTTAAAAATATATTTTTTTATTTGAATACCACATAAGAGTCTCAACTGCTCCCAACCGTCTAGAGCCAGTGAGAATATGGCATCCCCAATTGGGGTATGTTGTGAGGCTGAAGGTAGTGGGGAGGGGAAGGAGATAGGAAAGAGGAAGGTTGGAAAATACCTGGCTATTCAGATCTGGTCACCGAACACGGCTAAAGCCATTTCAAGCATTGTTTCGATTCTAAATGGTGGTCTTTCACCAGGGCGATACTTAGAGTATCTACCACTCTGGAACGTGCCGCAAATATACTTTTTATTATTTTTGTATGAATTTAATATGTTACGACACATATTAATTAAATAAAGTTATTGGCGCACGCCGGGTTTGAACCCGCGATCTTTGGATTCGTAGTCGAGCGTCTTACCGCTCGACCATGGAGGCCGTCAAATGCGGATGTCAGAACCGAAACGCATGACAGCCAAGTCCATAATAATAATAATAATAATATTTGGACGATTTGTATAGCGCCGTTTTTGTGAAAAATCACCTCATGGGCGCTGTACAGATGTAGCTATGAAGTGAACAAACTACACATTCTAATGGTAAATCAGATGTTTTTCTAATTGGATGGTACACCGGCGTACAGATGGCCAGTAAAAATAGTATTTTGAAAATTGACCAAAAGGATTATTTAGATTTTTATGTTTAAAAAAAAAAATAAATTAAAAATAGATTCAGAAGACCAAAATGTCAAATGGCTAAAAATTGAATGGATTCAGTACCGAAAAGACGATCTTTACACAAGACGTTTTAATATAACTTGGAAAATATAGCAATTGTGGGCGAGCTACAGCAAAAATATAATGCTCCCATCGTAGCCTGCCCGAGGAAAGAATTAAAGATTTGATGGATTTGTGCACCATGTGCATGGTTCGAGAGCGATGACATTCCTTTTAAAAATCGTTTTGAAGTACCTTTTCCATTGAAAATGATTAGATAAATAGGGGCTCGTCTTCTTAGCTCATGCGATTGTACTTCAGCATTGTAACACACCAATCATTTTTCAGCAGATAAAAGGACAAACAGAAATTATTTTTAAAAATATGACGAAAAAGCTATTGTTTTCCGACACTATTCAAGTTTTTTTGAATTTGTATTCGTTCACCTCGTACATTCATGACAAATTCTTTTAATTTGTGAGTCTTTATGTCACTCAACTGATACTAGAAGTGCTATGGTAAGTCCTTAACACGATTTTTTTCCCAAATAGATAAATTTAGAACTCTGAACTTGCCGAATAACTGTTTACTAGATATATAGAAAATTATTTCCAGCAAAAACAAAAGCCTATCTAAATTGTAACGTATGTGCGTAAAGTAAGACCTATGTACATGGTCTGTTCAAAAGAAAAGGTGAATTTTGAATTTTCGTGGGCTGTGTACATTCGATTATCGATTTTTTTTGTTATGTTGGCACCTTGGAGTAACAATGTATGGAGAGAGAGCTAATTATTTTTACCACACCTAAACAAACTTGCGATAAATCACTTTCTCCGGGTTTTTACGTCGAACACCATGAGAGAGAAAGAGACAACAAATATAATACACCGCTTCTATGTACTGTCACGATGTTCTTGGGCTCCTGAGTCACCGCGGGACTCTGCCCACATTTTTATTGCCACTAAACTTGACAATATTGAACGGTTTTTTAGGTTATATGCTATATTTTTGTTGATAACAATACTGTGAAAAAGTGGTTATGCGAATAAACAAAAACTTTATGTCGATATGTGCTATGAATGGATGTATAAATACCCTAGCCTTAGTCTTAGCCACGCCTAGGTCCGCCGAGTCAGGTAAAAATCATCAAAAACTGACTACACTGCATTGGATACGTTTCACTCTATATACTCTAAGGTTGGTACACATATTTTTATCATATGTTAGCATTATCAGCCATTTTGGATTAGTGGTTTGTTTTTGACAACTGGAAAGGTTAGTCACGTTTTTGTGTGTTCTTCGATTTTTTACTTATGAAAAAAATGGATCAAAGAATAAAATCCATGGTAATCCAAGAGTGGTAGATATCCTCAGAATCTTTCATCTTTTCGCGTCACCTGTCGGTGTTGTTTGTTAGAGGTCAGAGTATTTGAATGTGAAAACATTTAGATATATCGCATACTTCCATTTTGCCAAAAGCAAGTTATTTGAAATTATCAAAACTACAGTAGGTTGAAGGTCGCGCAATCAGAGTTGACTCGAACAACTCATACTTAGACGATGCGTATTTGTGTATATCTGTGTCATTTTTCGAGCCAGAATAAACGACGTTTAATTCTGCAGGAAAATTCTATGATTTTCTCAAAATTTGGATTTTTTTCATTTAATCGTCTTCAGAGCATTATTCCTAGCGACAGAACAAAGGATTTGTAATTTTCCTAAAGATTTGTACGATAATATGATTATTCTGTTCACAAATGTATGTGTTGAATAACGTTTGTGTGAATACATTAAAAATAATACCCTTGAATCGACAAAACACTTATTGCAATACCACGGGACGTTGGCAGTTAGTGAGAGAGTAATCATTCGCTTATAACATATTATGTAAAAAGAAGAGAAGTCCAGAGAAGAGCTACTACTGGAGAGGAGTTATTTATTTTTGAAAGGTGGTGCCAGAAAAGAAAAAGAGCTGGTCAAATGATCGATATTTTCAGAATTGGGTCCTTTTACCAGGAACCTACAGCGGTTCCAGTTACCGGTGACTGGCGAGGAACCGGTTATTTATCCAGTTCTTTTTTGAACCGGTGCCTGGTGCCAGAAAAGTTGCCAGCTCGGACAAATGATATCGATTTTTATTTTCCAAAAAAGGAACCGGTTCCTCACAGAAATAATATCGACAGTTCCAGTGACTGGCTTGGAACCGGTTCCTTTTAACCAATACAGGAACATCGACCATCTCTACAGCGGCCTTATTGCTCAAAAATTCCAACGAAGACGTGTTTATATTTTTAAATCATGTATTTTATTTTTTTAAAGAAAATACTTCACAAGAGTCCCAACCGTTTGGAGCCAGTTGGACTATGGCATCTCCAATTGCGGTATGTTGTGAGCATGAAGGTAGTGGGTAGGAGAAGGAGATAAGGAAGAGGTAGGTTGGGAAGTACCAGGCTATCCAGATCTGGTCACTCAACACGGTTCAAGTCATTTCAAGCAACGTTTCAATTCTGAATGGTGATCTTTCACCAGGGCGATACTAACAGTATCTACCACTCTGGAACGCGCCACAAATATACTATACATTATTTTCTATGAATTCTATGAGTTTTTTATTTTGTAAATTAACGGACTAAAGTCCAATTACAAAAACACATACAAAACAAGAAATGGGAAAAAGAGCAACAGAGAAAAACAGCCAATACATTATATTAAATGAAGCGATGACAAAAATAGGACAAAATAAACATAATAGAGAACATTCAAGCCATGGTCTAGTCAAAGTCGTAAAGAATGATAAAAATCATTTAGACTGCTACCGAAAAATTTCAAGACCATGGCTTGAGTTAGCAAGTCTTGACATTCTGGACATTGGAGAATGATAACCATAATTATTATAGTGATGATTGAGGAACAGCAATTCATTGCTTAAGTTTATTAGTCTACGGCAAGGAATGTTGAACTGGATAAGTTGTAACAGAGAAGGTGAATCAATAAAACAGTTTAATAATTTTGTGAATGAAAATTAAATCAAAGTCTTTCCTGCGCTTTTCTAATGAAGACATTTTCAATAATTGTTCAATTTCTTCAAATGGATAATCGCCTCTTTTCTCGCTCTAATCTCCGTGCAATACCGCGTAAGCGATGTTGTACGGATTCAATATGGTGAATATGATCGGTATAGAAAGGGGACTAAATTATACTAGCATATTCTAGATGAGGGCGAACTAATGAGCAGTAAATGGTTTTTAGGGTCTTTATATTCTTAAAGTCACATGCCAAGAAGTCTTAGTGATTTATTAGCTACATTATTAATGTGATCACGAAAAGAAAGATTATAGTCTAGAGTGACACCGAGATCTTTTATAATAATAATAAAAAAAATAATAAAAGTTTTATTCCGGAAGGTATGCAGGAGTAGTGCAATGCAATACCTTCCATAATTGATATCAATACATTGTAATAATAATAGTAACAAAATAATAATGAACAGAAATTCATAAGAAATAAATAAATAAGATCTGACGGTGGGTAGGGAGACACTATTTAATCCATAATTGAAGGGGATCGGTTTATGAGTTCTATGAAATGACATAATTTTACATTAATCAATGTTTAGTCCTTGGCAGTTAGTTTCACACCATTCATTAAATGACACATATTAATTAAAAAAAAGTTATTTGCGCTCGCCGGGTTTGAACCCGCAACCCCTGAGTTCGTAGTGGAGCGTCTTACCACTCGGCCACGGAGGCGGTCGAATATCGGTCAATAATATTTATTCTAATTCCTGAATACGAAAGATTGATCGTATTTATTTATTTAATTAATTATATACGCCCTTGTGGGCTTTTACATAATAGTGTAATATATAATATAAAATAATAGTGACGTAAAAATAACATAGAGTAAATGATTAGCACCCAAACACATGAGTAAGTTAAATATTATAATGCAATAAATTAACAGTAATATTTTTAGAAGAGGTATGCTATTATAGCCTTCTTGTATTAGCATTATCACAGTGAAGGGTACTCAGTAGCGATTATTTTTCGACATCATTTGTGAAGAGAATGAAAAGAAGTGGACCCAGAACGGATCCTTGAGGTACTCCTGAAGAAAGTGTGGCGAAGTCAGAATGCTTATTTCCAACCTTCACGGCTTGTAAGCAATTATTTAGATAGGGGATACCAGCCAATTTTTGATTTCGGAAGTCAAACCAAATGTTGCTTCTAATCTTTCGATGAGAAAGTCGTGATCAATCGTGTCAAAAGCAGCGCTCATGTCTAAGAGTGAAATAAGTGCCAGCTTACCCGACTCTATGGCAAGAGTTATGTCTGGCAGCATACGAAGTAGTCCGGTTTCCGTTGAATGAAACCTTCTGTATGCGGATTGGCGATTCGTGAACAATTTGTTTGAATTTAAGTGGTTGGTTATTTGGGCAGCCACAATTTTTTCCAGAATTTTTGAAATAAAAGGCAGATTTGAGACGGGTCGATAATTACCTAATTATCGACATCTAGTTGTGGTTTTTTTAAATATTGGAGTAACTACGGCTGACTTAAGTGATTCTGGGAAGTCACCTGTGCTGAGAGACTTGTTAAAAACGTGAACCAGGAACGGAGCTAAAACAACGGAACATTGTTTGAATAGCCGAACTGCGTATTTGGCGAACGTGAAATACATTTTCCTACTTCTTCCAGCGTTGTGGGTTAATGCATACTTAATAAGTACCGAGCATCAAAAGGAACAACACTTTTACTCGTGAGTGATATTTTTTAACCTTTGTGAATGGGCCTTTATTTTACTTATCTTTATTTTACATTACTTGAATAATTGCCTCTTTTTGTTTACAACACGAAGCATAGTGATAAACGCGATAACGGGACATTATTTTTAAAAATTAGTTACTAGGTTAAGAAGCGTAACAAGCCCAATAGAATTTCTGTTCAAACCAAAAAAAACTTTTTAGGCTCTTATTCCTTAAATTCATTGGAAGATTTTCATCATTATCTGTTCCTTACTACGAAAAAATTGAAAAAGACCTTTGACATACTATATTTTAAATTTGCTCTCATGCCCTAAAAAAAAATAAATAAAGAAACAAATAAAAACATATGTAAGAATCAGCTAAATTACTAATTAAAATACAAAAATGAAAAAAAATAACAAAAAAAACAACAACAAAAAAACAAATAAAAAAAATAAAATCGGTAATACTTTTTTAAATTTTTCATTTCGATGAAAAAAAACCGATTTCTCAGAAAAATATTATCATCGGTTCTAGTGACCGAAAAGATATCACCAAAAAGTAACTGAGACGGAGATATCGACCATCTCTGACCGTCTTTTGCCATCAGTAATATTTGCACTTTTGTCTCGCAAACATGTTCCTTGCCGTGTTCCTGTTGGTGTTCGCATCGATCTTTGGTGAGTTCATTCAATGTTGTGACCTGTTTATATCTATAAGAATGTTTTGAATCATGTTTATGCAGTAAGAACAGTGGCTAGATCGATGAAGAATTCAAATAATGAGAAATTACCTTACAATGTGGCCAATTAAAAACTAAAAAATTATGAATGATATATTTTACCGGTGAATTGTTGTTTAGAATGAAATGTGATTACCGCACGAGAAACGTAACTGTCCGGAGCCAGGGGGCTACGGCAGCCCTGCTTGGGGTGAGTTGTGAGGAGCAAGACGGCATTGCCACCTGACGTTTGTGCTCCAAATATTGCAATCCGTTGCAATCAGATAAGGGAATCTATACAAATCGATCGTCGAAATCTTCTCAAAAGGTAATCGATTTCATCTGCCTGTCTGGGGCCCAGGAGTCGAAAGATCTCATGTACATTGGCGACAATAGTTTTCTTTCGGATGGGTTTAGATCACACTTCTAGGGATCATCTGTTCAGGGGTGAATATGATACGAATTCTTCGCCGGTTTTCTGCAAAAAAATTGAATTATTTTCATTGACTGAATTAATGTTACGTTTATTTCAGCCCCAGCGACTACAATCTCCAACTCGAGGTAAGTTATAATAATTATATATATATAAATATACATATATATATTTCGTTTAGTATATTATTTTGTATCGATTAGAGCTGCTCTGGTATGATGATAGGGAGGAAGGTTTTGATTGCTCTTTGCACTGAAATTGTACGCTTTAAAATACCAAATTGTTGACTTATATAAATTATTATTGCGTCGAAGTGAAAAGATTTTAGAATGGTCACTGGGCACATGAACAACTCACTGTTAGGGGCTCACTTTGTGTGTGTGAAGAGAGTCTAAAGGAGTCCGAGGCTGATAGAAGTGTCATTAAAGAGAGGGAGGCTTAGATGGATCATTGGATGGAACTTAAAGTAAGACGTAGGAAGGAAAGGAAGTGCCAGAAGTGAATAGAACAAGTCGGGTACACCTCAACGTAACGCGGCAGGATCGGGTGAATCAAGTGGCGTCGAGTTATTTCAAGAGTTTGCATGACAGAAAAGTGTGTATGGGATCATGTATGAATGTGAATGAAACAAGGAGCGCGTGTGGCATATCAGCTGTTAGTTAGCGTAGCGGTTATGTAACTTAGTTGGTTAGTTGACTGCCTAATGACCGCCTTCTTGTCCACTTGCAGTTGCCTCCTGCCCGCGCCCCCGGCCAACGGGGGGTACGTGTCCAGCGGCGGGGCGGCAGCGCCGGGGGAAGAGGTGAGCCGCCTGAGCGTGCTGGAGTACTCCTGCAGCCCCGGCTTCGCCCCCAGCGACAATCGCTCAGTTTGTGAAGGAAACAATGTTTGGAATCCGAAACCTACTTGCGCAAGTAAGGACACTTTCCTTTCAGAAAACTTCACTTTGAACTGGAAGTTAATGTTTTGACACACTGCTAGTAAAAACATTAAAACCAAAGAAACACGTCAAACATTTAGTCGGTTCCCGATATTTAAAAAGCGAGATGAAGTTTTAAAAAAGTAAACGAATTCTATGAATACTGATTGTGATTATACCAACCAACCGCTACAACATGATTTTGTGTCATTTCAATCAGCTCTGCTCCTGAAGTTTTGAATTTCGTTCTTAAGAATGGCTACAACTGTTTATTCAATGATTGTGTAACTGCTTTAATTAAAACTAATAAAAAACAATTTGCGTAGTGCAATGACACAAGACAGGTTGTTTGGTTTAACTACAATTTCTTTCACCAGGGCGATACATAGATTTTCTACCACCAGAGCAAAGTGATTCTACCGGTGGCTTCTAAAGTATAGCTGTTGAGTTATAAAATAATACTTCGATGGCCCCAACGATCCAACAGTTACACATCAAACTAATATATTGAACGCATCGCAGTTTCAACAGTCACATGTGCCTATTATTCTAGCTTTGGCGCCAAATAAACAAAGAGGTGGAAGAGTGTATACTTCTTGAAAGGTATTATGCGTTATTTATTGAACGCATCGCAGTTTCAACAGTCACATGTGCCTATTATTCTAGCTTTGGCGCCAAATAAACAAAGAGGTGGAAGAGTGTATACTTCTTGAAAGGTATTATGCGTTATTTATTGAACGCATCGCAGTTTCAACAGTCACATGTGCCTATTATTCTAGCTTTGGCGCCAAATAAACAAAGAGGTGGAAGAGTGTATACTTCTTGAAAGGTATTATGCGTTATTTATTGAACGCATCGCAGTTTCAACAGTCACATGTGCCTATTATTCTAGCTTTGGCGCCAAATAAACAAAGAGGTGGAAGAGTGTATACTTCTTGAAAGGTATTATGCGTTATTTATTGAACGCATCGCAGTTTCAACAGTCACATGTGCCTATTATTCTAGCTTTGGCGCCAAATAAACAAAGAGGTGGAAGAGTGTATACTTCTTGAAAGGTATTATGTTTATTTATTGAACGCATCGCAGTTTCAACAGTCACATGTGCCTATTATTCTAGCTTTGGCACAAACAAAGAGGTGGAAGAGTGTATACTTCTTGAAAGGTATGCGTTATTTATTGAACGCATCGCAGTTTCAACAGTCACATGTGCCTATTATTCTAGCTTTGGCGCCAAATAAACAAAGAGGTGGAAGAGTGTATACTTCTTGAAAGGTATTATGCGTTATTTATTGAACGCATCGCAGTTTCAACAGTGTATATGTGCCTAAATTCTGGAAGAGTGTATAAATAAACAAAGAGGTGGAAGAGTGTATACTTCTTGAAAGGTATTATGCGTTATTTATTGAACGCATCGCAGTTTCTTAAAAGTGAGGTGGAAGAGTGTATACTTCTTAAAGAGGTGGAAGAGTGTATACTTCGTAAAGAGGTGGAAGAGTGTATACTTCTTGAAGAGGTGGAAGAGTGTATACTTCTTAAACGCATGGAAGAGTGTATACTTCAATGGAAGTCACAGTGTATACTTCCTATTATGGAAGAGTGTATACTTCTTGAAAGGTGGAAGAGTGTATAAATATGAGGTGGAAGAGTGTATACTTCTTAAAGAGGTGGAAGAGTGTATACTTCTTGAAAGGTATTATGGAAGAGTGTATACTTCTTGAAAGGTATTATGGAAGAGTGTATACTTCTTGAAAGGTATTATGGAAGAGTGTATACTTTGAAAGGTATTATGGAAGAGTGTATACTTTGAAAGGTATTATGGAAGAGTGTATACTTCTTGAAAGGTATTATGGAAGAGTGTATACTTCTTGAAAGGTATTATGGAAGAGTGTATACTTCTTGAAAGGTATTATGGAAGAGTGTATACTTCTTGAAAGGTATTATGGAAGAGTGTATACTTCTTGAAAGGTATTATGGAAGAGTGTATACTTCTTGAAAGGTATTATGGAAGAGTGTATACTTTGAAAGGTATTATGGAAGAGTGTATACTTTGAAAGGTATTATGGAAGAGTGTATACTTCTTGAAAGGTATTATGAAGAGGGAAGACGAAAGGTATTATGGAAGAGTGTATACTTCTTGAAAGGTATTATGGAAGAGTGTATACTTCTTGAAAGGTATTATGGAAGAGTGTATACTTCTTGAAAGGTATTATGGAAGAGTGTATACTTCTTGAAAGGTATTATGGAAGAGTGTATACTTCTTGAAAGGTATTATGGAAGAGTGTATACTTCTTGAAAGGTATTATGGAAGAGTGTATACTTCTTGAAAGGTATTATGGAAGAGTGTATACTTCTTGAAAGGTATTATGGAAGAGTGTATACTTCTTGAAAGGTATTATGGAAGAGTGTATACTTCTTGAAAGGTATTATGGAAGAGTGTATACTTCTTGAAAGGTATTATGGAAGAGTGTATACTTCTTGAAAGGTATTATGGAAGAGTGTATACTTCTTGAAAGGTATTATGGAAGAGTGTATACTTATTGAAAGGTATTATGGAAGAGTGTATACTTCTTGAAAGGTATTATGCGTTATTTGGAATGATCTCACTCTTTTCCTTTTTTGTTTTTTTTGGCTCTAAGAAAAAACAATAAGTACATTACAAGACTCTAAAAACCCTTTACTGCTCATTAGTTCGCCCTAATTTAGAATATGCTAGCGTAATTTGGTCCCCTTTCTATACCGTTCATATTCATCATATTGAATCCGTACAACATCGCTTCTTACGCGGTATTGCATGGAGATTGGGGCGAGAAAGAGGCGATTATTCATATGATGAAATTGAACAATTATTGAAAATGTCTCCATTAGAAAAGCGCAGGAAAGACTTCGATTTAATTTTCATTTACAAAATTATTAATTGTTTTATTGACTCACCTTCTCTGTTGCGACTTATCCAGTTCAACATTCCTTGCCGTAGACTCAGAAACAATGAATTGCTGTTCCTCAATCATCACAATACTAATTACGGGTATAATTCTCCAATGTCCAGAATGTCAAGACTTGTTAATTCAAGCCATGGTCTTGAAATTTTTGGTAGCAGTCTAAATGATTTTCGTCATGCTTTACGACTCTACCAAAACTTTGACTAGACCATGGCTTGAATGTTCTCTCTTATGTTTATTTTGCCTTATTTTTGTCATCGCTTCATTTATTTCAATTTATATGCTATTCCTTCTCTGTTACTCTTTTTTATATTTCGTGTTTTATATGAATTTTTGTAATTGGACTTTAGTCCGTTAATTTATAAATAAATAAAGACGAGAGAGTACCACCAATAGTTTTCACACCTTGTTGTTGGTTGTCATTGGTGCACAATAGCTTAGGTTAATTATAATCTCAACAAATAAATGCGCAATCAGAATTTTTAGAAACACGTTAAACTGATTCAGTATGTGAATTATAGACCTCCAAAAGAGAAGAGGGGGAAATATAGACACAACCAATTAAGGTTTTTGCTACCACGTACCATGAATAATTAATCAGAAACATTGTTAGACGATTCGATAAAATTTCAAGAGTATCTTTTATTTACACACACCATGACTTCACCTCCTCTAGACTTGTTTGAAGAAGAGGAGCGGTCACAACGAAAATAAATACAATAAAAAACCTGTAGCATAGTACAGCCGAATTACGCAAAATTACGGGTCTGCCAGGTTTCACTAAGAAATATAAAATCCTTTGGTCATTTCTAGAACTAAATTCTACCACCAACTCTTAATAATTCGGTTTTAAAAGAAACACCAGCACCCATGACGCTATTGCTACAATATATTTATACACCGCTCTAGACTCGGATAAAAAATATATGGGAATATTTATATACCTTAAAAAAGCTTTTGATAGTATATCGCACGTAAATTTAATAGAAAAAACAAAATAAAAAACTGGACCAAATGGAATTGTTTTATCATAATTTATAAGTTTTTTAGAAAAAAGACCTCCACAAGTCAAATTACTAAATGAATTAAGTAACTCGGAAAGTAGTAACTTCTCGATACCACAAGGCACAGTTTTGGGGCCACTTTTGTTCATTATGTATGGAAACGACTGATTTGAAGTCGTTAAATATGGAGAAATTGTCTCACGGTACTACTCCTACAAGCAAATACATGGTTCGAATTAAAAAAAGGCTTGTGTTAGCCTTATTAATGAATTATGAGTTAGTGAGTTGAAAATGTGGGTTGACAAAAACTTGCTCACGTTAAATTCTAAAAAAACATATTATGTACCATTCTTTATTCAAAAACAAAAAACACCGTTCGAAATAAACACTAAAATTCATTCCACGCTAAATGACAAACACCACCACTGTGATTTATTTTGTACAAACATTGAAAGCCAAACTTCAATCAAATATCTTGGCATCACTATCGACCAATGCTTGGAATGGTCACCACATATAACTATTCTTGAAAATAGACTTCGAAAATTAACATATATGTTTAAATGCTTAAGGTATATTATTAATGAAAAATTACTAAGAATGACCTACTTTGCTTTCTGTCAATCCACAATTCAAAATGGTATAATAGGATGGGGTGACACTCATAAAACTTACACACAAACCCTTTAAAAATTATTGATTAAAATAATCGTAATAAGAAATATTTTTATAACCTTCAAAACTTTTATTTAAAGTCAGAAAATTAAATACTTTTTATTTGTACCACGCCGTGTTACAAATATATAAAGAAGAAATTTTAAATAAAACCATCTAAAAATACAAAAAACCTGAGGCCAAAATGCACTTCACCGATTCCGATATGTAAAAAAACAATTAGTCAACAAAGTTACAAATATCGTGGAATAAATTTCTTTAAAAGTTTATTACACACAGGAACTGTTTTACCCATCTCTGAACTTTTTTTCACGATTTATGATAAAGATCATGATTTTGGATAGTTTTAACTTGCATAACATATCTGTTATGTATTATTTTCTCGTTGCTGTTGTAGGTTAGGTAATTTAGTGTTAACAAAACAGCGCTATATAAATTCACTGTTGTTGTTATTATATTACTAACGGGTCAGGAATCATCGAGCGAATGTGTCTAACATTTTGCTTTGTTGCAGTTCTCCCTTCGCCTGCGCTTCTTTGGCCTGTTGGAGAGGTCCCACACTTGCGGTAAGTTACATCGCTCATTCGTCTTATATTCCAAGGGTCGCTTTCTATTCCTCCACGCGGGCACCTCCACCCTCGAAGAGAACCTTCCGTGAAATGTCAGGCCAGGTCCTCTGCTGACTTTTTACACAAATAGACAAACAGAGGAACAGAGCTCCAGGCTAATTAAGGCTCCTTCTTTTTCGAATCGGTGAGTTATTTTGGCTTGTTGAAATAAGGAATTAGTTTTTCTGCTATGGGAAAATATAACACGGGGGGTGGCTACAGGAAGTGATCTTTCCGGAGGATTTATTTTGACTTTTTATATTTTGTTTGTGCACATTCCTCATACAGGATTATCTATGTGCATATTTTCTTGGTAAAGATAAAAAATAGATCTCTACACCCTTAATTTCGAAAAAGATTTCGGGGCTTCCAGAGCTAGCTGGATGGCTTTATTTTGACAAATTGTGGTATTTTAAGTGTAATTTGCAAGCTTGTGACCGGACGGGGCCAAAATAATTCACCGGTCTGAAAAAGCAGGGAGCTTTAATGGCCCGAAACTTTATAAGACAATTTTATGTTTCCTCTCTTTGTCAGTTGCATGCCACTCTGACATGCATTAGGATTGGTATCAGCACTTCATTGTGAACTGCTCGCATCTTTCCACGTGCCGCGACTTCTGTGGCCCAGCGGTAAGATTCACGTGCTCAAGTCTCGGCGTTCGCAAGTAAATGCAGTATTAATGTCAAACAATGTATGGCATATTTGCGACCCGTTAGAGAGCGGTTAGTACCACCCTGGTGGGAGGCCACCATTCAGAATTGAAATGTTCCTTAAAATGACAATAGCTATGTTTAGTAGCTAAATCTGAATGGCCAGGCACATACTTCTCAACCTTCCCCTTTCTCGTATCGTACCTCTTGCCATTCCTTTCAGCTTCAGAACGGGGTCCCACTATAAGGCCTCACTGGCTTTGGGCAGTAAAGACTTGTGGCGTTCCCTTTTTAAAAAATCTCTTGAAAATGAATCGCAGAATGAATTTGTTTCCAACTCTTTGGAAATATAAACCATTTTTTTGATTTTTTGTATTTGATTATCATTTAATAATAAAAAAATTAAAAAATTGGACCATTTAATTAACCTTCTTTTTTTAATTTCCAGTGATAAAAGAAATGTTTACTGTTTTTTACCGGAGGTTCCCGAAAACGGTCGCTACACCTTGCAAACAGGCGTCGAACCCGTTCCTGGAGAGAGGGTGAACACTTTCACCGTCATATCATTCACGTGCAACGCCGGGTACACGAGGCTTGTAGATATAGCGGTGTGCCAGGGAAGTGGAGATTGGTCCACGACGGGACGTTGTCAAGAGTAAGTACGCTGCAATCAAATGCACAATTAAAAAAAATCGTTTTGCTTTTTAAACTTTATTTTAAAAAGAGAATACTGCACAAGAGTCCCAACCGTCTGGAGCCAGCGGGACTATGGCATCCCCAATCGGGATATCTTCGTCAAAAACCTTCAACTTGACTTACAAATAATATTAAAATGATTTTAATCACATGGGAGGTTTTGTTGGACATGAAATGACACATGGGAGGTTTTGTTAGACATGAAATGACACATGGGAGGTTTTGTTAGACATGAAATGACACATGGGAGGTTTTGTTAGACATGAAATGACACATGGGAGGTTTTTTTAGACATGAAATGACACGTGGGAGGTTTTGAACTGTACATGAAAGCTTTGACAGATATTTAGAGGTGTGTAAAAATAAACAATCAATGTGAGTAGGATATTATAATACCACTTCAAAATAAACAAATCAATCATAATGTATTTTTATTTGTAAAGTAAAAAGTCCATGCAATTTTATTTTTTAAATAAAACAAAACCTAAATTATATTAAGAAAATGCGTTCTCAGCAGGTACCGAGATTATTTATTTACTTACACTTTCTTCCATTTTTTAGTGTTTAAAGGAACTCCCTTTTTCGGTTTATTTTTTTATCCCCACCCAAAGTCCCTTTCTCGCTACACCCAATGACTTGAAGAGGTTTGTTTCCAGGTTTGGCCTTGTGCTTGGACTCTCGAGTCTGATTTATGAGGAAGGTTATCGTCAAATGAATGGCTGTCCTTTTCTACTGCACTTTTAACAAATTGTGGGTCTTAGGGATGGGCTGCTCATAAAGGGGTTTAGTACTGATTAATTGCACATTATATTCAAGAGTACGCCGTTGAGGTAGTATTGCCTATTCATCGGTAAATGTTATTTCATAAAATAGGTTTAGATGTATTTCAGTTTGCACAATTCAGCCACTGTTGAATCTCAGATTTAATAGTGGTAAAACACCCTTGACTCAGCTTAACTACCTCCCAGCCTTGGTCGGCCCATGCAATTGTCTCGGATGTTTTGGGGCATGAAACGTGTGGCAGTGAAGTTTGTTCCGAAATCGCTAAATTTTGAGCAAAAGCAACGTCGCATTAGTATCGCTCAGGAGTTGTTGAATGACGTCAACGACGATCCAGATTTGTTCAAAAGGTTCATAACTGGTGATGACACGTGGATATATGGTTATGACGTCGAAACCAAGGCACAATCATCCCAATGGAAGTGGCCAGAAAAGCCAAAACCGAAAAAAGTACGCCAAGTTCGATCAAGTGTGAAGGTTTTGCTCACTGTTTTCTTCGATTTTACAATGACGTGGTGCATCATAGAGTTCTTGTCAACAGGTCATTGCAGTTATCAGATACTACAAAGGTTGTCTAACGTTTCCGTGAAGCAATCTCCAGGACATCCTGAGGGTCATGAAGGGACTGAGCCTGATAAGCTGCTGGTGTTTTGTCACGAACAAAGTACAAATTGCCTCCATCAACTGACAGTGTCGACGGCTGTCCAGACTCCTGAAAGACCTAAATAGGTAAATTTGAAATATCTCAAATCAAGGACGGGCTAAGAGAATCATCGGCCACCAAAAATGTTGAAATTAAAAGCAGAACTAGCTCTTCTTAGAGTGGAACTTCGAACTGAGTTCTAACGGCGACGTTTCTTCTTAAACAGATTGTAAACAAAACGAAGTGTCAATAATAATGTGGGTACTCCGGAATATACTGAAAACGCGCATCATTATGGATCCGTTGTGTCGGTGCCGAATCTACGCACCAATACTGAGGCAATCCGCACCGCGTCTACCAAGTCACCGTCTGCACTCTACCGACAATAACAATGTTACCAATATTACCAATTAATACGCACCAAACTAACAGCTCACGCGTTGGCTATTGGCGGAATAGGCAGGAGCTCGCGACCAGGGCCCTTGGTCAAAACATTCACGAACAGATGAAAAGGTTTCAAATTAATAACGAGGAAATTTAAGCGGAATCAAAAAGGGAAAGCTCAATCGACAACCCCTAAAATCAGCAGAACTAAACGTTTCTGTTTACATATCACGATTTGATAGAAACTACCGAAAACGACATAAAGAATTATCTTTAAAAAGGAAAAAATTTTAAAGGATTTAAGATTGAGAAGATTCAATTTTTTTTAAAACCCCTTAAAAAATTTTTCTTTGTTGCAAAACGGGCAAATTTTAATCTGGAAGAAAAAACTTTTGGCCCGGAGGGAATGTGTTCCGCAGATTTTATAGAATCACGAAAAAATTAAAAAAGGGAATAAAAAAATTTAAAAAAACTGAAAAGATCGGTTCAAATTTCAAAAAAATTCATAACAAATTTTAAATTGGAACAATATTTTTACCTAAAGGAATTGATTTTTATCCCTATCCCCCCCGGGGTTTAAAAACCAAGCCCCGGGTCCTCTGGGGCCGTTTTTTTAAAAAACCGCATGGCGGAGTGGGGGATTCTTATAGACAAAAAAATTGGGGCTACCCCCGGGGAACTGTCCATTTGGAATCGGAGTTTTGAATACGGGTATTAAATACATCTTTTTTCCAACCCCAAAAGATCATTTCGAAGAGTATTCCAACTGCTCGCTACCTTGCAAACTATTATAGCAAAAAATAACACAATTGTTATCGGTGACAACGCTAATCCTGATCGATTCCTTTTGGACTAGAGCTGGAAATCTTTTTGTCAAGAATATGAATACCATATATTGCCGACATCAATTTTACCAACGATTCCTACACATACATAAGTGACGCGCATAGCACCACCAGCTGGTTAGATCATTTAGTTACGAAAAATATCTTTTAGCCAAATCCTCGATATGAAAATTTATTATGACATGGACTGGACAGATCATCGGGCTCTCGAGTTGACTTTAATGACAAAAAGGAATCCCTAAACAGAAGTATATGCTCCTATGATAAGGGATTCAGCTAGCATGGAATCCGAAAAAATATACGCGATATCGAAAAATACAATGTATGCTCGCAAAAAAAATCTACGTAAGGTCATGGAAAAAATATTTATATTGATAGTGGCAACCCTACAGACGCCCAAATAGAAGACCTATGCGAGAATATAGTAGACGCTACGAAACACTGCTATTTCAGCATTCGGAGAAAGAGTCACCCAAAAATATAAGCAAGTCTGTGGATGGAAAATGACTATGTGGCGGGTAAATACGAAGAATCAGACAAGCGATGAATATTTGGATCAAAATGGGAGACCACACGAAGGTCCTATCGCGGAGGATAGAAAGGCAAAAGCGTGCTGCCTTTAAAAACAGCATTGAAAAAATGCCGAAATAATTCCATACAACTCAGATGGATAAAAAATCGCTGGGGACTTCGATAAACGGGACTTTTAAAATTTTTGGAATAAAAGTCAAAACAAAGTGTTAAATGTACAGTGTAAAGTTCCGAATAACATAAATGGAGAAACAAATCCGGAAAACATCGCCAACATTTTCAAATTGCACTTCGCCACTAAAACCCCCTTCCGCTGTCGTCTCTTCAAACGAAACCCCACTGACAGAATACGATGATATTGAACTCCAGGTCACAGTGAACATGGTGAACACAGCCATCAGAAACATGAAAGCTGGGGACATCAGCAGGGCACGATGGATTGAGCATCGAACACGTCAAACACGCAGGAGGCGATTTCGCAACTACTCGCAACGTTGTTTACTGTCATCCTTAGAGTGGATACCTTTCCTAAAGATATGACCCAAACAATAATCATACCGATTATCAAATCGAAATTGTCCGACATAACTCTACAGGAAAATTACAGACCGATTTCCATTGCTACCTCTATCGCCAGAATATTTGAACGTGTTCTGTTGGACCAGGTTGGACCCCACATGAAAACGAGCGATAATCAGATGGGCTTTAAAAGGAGTGCTCCACGGATACAGCGATATTTTGCGTAAAACGAACGTTGGAATACTATCGAAAAAGAAAAACAACTACTTACGCGTGCTTTCTTGATCTCAGTAAGGCGTTCGACAGAGTCCATCACCCCTTACTATGGACTAAACTCGTTGAAAGGGGTATACCATCGAAGGTCGTCCACATTCTCAACACTTGGCACCGGCAACAAGAAAACCTGGTAAAGTGGAAAGATGGATTTTCCGAACCTTTTCATCTGAAAAGCGGAGTTAGACAAGGAGGATGCATGTCCCCATTATTGTTTAACATTTATATGGAAGAACTGACCCATAGATTAAATAATGCTAAGGTGGGCTGCCATATCGGAGGACAGTGTTTTAATAATGTGAGCTATGCAGACGATATGGTACTCATGACGCCGTCTATAAGAGGGCTACGTATCCTCCTGAATATCTGCGAAGAGTTTGCTCAGGAAACAAACATGATTTACAATCCGCTAAAACGGCACTGATGGTTATCAGATACGGGCAGGGTCCGAAAAACATTCCTCCAGCTTTCTTGAACGGTGAGGTTCTAAAGGTAGTAGAAGAAACCAAATATCTAGGGCACATCATCACCAGCAAGCTAATGGATGACGACGACATCGACAGGCAAAGGCGAGCACTCAGTGTGAAATCAAACATGCTCAGTAGAAGATTTCGGCTCTGTAGTCCACCAGTGAAAAGGACACTCTTCCTGGCGTTCTGCACTACCCTATACACGTGCGAGCTCTGGACCAATTTTAAGAAGAGTAGCATGGAAAGGCTTCGGGTCCAGTACAACGCCTACCGCATGATGTTCAGTCTTCCCAGGCACTGCAGTGCTTCCGGTATGTTCACCGAGGGGCGAGTTCCAGGATTTGCAGCCCTTATGAGAACCAGGGTAGCAGGAATGCGGGAGAAAAGGATTAACAACTCCAGAAATAACCTCATCATGGAATCCCGTCAGATCCCGAACTCAAGCATAGAAGCGCATTGGGTAAATTATTGGCCCCATCAATCTTAACGCTGCCAGGATGGACTCCCTCTTGATGGCGTTTTGTAGAAATGAGGCCTAATATACTCCATTAATATTTTCTTACTTACATTCTTTTTATTTATTTTTTATTTTTTTTTGTTATTATTTTATTTTCATATATTTTTTATTTTATTATTTTACTTATTTATTTATTTCTTATGAATTTCTGTTCATTATTATTTTGTTACTATTATTATTACAATGTATTGATATCAATTATGGAAGGTATTGCATTGCACTACTCCTGCATACCTTCGGAATAAAACTTTGGCATAAGTGCATTATATCTGAGGGGGATTACTTTGAAGGGGAGAAAATGGATATTGATGAATAAATAAATACTTTTGGAAAAAAAACTAAATTCACCTTTTCTTTTGAACAAACCTCGTATATTGTGTTCTCCCTCTGAATGTGTAAGCATACACAACCACACACTATGTATTTTTGGTTGAGTTTAATTTTGTACCCTGATGATGCTTAGGCTAAGTGAAACCGGTCGGTCATTAAAACTAAAATAAAATACGTGGGGTTATATAAAGTTGTTATTTCATTTCCATTAAATAAAACATATTTACGCACCTCAGAATTTGAGCCCGCAACCTCTGGATTCGTAGTCGAGCGTCTTGACTGCGGTAAAAGACCACCATTTACTTATAATTATAACAGAAAACTTACATAGCGCAGTTTTGTGATATTTCACCTCGAGTGCGATTCAGAATCGAAATGTTCCTTGAAATGACAATAGCCATGTTTGGTGGCTAGATCTGAATCGACTACTTCTCAACCTTCCCTTTTCTCGTATCCTACCTCTTACCATTCCTTTGAGCTTCAGAACATACCCGAATCGGGGTCCCACTATAAAGCCCCACTGGCTTCGGGCAGAATATTGTGCGGTGTTCCCTTTTAAAAAAATCTTAAGAAAATTAATTGCAGAAAGAATTAGTATACAACCCTTTGGGAATATTATACCGAAAATGATTTTATTTTACTGTGCTATTTTCATTTTAATAAAGAAATAACATTTAATAAATTAGAGCATTTTTTTCAATCTTTTTTTTCTTTCCAGTGACAGAGGAGAAGTTTACTGTTTTTTGCCGGAGTTTCCCGAAAACGGTCGCTACACCTTGCAAACAGACGTCGAACCCGTTCCTGGAGAGAGGGTGGACACTTTCACCGTCATATTATTCACGTGCAACGCCGGGTACACGAAGCTTGCAGAGATAGCGGTGTGCCAGGGAGGTGGAGATTGGTCCATGACGGGACGTTGTCAAGGGTAAGTACGCCGCAATCAAATGCACATGTAAAAACGTTTTGCTTTTTAAACTTAATTTTAATTTCAATAGCGAATACCGCACAAGAGCCCCGACCGCCTAGAGCCAGCAGGGCTATGGCATCCCTAATCGGGATATCGTTGTCAAAAACGTAATTATTCAGGACTTCAAGAGGAACTAACAACTTTGGGGTATGTTGTGAGGCTGACGGTACTGGGGATGGAAAGGAGATGGAGAAGAGAATGGTTAGGTACCCGGCTCTTCAGATCTGGTCACCAAACACAGCTAAAGCCATTTCAAGCAACGTTTCGATTCTGAATTGTGATATTTTACCAGGGCGATACTTAGGGTATCTACTAGTCTGGAACGTGCCGCAGATATACTATATAATGTTTTGATAATCAACATCATTGTGAAGCGTAAAGCTATCAAAAGAAAAGTATAATTATTAAGATATTCAAGTAAAGTTAATCTTACGGAATTGGAAAATTTATTTGTGTAAAAGCATAGTTATTACTTCAACAGCCCGGCCTCAGCCTGAAATAATAATATCAAAAACATTCAAACAATATGAAATAGTTTGTTTGTTTCTATTTATAATTAAGTTGTATTTTTTATTATTACCAATAAGCCCATTATTAAACTGTATTTCTTATTATATTGTATTGTTTGATTTATCTTATGGTGATTATTTTGTATTCGGTGTAACTCATGTATTTATTTAATTTCCCGTGTTGTTTTAATAATTAATATCACAGTTAAGGGTCAGCACCCAAAAACAAACACTTTTTGGCTTTCTAATACAAGCAATACTACAAATAATTTAACAGTTAATTAAATACGGGTAGTTAGATAAATATCCAAGGTGAATACTATTTTTAAACAGTAATCCCTTAAATTCTATTTGAAATGTATACTAGAATTTTAGGTAAAACGTTAAAAAATGCCTTCCCTGGTTATCAAACTGCACATTTTACTGATATTCTGGTACGTTTTTCATAGAATTAAAAATGTTTCAGTTGAAAATTTTCATTCACTGGAAACCTTAGATATTTTCCTAACTATTCATGTAGAATTTACAAATGAATCATTTGTAGTATTGCTTGTATTAGAAAGCTACAAAGTGACGTTTAGGGCCAATTTTGAGTGCTGAGGCTTTAACATAAAACCTAAGGGCATTCTTATTTTTTTAATTATTTTTTATTGTATCGAATATAACTTTGGTATGATAAGTCCTTGTTTTTAATGAAATCTTTTTTAAATTTGCAGTTTTTTCAACTACCACCTCACAAGAAGGTAAGAATATTAATATATATATACTTTTTGCTATTCTCAACATCAATTAATAAATTCCTGATTTAGTAAATGAAAGTGAAGTAAGGCCTTCAAAAAAACCATTGATTTCAACACATTTTTTTGTCGTAGAAGAACATTATTTCAGTCAACTGGACGTGGCCATGGCAATTTGAAAACAGTGGTGCTATCATCCGCTTAAGATGAATGAATCTCATTGCACCATGCACGTGGTCCACTTCGTGTGCGTTCTGTTGCATCTACCCAGAGTGTTTTGAATTTAGGTTCTCAACTGCTTTGCTCAACAATTGCTTGTAAAGATTTAAAGACCAAGATTGACTCTACCAGCAACAACATACTTTCGATGGTGAACATGATAAGAAAGTAAAGAATAGACGATTTAAGAACATGTATTTTTCATTCTTCCTCAGCTCCCGATGCGCCTTGCCCCGATACCCAGCCAACGGCCATTTCACAGTGACGGGGTATAACCGGCGCTTGTCGCTCGGAACCACCGTAGATGAGTACGCCTCCATCGCCTACTCTTGCGACCCAGGCTATGACCCTTCTTTCACAAACTTGTACTCCACTTGCGTGAAGGGCAAATGGACCGTACAACCGCCATCTTGCACAAGTAAGATTTATTATTTGTCCGCTATTTCCGGTACCTTTTACAAAATATTGAAAATTAAAATTTACTACCTACTGAACCCGAAAATACTAGATTACCGCATGAAGTATGTTGAAGGGTTACTCTGCGATACATAGGTTGACTTGGTCCGTGTCATAGGACCAGTCAGGGTCTGCTGCAGATTATGCGAACAAAGTAATTGGGTTTTGAAATAAAATATGAGGTTAAAAAACATCTGTTCATCCGTTACTTTTTCTTTGGGCTGCCTGTTCATATCGGCTTTCAATCAGCCCAACTCCCGTGATAAGGTTCCGCAGATAAAATGATTAGCCTAATTCAGCCTCCCACAGAGTCCCATCGAGCTGACCGCGGTTAATTGGTTAAAGGTAAGTCAGTCTTACGGAATCAAACAATTCGTTTGCGTGAAAACATGGTTCTTAGTTCAACAGCGCAGCCTCAGCTTGAGAGAGAAATATCAACAACATTCAAAGAGCATGAAATAAAAAACCACAGAAAATAAAAAGATACCCAGAAAGAGTAGTGGTGGTGTTGTTTCAATAGTTGATATCATGGTCAAGCATAAAACTGTGATAAAAGCTTGTTTTTTTTAAATTAATATATTACTTTATTACGATAGTTTTTCTAGTTCCGTGTATATTTTTAATTAAATCTTTTTTTTATACTTGCAGTTTCCACAACCACCACTCACGAGCTAGTCGAAAATGGGTAAGAATAATTATATATTTATAAAGTGTAACAAAATTAAACTGATTTAAAGCTGTTGAAGATTACAGTACACGTTTTTATATATTTTTCGATAAAACTTAAAAACATTTGAATAAATTTATAACGAATGAATTTTTACCGTCACAACGGATAAGTTGGTAACATCGATAACCCTTATAAACATTATATTTAAAAATAATATTACGTTAACAAGCTAGACTCTAAAAAAAAAACAGAAAATTATATTATTAAAACATAAAATGATTTTCAAGCTGTTTTGAACGCCAAAACCATTTCCAAACTGTTCGGCTTTGAACATCGAAACAGCCGTCAAAATAAAATAAAAATACTTGAAGACTTAAATAATAACATTATTAAATGAGTTCTACGAATTTAACACTAAAAAAATTAATTGATAAATTTAAGTCTATTGAAAAATATATTTTTTAAGAATATTTATATTATATGTGAATAAGTATATATGCCATAACTGAATCGATTATATAATATCGACTGGTTCATGGGCTGCGGTTTGAATTTGTAACATGATAATATTATAAGTGAATAAGTATATGTGGCATAACTGAATGGATTATATAATATCGACTGGTTCATGGGCTGCGGTTTGAATCTGTAATATGATAATATTATATGTGAATAAGTATATATGCCATAACTGTATCGATTATATAATATCGACTGGTTCTTGGGATTTTCAAGTTTGGATGTTTCAAGTCAAATTAGACGTAGTTATGCAGAAAGCATCCAACCCCAAAAAGATGAAACGGAGAAAAAGGCCTTTGTAAATATGACGATACGAAAGCATATTACGGTATTTGTAAAGCGAATATCAGTGTTTTTATTTATTCATGAGAATTACAACAAATTGGCAATTCAATGTATTAATTGAAAAAAAATTAGCATTTTCTATGATATCCTACATTTTAATGTTTTTAATCAGAATTACGGGAATCACACAATTCCAAGTCCAAATCGCTATCGAAATCTTCCTCTTTCTTTCTTCCTCTGATCTTCAAAAAACTTTTGTTTTCCTTTGTGTGCAAATTGTTTAGCCATTGTCATTGTAAAATTTCATTTCATTGAACAAATACTTCAATTGAAGTTAGATAACAAGGAACTACTGTAAATTGCAGTAGTTCAGTTGCGAAGCTCAACTTCACGACAAGGAATTGAAGTTTCACTAACCGGCCGGTCCGTTCTTTTGTGTATTTTTGAGCGAGGTACCGGTTCCAGTTGTTTTCACTTTCAAGTCTCTACCTACTAGCACGTCGTTTTTGGCGAGGAACCAGTTTCAGTTCTTATCGTTTTCAAAACTCTACCGACTAGTACGTTTTATTTTGGCGAGAAACCGGTTCCAGTTCTTTTCACTTTTGAATCTCTACCGACTAGTACTTTTGCCGATTTGCTAGTACTTTTAGAAAAAAATTCAAGGAACCGGTTCCAAAAAGAACTAGACAAATAACCGGATCATTGCCAAATCAAATCTCTTTTTTGCTAATTAACTTCAATTGAAGTTTTCACTGTGAAGGTTCATTTTAAATAACTAGCAGTTTGTGAAGCATTCACAAAACATTGAATTTTTTCCCAACGCTAGTAGCGAGTGAACGGAAATCCGATGAACAAATTAGCGTACTATAACTGTCTCGCTCTTTCGCATCTGTGGTACGGACCATCCCGCGTATTTGTGAATAAATCATAAATAACATAACACAGTGATACAGTAAATGAATCCAAAACATGTTTTTTAAATGTTGCGTGCTCAGAGCAATACTATAAAGAGAGAGCGCTGCTGTAGTCAAAAAGTGATTTATCCCGATTTTGTATAGGTTGGGTAAAAAGAATTGTCTCTCTCTCCATATATTGCTACTCCAAGGTTGCGTGCTTTCAATATTGGACAGCGAAAAATGTCGAAATGACGTTATTATTTTCTTAGAGACAAGATGAGAGTTAAACTGTTCGATTAGCTATTAAGTTCACGTATCTGTACAGGTGGACCGCGGGGAGTTCCAACCCCCCTCTTCGGGCCGGCTAGGTTAACTACATTCACTTGATTATATCAGCAACAACATACTTCCTGATGGTGACAATGATAAGAAAGTGTGAAATTGCCGCTTTAAAAAATATGTATTTTTCATTTTTCTTCAGCTCCCAATGCACCTTGCCGAGTTACCCAGCCAACGGGAAGTTCAAAGTGCTCGGATCTAACAAGGACTTGCTGCCTGGGGACACCGCAGACAATTCCACCTTCATCCTCTACTCTTGCGACACAAACTATGACCTCTCCATAGCAAATACGTACTCCATCTGCGAGGAGGGCAAATGGGACACGGAACCGCCATCTTGCAGAAGTAAGATTTATTTCATGTCCATTTGAGTATATTGTGAAGCTGAAGGTAGTGGCTAAAGTAGTAGATGGGAAAGAGGAAGGTCGGGAAGTACCTGGATATTCGGATCTGGTCACCAAACACGGCAAAAGCCATTCCAAGCAACGTTTCGATTCTGAATGGTGCTCTTTCACCGGGGCAACACTTAAAGTATCTAAATATTATATCATTTTCATTAAATATGTCAAACCACAAAGTGATTGCTTTCTACGAAAAAACATTATTTGACACCGTGGTGTGTTTTGGAAATATCTCTTGGTTTTCCCAGACAACTCCTTGTGGAAGGAATCTGACACTTCCATCATTCACCAGTTAAGTGGGTGTTAGGTTTAAATTTTCCACAACTTCTGGTGCTTTTCAATTACAAAAGTAGACTCCTGAGGTGGCACTGACCTATTAGTTTTTAATTATCGATGCCACCAGGTGTTGGATCATTGGATCATTAAAAAGACCAGCAAACTTGGACCATTTAGAGGTAGGCCCCTGTCCCAAGCTGGACACCAGAAAGGTCATTAAGATGAAGACTGCAATACTGCCTGTGTTAAAATTTCAATTTAATTTGCAGAAAGATGTCCTATGGTCGCATCCCTCACTGTGGACTTCCGGTGCTGGAACTTAGGGTCCCCTATCGACTGCCCCAAGCATCTGCCCCATGGGGCCGATATCACTTCCAAGTGCAAGTCCGGCCACCACAGTCCCGACAAGAAACTTGAAACTTTGAAGTGCACCATAAAAGGGGATTGGGACAACCCTACTCCAGATTGTAAAACAGGTATGGTTATATTTCAATTCAGCCGGGAAGGCGATGGCGACTAATTTTGGGGAAAGTCGAGGAAATCTATTCATCGGCTGTCTTAAAAAAGGTAAAAAATAACGAAAACATAATGCTCATCATTAACCCTCCCTTGGCGAAGAGGGGTGTGCTAAAGCTTTGTGTCTTGTCTTAGAATGAAGGGTTACGATTTTATTGAAATCATAATTATTTATGATATTATTTTATTGAAAAGCGTAGATGGTGCCTGTTGTGTTATATTTTTAGAAAACATATTATATTTAAGCTTGTAAACCATCGTTTTAATATTACGTAATATATTTTGTTTAGTTGTCATTATATTTAAATTTCGCACTATAATTTTAACTCTAGTAAAATAATATCATTTGAAAATTTTAATTTTCACTTACAATTGGAAACCTTAAAAAAAAGTGTTTTGTTTATTTTTAATTGATCAAGTAAATTTAATCTTGAGCCTTTATGTGTTTTTTTTCTAAGAGATGGGCTGCAAATTTAGGATCTGCACTATTATTTTCTAGCAACGCATGTGCGCTATGCGTCTAGTTGAAAACTCCTTTCCAGTCTTAGGTATTCTACTTTTAGAGTCTTTGAGGCTAATTCGGATCACCGCCGGATCCGCCATACGTTCAAACTGGGCTAAAAACAGAGGCAAGAGTTGTTTCGATAGAACAGTAAACATGCACCGTTAGATATGGTACATATCTTGTCACGGCGACATTGTACCGGTGAATTTGCGTTTATTTGGTTTTTCGGAATTCGTTTACAGTAATATTTTTTTAGAGTTTATTTTTCAACCATGTTATACTTTGCTAACATATATTTTTTTAATGAAATCCTACATCTCCGCTATCGATTAATTCCTATAGCTATTAGTAACTGGTTCCAAAAGTAGTGACAGCCGATTTTAGATGTTACATCCCTAAGACACAGCTGTTCTGACGTATGACGAAAATATTGTTATCCGAAAATATACATTATTGTTCGGGGAATTTTGTTGAATCGGGGTCTCCTCACGTTTCCTGGGGTCTGTTGACATTTGACATCTATCATTTCAAAACTGACAATTTAAAATACTTAACCGTTGCGTGCCTTTTGGGGATACATTAATGTTTTAAGATTCATTTGTGTTAGTCACAGCGCCATTGAGGTGATTTTTGCTGTCTTCGATTTCCATTATTTCTTTTGTTGATAACTAACCTTAAAAAACTGTCCGGCTCGTAGAATTAAAAACGTTACGTTAATCCTTATAGAGAACTGAAGTTGGGATCTTGGACTCTTTCTATATATCTAGTAACTAGTGTTTTGGCTAGTTCAGGATTGCATGATTGGAACATTTGTTACAAAACTTAAATTCAAAAAACAATTTTGAAATGTTTGATTATTTGTGTCAAATAAAAACAGAAGATAGAGGGGAGGGTGGGGGGGCGGACGCACTTAATAATTACTGTACAGGGCGCTAAATGTCGTGGAACCGGCCCTGATTCAGATTTCCTTACTAGTCTGAAAAGCTATATTTAAACCAAATGTTTTGAATGAATTTCTCTATTTGTCAAGTAGTAAGACGCTTGACTACGAATCTAGAAGTCGCGGGCTCAAAATTGGCGTGCACAAATAAATTTAATTTAATTTATGTTAGTCATAACTACAAGCCGCAAACAGGATGGCCAACACCGGGCGGTAACCAGTTCTGGGGAAACACACGTTAAACAAACAAAAACAAATCTTAGAAACATTTATCTTTAGATGGTTTCCCGATTTTAACAGGCAAGGAGTCAAGTATGTTTTGGAAAAAAATAGTTTTTTGAAATATTGTAAATTATCGTTTCCTGCAAAGTTTCCTGCAGTTCAAAACAGCCTATATTGGGGGTATCCATCATATTCAAGCTATTTTCTCTTAATAATATTATCAATATCTACTGATTATACTAATAAGGTGATAACTAGGGCTTTCCTATTATGAATTTGAATAACATGTACACGATGCAGGATTCATTTGTTTTGACATCAACATTATTTTTATAATACACTATGAGAATCCGTTCCATGTTTTTCGGAGATAAACCAAACCTCTTTTCAATAATCCACTTTTGCAAAGAAAATTATCGTCCAACATCGACATATTTCAACGGAGAAAATGTATATTGCTATGTGAAATCGATGAAAATATTTAAATTTTCACTGTAATCCATCACAGCCTGGATTTTGGTATAATCTTTTTTCTGCCCACTCTTCATTCCTCTATGATAAATCGAACGATTCAATGATAGAAAGGTCCTAATTCTAATCTTCTAGTTATTTTATTACATTATTTGCAATTGTTCCGGAATATTCTATTATAAAAATAAGTTTACTTTTAATACTCGTATCTTCAAATAAAAATTACGCTCCGCTTTTCGCCAAGGCGTCCTTGTCATTTAAAATAGAAACAACATTTTTTGTCATTCTAATATCGTTAATTTTCCTACAAAACACTTTATTTAAATACACTATTGGAAGAGCATATTAACTTGTAGAACAATTACAACACAAATATTTAGAAGTACGAGTATTTTTTTTAAAACTGTTTAGTTTTGTATATATATATATATATATATATATATGTACATAAATATATATATATACATATATATATGTATTAATATATTCTTACTGTGAATACCACACAAGAGTCCCAACCGTCTGGAGCCAGTGGGATTATGGCATTCCCATCGGGGTATGTTGTGATATTGAAGGTAGTGGAGAGGGGAAGGAGATGAGGATAGTGAAAGTTGGGAAGAACATGGCTATTTAGATCTGGTCACCAAACACGGCTTAAGACAATTCAAGCAACGTTTCCATTCTGAATGGTGCTCTTATTACAGCAAACTAAAAACATAGCTAAATCAAAATAGAAATCTTTTTTGGCATTTCATGTTTTAAGGTATTTCAGTAAGCTTGTGCTTAAATGGTAGTCCCTTTAGACACACAATCCACCAAAAAGACCCCCTTATGCTCCCAAAAGACAGGTGCCATGACTTTGCCGGCTGAATGGGCGTCTTGAACTTTTTGGTGGCTGGGGAAGATGAATGACGCCACTGAAGTGATTGTCTTTTGGATTTTGAGGCGTAGTGACACACCCACGTCTCATTCCCTGTCACGATTGAGTCCAGAAAAGCTTCTCCCTCCTGTGCAAAACGATCCAAATATTTACACCCGGCAGTCACGCGATGTCGGTGACGGGAGCGCGCGACGACCTCTCCGTCGGAAGAAATTACTGTGACTGAATAAAATGGCCGACAAACATGCGGGACCAAAAAAACTGATCATCAGGATCCCCCCTATATGCCAGGTACACCAACTTTGCAAAAAAAATACCCTGCCCCAGAAGCTCTTGTAACCTTACATTCTGGGTGACCCTCGCATTTTGTATTTTTTACAGAATAATTTTTCATAGAAGTCGTTAGTACGAAAAATATATGTTAATTTTTGAAAACCCCAGCGATTTTTTTAAAATTTTAATGATGTGTTTACTTTTTGGTGTACAAAAATTATAAAAATAAGTGAGAGGCACTTCAGTATCATACTGGCGCAGCCTGAGAGATGGCGCATTTTGGTATAATTTTATGATTTCGTAAAAACCGCAAAAAATGCTCCAAGCGGGTTTTTTTTTAAATTTTTAATACGGGCTGATTAAATTACACTTAAACACAATTCATTCGTAAAAAAAAATCTAAAAAATAATAGACACCTGTTTTGTAGGGCAAGATCAACTACTCTTAAGATGGATTAGAAATATTGTATCATCACTAGAAAATGTGTGTTACTTTAAAAAACAAGTTGACAAAAAACTGAATGACAGAAAGCTTTTCAATCTACCCTCGTCTAACAATAATGAGCAAGTTCCCAACCGTCATTCGTTGCAGATTGCGGTTTGGAGAAAGCCTCCGGGGGGACGCACATTGTACACGGGGTCAACGCAATAAAGGACACCTTCCCTTGGCACGTAGGGATTTACCGCTGGAACCACATAGAAAACACCACCACACAGATTTGCGGAGGGTCCATCATAAGTGTAAATCTTGTCGTCAGTGGTAAGTGTGCAAATTTTTAGGAAATAATGGACATCCACGGTCAATCCTTCTGCACGTTAACCTAACACATCTCATCCTTATCCAGTGCATGCACTTCCCACCGACTCCGGTCCCTGGATTCCCGCCATCTCCTTCAACCCTAACAACCAGTCCAGCTCCTATTGCTGTTAATTCTCACTGACTAGGAATCAACACTTGGATTTGTTTTCAGCTGCGCACTGCTTCCACGACCCGTATCGACTAGTAAAGATAGATGCCGAGTATTTCAAGGTGGCCGCCGGGAAGTTCCTCAGGTCCTGGGACAATGATTTGATTGAAAACACCAGAATCATCCAGAAATCAGATGTTGGTCAAGTTACTTGATATATTTTCTTAGTTAGGGTGGGAAGCGGAAGGGATCGCCGAGGACAGCTAATGAAAACAGATTGCTGCTTTCTGCTTGAGATCTGCCAACTGAGGGTAGAAAAGTACACCAAGCAGGGGTAGCGGCTAACATAAAGTTATACCGAAAGAGATTAATTTTTTATTAATATTGCTTAATTATTATGTTTTTATTAATGAATTGAATTAAATTGAATATTATTATTATTTAATTCTGTTAGTTTTAGTTTTTATTTTTAGTGACGGTTGTTAATTTTAAAAAAATTAATGAAAACGAGACAACCGATATTACAAATTGTGTAGTGGAGGTACTAGCATAATTGTTGTATAATTTTTATTATTTTGCATAATTTTCCTTTATAAAGGTTTCCTATGGATGGGTTACGCAAAACTAAATGGGTAGCTATTGTTCGAAAGCAAAAACAGGAAGTTGACTGGACACCAACCAAAAATAATCGATTATGCTCAGTGCACTTTAATCTAGAGAAGAAGGAGGAGGTTTTTATTTCAACCCAATTGTTTTGTTTTGTGTATATAATTAATGTGTTTTGTATGCACTTATTTTGTAATTGATGTCATGATTCAATATCAGGATCTAAGAATGCTCGGCTCGCTATTATGATGAAACAAATATTTTATTTCCCACTGTATTTGTTTTAGCCGACTTTCCCCTTTATTCAACAGCTGGTGGCGCGATACTCAATAGCCGATTATTACAGTAAAGCGGGACGTTCATATAGCTATCTCATTCGTACATACATATTCTTTTTGGTATGGCTATCCTTTTCATAAGCGTCGAGTTTTCAAACAGAAATCAGAGCATGCCAAATGTATCGTTCAATTTGTATGAATATGACGTGTCTTGTATTTATGTCTATGGATGTCAGTTCTGTTATTAACGTTTATAATGTGTAGGTATTAGCAATTTATCTTCCCATAACCTACGGCGGAGTAGAGCATAACCACCATCACGACCTGGCCCTCGTGCAGCTGACGACCCCCTTCAAGCTGTCTGAGTCTATCCGGGCCGTTTGCTACGATATTGTCAATGATAATTTCGAATCCTATCAAACAGAACCAGGAAAAATCGGCAAGGTAATATTAAAAAATAAATTATTACGACACTTAAAGACAAATAAAATATTATTTCCAAACAGAAATGCAAGCTGGGCGAGAGTTCGACATCTAGCGTGTGTTGGGATGGCTAAACGTTTTCCGGGGGTTTGGATTGAGATTGTTCCCTCAAATCATAAACATTTAAAACTGCAATGTTTCAAGGAAATCCGACAAGAAATTAGAGAGTCTAAACAGCAGCAACAGACCCAGGCTTACTGTATTTGAGAACCTATGCCTTACGAGGGTTGGTAACATTTTATAAATGTTTGACGCCAGTAGCGGTGAGATGTGGCAATGCCATTGCTAATATAATAGCAGCAATAGACTTATCGTATCCCTTGCAGGTAGCTGGCTGGGGAAGGACAGAGACCGGAAAGCCGTCAGAGGAGCTGAAGACCCTGGACCTGCCAGTCGTCGGCTACGAAGAGTGCCGCACGGAGCTGGCCAAGTACCAGTTCAGCAGGTTCCTCACCCCGGATAAGCTGTGCGCTGGACGCCTCGAAGGTAAATTACATACAGCGTGTAATTGAACTAACTTGACAGACCTGAGCACACGGAGAAAAGTTTTTCTTATTAAAAATGAAAATTAAAGGGAAAATAGCATTTATCTTTTGTTATTCCAAATATGCTCAGAAGACACAGGATAAAGTCTGTTGTGTAATTTCTGTTAAACCTTAATTGTATTTATTATCTCATCTATTTTTAAACAACCATAACAAACCTACTCGATTGCACAGATATTATAATAAATTCTATGGGCAGTAAAAACCAAATAGACTCCATCTACACGGATTTTTCAAAAGCCTAAGATTAAATTAATATCGAACTGCTTATGAAGAAGCTGTTAATAATCTGGATCAATGGGGACCTTCTAAGATGGATCAAATCACAAAATACAAACAGAAGTCAAGTGGTTAGAACTAAAGGTTTTTCCTCGCGTTTTTTTAATATACCATCAGGAATCCCACAAGGATCACATATCGGACCTCTATTGTTTCTTTTGTACATCAATGATATAAGTTAATGTTTTAAAATACTATTTTTTTCTCATTTTTGCCAAAAGACACTCAAATTTACAAAAAAATTACAAATTTATTAATGACCTAGAATTGCAAGAAGATATTAACAGGCTTGGAACTTATTGTGCGAAAAATCAACCGTTCCTTAAACTGGAAAAAAATTTAACACAATATCCTTCACCAAAAGCATTGACAACCTAATATTTCTATACAAAATCAATGGTGTAGAGCCAAGCGATGTAGTGAAGTAAAGGATTTAGAAATAATAATGGACTCCGGATGACTACAAACTTCAAGGATTCATCGTAAGAGTAACTAAAAACCATTTAGATCACCACCTGTTATTAAAACACTATATGTCTCACTTGTTCACTCCATATTAGAATTTGGATCAGTGATTTGGAATCCACAATACAATGTTCACATCAAAAGACTTGAGGAAATTAAAAAAAGGCTTTGAAACACTTAAATTCTATGTCTAACCAAATATTCTCACAATAAAAGACTCATTAGCATTCCATAAGTTATCATCACTAGAAGATTGAAGAAATACATCCGATTGAAAATTCCTATCAAATTATCAACAACGCTGTCGACAATCGCCACCTGCCTGAAAATATCCATATCCACTGTCCAGTACCAAACACACTCGAACCAATTATTCCACATCGCACACTCAACAACTAACTGCACACAACATCCATGTTTCCGAAGAATATGCTCAAAATACAACACCACATTTGCAGAAGCTGATATTTCCTATTAATCCACAGGTCAGTTTAATAAATGCACACGGGACATAATCAAATAACGAGGTTCATTATTACCTCCCTACCACTGCTGTGCGTTACAGATCTAAGATATGTATTATTTGTCTCTATTTTCAGTTATACACAATATGTTGTGTTTTTTTTTATTAAATTTGTAAATACAAAAAAAATCATAAGCAAAATGGTTTACAATAACAGAGCTGCATTTTAAATTTGAAGCGATGCATAGCTTGGATATTTTATAGGATCTTAAATTTTGCAATATCTTACAAAAACTTTGATCACTAGTTGGGAGAGCCATTAAAATAAATGGGGAAATATTTCAATGGAGCTAAAAACGATTTGCCTGTGAGTTGTGAAATTTCCATTGTTTTATTAAATCATTTCTTAATAACGTGGGCTTGCTTCCTCAGGCAGGGCCATGTGCCAGGGCGACAGCGGCGGGGGCCTGGTCTTCCCTTCTACGGAGGCGATGGACATAACCCGCTGGTACCTGCGCGCGGTGGTGAGCAACGGCCCCCTCGATGATTCCAAAACCACCTGCCGACCCAACACCTATTCGGCTTTCACCAACATGTTTAAGATGAATGACTGGCTAAGGAAGACCCTTAAAAACGTGACGTCATACTTCAACATTGACGAATAATATTAAATGTGATTATGCTAAAAGATGCACTGGAAGTAAACACACTACCAACAAAAAAAAACGGCGCCGGATTAATTAGTTCTATATTGGAAAATGTTTGATCAATTTCACCCGAAATAAAATAAATTTAACCTTAACTCGGGCACACACACACGCCCGCGGCACCTCTCCATCTGTTTATCTATTCGGCGATTAGTAATAAGGCGGTCAGTGTCACCTTGACATACTAATGTTTTTTTCAGCGTGAACAGCGGTGAACTTGCGCTGACCTCGCCAGAGATAATGTAATTCATTGTTTGTAAAATACGAGTAGAACCAACTCCTGAACCGCGAAAACAGTCTCGTCCAGACCGCCATCAAACCTAATCGATAATAGCTTTATTATTCAAATGTGAATGTAACATTCTGTTATTTTAATACTACCAAATTTTATACTTTATTCCACTATTTTTTATTTAAGACCTGACCGGTTTCACATTGTGACGGGCATCTTCGGACTGGCACAATTTTAAGTAAATCTACGGCATATTTACCATTGGACACTTATTGAGTCTCATAGTGAACATCTGTGACTCCGGGTTTTGTTTTATTGCTGACAGAGGCGGCTTTACAATAACATTCAAAAATACATCCGGGTAGTTTTATTACCTTCTGAGAGACGGGTTACATGGGATGCGTTAGATGCGTTTGTGGGTCTAAAAAATAATAATTATGTAATATATCTAGTTGTGTCAGCTTTATTTTTAACAGTTGTGATATACGTCAGGTTTGAGTGATTACATCGATCTGTATGAAACTATTCTTCTAGTGTATGATCTATTGAAATCAATAAACGTTCGACATTTTGTTGCAAATTAATAAGTTTTTTAATATGTGGTTATTCTTCAAGTTGTTTGTCGTTGTTGCGGCAGTGCTTCTAACAGGTAAGCAAACATTGTACACAAAACATCTTCCGTCTTCTTTCGTAGTGATGCACATTGGCCTTTTTATCCGTGCAGCTCTAAAACTACACATAGTATATTCGCTGCACATTCCATAGTTGCAGTATTAAAAATAAAAAAAAATTACAGTGAATACCGCACAAGAGTCTCAACTGCTCCCAGGCGTCTAGAGCCAGTGGGACTATGGCATCCCCAATCGGGGTATGTTGGGAGGTTCAAGGTAGTGGGGAGGGAAAGCAGATGAGGAAGAGGAAGGTTGGGAACTACCTGGCTATTCAGATCTGGTCACCAAACACGTGAGAAGACAATTTACGCAACGTTTCAATTCTGAATGGTGGTCTTTCACCAGGGCGATACTTACAGAGTACCTACCGCTCTGCGGAAAATATACTTTATGTTTTTTATATGAATTAAATGTGTTTTGACACGTACTACTTAAATAAAAGTAATTTTCGCAGTCGAGCGTCTAACCACTCGACCATGGATGCCGTCAAGACACTCCAAGTATCGCCCTGTTGAAAGACCGCCGTTCGGAATGGAAACGTTGCTTGAAATGGCGATGGCCGTGTTAAGTGACCAGATCTGAATAGCCAGGTACTTCCATACCACCCACTCCCCATTTCATTACCTCCTCACCCCCCTCCGCCAAACACATGCGCAAATGAAGGATGCTATGAATGGTGGTCTTGAACAAGGGCGATACTGAGAGTACTCACCAAACTTACCCTATAAATTGTGCTTTTCACCCCCGAGGATGTGTCATAAGTTTCGTTCTTGCAGATGCCGCAGTGGGAACACAAATTAAAAGCGGTGAATGAAAGGTGAGAAAAATAAAATAGATTGCTCTGTTAATTTTAAATATATTTAAATATACCGCTTTAAAAGAATATTGAAAGGGGGTCGATCCTTCTGGAGGATTTGCTTGGGTTTTTAATTTTTTTTTCAGACACATGCGTCTTACCCCCTTTTTGTTTTTTTTTTTAAATTGTGAATACCGCACAAGAGTCCCAACTGCTCCCAACCGTCTGGAGCCAGTGAGACTATGGCATCCCCAATGTTGTGAGGCTGAAGGTAGTGGGGAGGAGAAGGAGATGGGGAAGAGGAAAGTTGGGAAAATATCTGGCTATTCAGATCTCTCTGCACAGATAATCCCAATAAGTGAAAATACTGATGCCTCCAGTTTAAATAAGGCCTTTTGACCTCTAGGCTCCAGACTTATTTATTTATTTATTTTTATTTATTTATTATAAACGCCCTGATGGGCTTTTACATAGTAATTTAACATAAGTAAGTGCATGAGTACAGTTTAAAAAGGATATACATGAAATAATACAGTAAAACGTTTTGAGAAAAGAATAGCAAAAAAAATAAAAATACAAAAAAAATAATAATAGTTCCAATACATTAATGATAAGTGAATATTTCGTTTAAAAGTCTTTTAAATTTTGGCAAATTCATATAAAAGATGTCAGTATTTGAGGTGTATTCATTCCCGAGTGTATGTAGGCGAGAAATGGGTGCATGTATGTGGTAGTTGGTAGTGACATTATTGTTGCAGAAAAGTATATTTTGCCGAGTTGCTCGCTGAGGTACTCTGAAGTTGATAAGGTGCAGGAGTTCACAACAGTCGAATTCGGAGTGAATTATTTGAACATAAAAGTTAAGTCGGCTATTTTCCTTCTGTTTTCTAGGGTGTGGATTTTGAGTGCGTTTAAAAGGAATGTGTAATTTATGTGTTGAATTGGAATGTGTAGTTTGAAGTTTATGAAACGTAAAAAATTTGCGCTGTACACGTTCAATATTGTTTATTGACTTGCCGATGAATTTGATAATCTCCTTGAAAAGTTTGAGAAGTTAATTCATATAAAATAATAAAAAGTATATTTGCACACGTCCCAGAGTGGTAGATACTCTAAGTATCGCCCTGGTGAAAGACCACCATTCAGAATCGAAACGTTGTTTGAAATGGCATTAGCCGTGTTTGGTGACCAGATCTGAAAAGCCAGTTACGTTTCAATCTTCCTCTTCCCATCTCCTTCCCCTCCCCACTACCTTCAGCCTCACACCGTACCCCAATAGGGGATGCCACATCTCACTGGCTCTAGACGGTTGGAACTGTTGTGCGGTATTCACAATAAAAAATAAATAAAAGAAGTAAGCAAAGAATGAGCTTCTTTCTGGCACACGGATACGCCCACAGCGCGTTGATACTTCCAGCGCGAGGTATTTTAGTGAGTGCGGATGTCCGTGTGGAAAGATTCAGCGTTCCATTACGACGGCTGCTTCAGTTTGATAAAAAGTCGAAACGGGCCTGCAATCGGCGTTTAGCGGAGACAGTTGTTAACATGTTGAACATTTTAAATTGGAGCTAATCACTGTGACGAAAGTTTGAAATAACCCTTAAGATATATTTCTCTTAACCCTTATTCATTTTGGGGCTCCCAGGGCTAACCGTATGACGGACGGCCAGCCTCTTCAAAGATTGTATCGGCCGTGTTGATGTGGTCTACTAAGAGATTTTTCTTTCTCAGCACTGGGTGTGCTTTGCCCGTGTTCCCAGCCCATGGCAAGTATGTAGCCTCCACCAAGGAGGCTTTCGTGGAGAGGGACCTGGTGGGGCCCTTGTCCGTCCTGCAGTACTCCTGCGACCCGGGCTACGAGGTCTCGGAGAAGTTCTCCATCTGCCAGGATGACAGCTCTTGGACGAAGGCTCCCAGAATGCAATGGTAGGAAACACACCCCCCTTCTTGTGTCAAATGGGGGACTTAGAAGCAGATAAAGCACCTTGGAGTAAGAATATACATGGAGAGGTACCTTCGCGATACAGTGTAGTCAGTATTGTTGACTTTATACTGACTCGATATAAAGATATATTAAAGTATGTCGGATAGCCTATTAGTTACTGCCCAAACAAAAAATTCGGACATTTTAATAAACATATTTGAACACATTAAACAAAACAATATCAATGCACCTTTTACATTACATTTACATTTTGACTTTATAATGATTTATAAAGTCGAAATATCACACAAATAGAAGGTTTGTCCAAATAAAAATTAATTGATTTTATGCCTTCTAAATTCTAAAGTTCTAAAGTTTGATCAAAAATATTTAAAACTGTTGAAATACCTCTGAAAAGTGATGTTTTTATAATCTTCTTTTGGTCTTATTTGAATATTCACGCACAGCACATATCACCATCATGTTTGATTTATTTGAATAACCACTGCGAGTTTTATAACCAACACGAATATATGAAATAACCTCAAAATCTATTGACGTAAGTTATGCGACTCGATGATGTAAAGTTAGCGCGGGCGGAGAACATTCTTACATACTTAGAAATGCTGACATATTATGTGAAGACTTTTCTTGTCTCTACGTAAAAACTCGGATAAAGTGATTTATCGCAAATTTGTAAAGGTTGTGTAAAAATAGCTCTCCCTCCATATATATTTTTACTCCAAGTGAAACACTTTTCAGAAACGGTTTCGTGGCACTGTCAACTTTTGTATCATTACACTGGTCAACAAATTAAAAAAAAGTTTGTCCCTATGATAAAAGCTGAATATATTGAAGAATAAATTAATATTCTTAATAATAATAATAATAATTTCTTTATTAAATTCCTTATACATGACAAACTTTTAAATTTAATGCATATAAGAAATAAGATTTAATTTTTACAAAATAAATACAAATTGAAGTACCATATACACGTAGATACGCAAGAAAAATAAAATTTCAGGCAGTGGTGATGATCAGGTCAATGAGGAGAAACTCTTTCAAGAATCAATAGGATTTCATTTCTGAATCTCTCCTCACTGACATGAAACAAGTCGATATCGGAAGAGATTTTGTTTAGGAGCAAAATACTCCTCCCCACCGGCAGAACCATTGGCAGGTTGGTCCTACAGGCAGGAAGATAGAATAATCTATGAAGACGCTGTCTTAGATAGTCATCAGGAACATAGAGACTTACGCGCTCCAAAATAGCAGGGCTTACAATATAGCCTCGCAGCAGTCTGAAGAAGTGAGTGGCGGCATACCCCTCTCTCCTGAGCTGTAAGGAGTGAAGTCTGAGCGTGCCCAGGAGAAAGTTCGTCGGGTAGAGCCACGGATAGTGGCCGTACTCCCTCACGTAAAGAAATCTCAGAAACTTTTTCTGGACCCTCTCCAAGATGAGGGAGTACCCCACCTCATGAGGATTACAAATAATTGAGCCACTCTCCAGCCTACTGTGGACCAAAGAGAAGTGGAGTATTCTCAGAGTTCGGGTATACATTTTCAATGCCCACTGGCACACCCCTTCGGGTGAAATAGTTAAAAAAACTTGTGTCGTGTGAACAGTTTTTTTGTTTTGTTTATAGGTTTTGATTATATACTATGTAACGTTACAAAAACCCTAGAAGCTTAGAACTGAGGTAAATCCTTAAAAAAAAAAAAAGTTTTTAAAAGTTTTTGGGCAATATTGACGTAGTCTTCTCCTTTTTCTGTTTCCCAGAAAATTATCTACGACTGATCATGCAGTTAGTTCTATGGATTTCAACGTCATACAAACCTGTTTATCTTTGAAAGTCTCTCTTATTTGCGGACTTGCAAAAATTCTGTTTTATTTTAGCATAATTTGCCATCGGAAACTATTCGATTAAATATTTTAAGCCGTCGCCATCATAGCCTCAGCAGTTTTTTCCTGAACTGCAGTTTCGCCGACGGTATTGGAACTGGTAAAGCTATGAGACACAGGACGCATGGCCGACTCAATGTTAGGATAATCTACATGTTTCTTTTTCATTTTTGATGCTCCAGAAATATTAGTTAGGCAAAACTAGCTATCACTGATTTGATCCATTGGCTCTCTCTAAATCATTGGAATCGCAAGGGGCATTGATCTCCGCCATCCTTTATCATCCTCTGAGAGACGCAGAGTATCAAACACAACTTATGTGAGGTGCCCACGGTTTATCCTGATCACCTTCTTTGCACTTCAAATTTAGTTGGTATGCTTTTTTCTATAGGGGTGTCATTGTTTATATTTGCCATGGTGAAGTGAATAAATCATTATTACTATACGTTCTAGGCATTTTAAAAATACTAATTTTAGGTATTTTTTCACAAAAATACACTCAGCACGGTACTTCTTCTAAAAGACGCAATCAAAAATAATAAACATAGGGTAATACTGGTATTTTGTTTTTTAATACAATAATATATTACAGAACCAAAAAAATTGATATCTCTAAAACTTAACGTGCTACAAAAGATATAATGGCATTTTCGAATTCAATACGAAATTTCGCATCAAAATCAATATCTACACTAAAGGGACAAACATCGTGTTGACCAGCGTCTTATAAAGAAACAGAGAATTTTGTTTGTATACATTAAACTAGGAACATTTTGAAACAATAACCTCTGCATGTATCGACATATTCATAAAAGAAAAGTGTATTGAACGCTTTATCAACTTTGAAAAGATTGTCTCTGTTGGATTTCAAATGGATAATTAGTTAGCTTCTCACCTTTTGGTTATTCATCCAGTTCCTATCTATCCCGCCATTTTGCCATTCGATTTCTTATTCAACAACACTATTTTTAAAAACAATGACTCTCAAGGAAACAAAAGAGTTTGGTGAAAATGTGTTGCTTGTTGCTTTTCTCGCTAGTTCGTCGGTTTTGTTTTTGCTCTCAAAATAATTTAAAAATAAATGTTGTTTTGTGAATCGACAAGACTTAAGTCAGTGTGGTGTATTCGTGTTCGTCAATAATACAATTGTTTAAGAAGATTTCAAGAACTCCAAACATCAACTTCAATGGTGAGTGAATTGGCTTCCTTGATTCCTTCAGTTCCTTATCTGTCCACATCTATAATAAGACACTTGCATTTAGTAGGAGTAGTTTATCGTTTCACAGTTCACTATTTTCAAAATTCATCTGAAGCTGAAAACAGCTTCGGATGCAACAGCTTCTACACCCCTCAAATATGTATTCGACCATGTTCACCCTAGCGAAAGACAACCATCCAAAATCGGAACTTTATTTGAAATGGCATAAACTGTGTTTCGTGACTAGAACTGATTAGTCAGGCTCTTCTCAATCAGATTCTTCCTCACCTCCTTCCCCCGCCTGTAGCCTCCCAACAGACACCAATTAGGGAATGCCATGACACGTGGTCCCACTGACTTCGAGCAATTGGGGCTCTTGTGCGGTGTTCACGTTAAAAATGTGTTTGTTTTGGGTAGACCCACCCTTTTCTCTTGGTGCCCTCTCTCATAAGAGGTAAGACTTCGTCAGGGCAATCTTCAACCTGCAGACTGCAGCCTGGAACTGCACTCGCACCAGTCGCAAAGGTTTGAAGCCTAGAAGATCAGCAATATAAATATATATACATTGTGGATACCGCACAAGAGTCCCAACAGCCTGGAGCCAGTGGGACTATGGCATCTCCCTAATTGGGGTGGTTTTGAGGCTGAAGGTAGTGGAGAGGGGAAGAAGATGGGGAAGAGGAAGGTTAGAAATTACCTGGTTGCTTAGATTTGGTCACCAAACACGGCTAAAGTCATTTCAAGCAACGTTTCGATTCTGAATGGAGGTCTTTCACTTAGAGTATCTACCACTCTGAAACGTGCCGCAAACATACTTTTATTTTATTTATATGAATTAAATGTGTTATGACACATATTGATCAAATAAAAGTTATTGGCCCACGCCGGATTTGAACCCGCGACCTTTGGATTCGTAGTCCAGCGTCTTACCACTCGACCACGGAGGCCGTCAAGCCCCCATCTCCACAATAATCAACATTTTATACCAAAATGAGATTTGTTTTGTTTTAGAAAATTGCCGCTTGGCCTTTTCGACTTCCGTGGATTTCACCTGTTTCTCGGACACCGGCGAAGACATAACTTGCCAGGCTGACATGCCGTCGGGATCCGTCGTTTCGCCCAAGTGCAAAGAGGGGCACGCCGAGACCGAGCTGCTGGGAGCCCATCGCATGTCTAGGTGGGAGGTGGGGTGGTCCATTCCCCAAGTGTAAAGCAGGTGAGTGCAAAACTCTAAATAGTTTTTAAAGATGTCAATGCTGCAAGACGACTCACCAGCGTCACTGTTTGGACCTTGGAGTAACGATATAAGGACAGAAAACTAATACATTTTACCCAACCTATACAAATTTGCGATAAATCACTTTCTCCTGGTTTTAAAGTGGTATACCATGAGAGAGAAAGAGACAAGAAATGTTCGTCACATAATATCGCACCACTTGTAAGCAGTGGCGGCTCGTGACTTTTTGGTGTGCTATAGTGCTAAGATTGAAAAATACGACGTTGTTGATGTTGGCGTAGCTGAAAATATTTTTTTATAAAAAAAAAATTGAACGAATTTTTTCTGGATTTTTCAGTTTTTATGGTGCACTGCCCGCCTTGCTGAAAAAAATCTTATTACAAAAATAGAAATAAAAAATAACGTTTTCGGCCATAACAACATCAATAACGTCGTATTTTTCAATTTTAGCACTCTAGCACACTAAAAGGTCACGAGCCGCCATTGCTTGTAGTAAAGCAAGGATGTTCTCCGTCCGCGCTAACTTCGCATCATCGAGCCGCATAACTAATATCAACGATTTTAATTTTATTTCCTATATTTTCGTTGGTTAAAATATTTGTAGTGGTTAAACAAATAACTTGATGGTGATATGTGTTATGCGTGAATGTTCAAAGAAGACCAAACAAAGATTATAAAACATCGCTTTTCAGAGAAATTTTAACAGTTTTATATATTTTTGACCGAACTTTAGAATTTGAACATTTTTGATGATAAGACATAAAATCAACAAAATACTTGCATTTTTTATTTAGGCTAACCTTCTGTTATTAATGTTTATATGATATTTTAACTTTATAGATTATTTTAATGGTGTATTGATATTGTTTTGTTTAATGTGTTCAAATACGTTTATTAAAAATCTCCAAATTCAGTGTGGACGGTAACTAACATCCTTTAATATATCTTTGTCTCTTTCAATCTAGTGTGTTTATGAAAACCCTAGCCACGCCTGAGTCAGTATAAAGTCAATACTGACTAAAATGTTTATAAAAAGCCATTCACCATGTTTTTGACTACAGTGAAAAATTTTAGAATTTCAAGGTTTCCACAAAATAAGTTTTCGAGCAAACTTTGTTTTTCAGCCCCCTCAAGTCTTTTTAGAGTGAAATTTAAAAATAATCCAATTTATCCCACATATTATCCAGAATGGTAGATACTCTAAGTATCGCCCTGGTGAAAGACCGTCGTTCAGAATCTAACGTTGTTTAAAATGGCTTTATCCGTGTTTGGTGACTGGGTTTGAATAGCCAAGTATTTCCCAACCTTCCTCTTCCCCATCTCATTTCCATTTTGAAAATAAGTCACACACCCAAATCGAGGATGCCACAGTCGGAGTCCAGACGGTTGGGACTCTGGTGCGGTGTTAATTGTTTTTTTTTTCCTTTTTTTCTTTGATTAAATAATGAATTCAATTTTTCCATCAGTCTTCGATTTTATCAATAAAAATAATTTATATTCTATTTATTTATTTAAGATTGTGGCTCAGAGACAAATTCTGCAGAACTTTTTCCCTGGCATGTTCTGATCTTTCGAGAAGAATACAGAAAAATTGAGCAAATATGCTTCGGGAATCTGATCCAACCAGAATTGGTGATAACCGGTAAGATATGTGTTATACTTTTCAATTTACCAATATAAAGTTGTTTCCACCGAAGAGAGAAACGCACAGAAGTGTGGTGGGGGCGTATTCGTATACCCAAAGATCGTTTTTTCCTTACTTCTGGCAAAATCGATCAATCCTTTTCAAATATTAAATTCCTTCTTGAGCAGGACGCCAAATTAATGTGCCTGTCTGGGGCTTAGGATCAAAAGGTCCTCTGTAAATCGAATGCTTCTAGGAGTTTTCAGTTCAGTGGGTATTTTGAAAATAATGTTAACAAGTAAAATATATTTTTTATTTTCGTAGAAAGCAATCACTTTGCGGTTTGACCTACTTAATGAAAATGAAATAATAACTTTTTATTAGACCACAGTTTTATTATATTTTTTATGACTGACCGGTTTCGCTTAGACTAAGCATCATCAGGGTACAAAATTAAAGTAAACAAAAAACACAAAGTGTGCGGTTTTATATACATACACAGGAATAACACAATATAAAATAAAATAAGAGAACAAACAATAGTATAACATTTTAAATTATAACAAAGGAACAGATATAAAGAGACAGACAATATTGAAAGAAGCGAAACGTCAACTGAGAAGGTGATTAAGGAATAATGGAAACAAAATATGAGTTTACAGAAAATATGCCTAATATTAGACAGCTGGAAAAAATTAACTGATCATTATGAATATGGCTATTAATTTTAATGAGTTTCTTTATTTCTAGTGCTTCTAAATTATTTAATCTGTTGCCATGACCATTTTCGTGAAGAATATGAGCACCGGTGCTTTGCATTTTTCGTTTAGTTCAATCTTGTACCCTGATGACGCTTAGGCAAAGCAAACCCGATCGGTTATGAAAATTTAAATAAAATCTGTGGCCTTACACGGAGTTATTATTTAATTTTCATTAAATTTAATTTCCCTTTACAGCTGCACATTGCTTCTCTGACTTGGAGAGCGGTGAACAAAAGCCGACCAATCTCTACCGAGCGGCAGTAGGAAAGACCAACAGATCGTGGCACGTCGAGGGAGACGGACGACATGTACAGACGTCAGAGGTTGGGCCAGTCGCTACTAGCAACGAGAAATCTCTACATTGGGAAACTCTCATCTACTTTTGGTTTCCCAGAGTTAACCAGAGGTGGCTCTTCATGTACTTAGATATGTGTAAGCTTGACTAGGTTTACGGCACTCGTCAAATTGACGCATTCCCGATTTGCTTTGCAAATTTTACTTAACGGACAGTATTTTTTTTTTGGTTTTTTTACGACTTTTTATAATTTAACAGTGAAAATATATTTACTGTATTTTTTCATTTTCGGAAACTCCTTATTTTTTTAAATCTTGTCGCTCTACGGACACCCGTCAAATCAAAATAACGCTTTTGAACTTGTCCCATTTGTGAAATTATTACTTCCAAAACAAAATAATCATGGTGTAACAATTTGTGCAAAGCAATGAAGAAAGAAAATGTCACCGGTGTGAAGGATATTTTCTTTCAATTCCAAATTACAAATACGCGTCCGTTGCGTAGCACGTTCGGCGCATTACGATTTATGGAGCAATAAAAAAAGGCTGACTAAGCTGACCATACGGCTGCATTAATTCAAGTAAATTAATCTGTCTTCTCTCATTTCGATGTATGATTGGGTTATTTAAATATGTGCTCTGTTTCATTTTAAGTACAATAAAATACATACATATACAATAGATATCAGGATACGACAGAAACATGAGACATAACAAGAGAATTATCGAATAATCGTCGGTTTCAATGCGCTTTATGTAAAAAATCAGAAGTTTTCACTAGTCGCCAGAAGACGCCAGTAAAAGAAAGAATTGAACTATTTTTTGGCTAAACTCGTGACGCGTTTACGGTGTACACGGCAGATTTTCCAGAAAGCATAATGCAGGCACGTAACGCTGGAGGCACGGTTTGTTCGCGCATACATGTGTGCGCGTAGCGGTGTAAAGGTTAAAAGGTTTTCTATGAAACTCACACGAGAAAATTATTTTCAAGTGATATTAGATGATTTCTGTATTTAGTTTGTAAAGCCACCATTCACGAGAAGTCTGTTTCGCACAAATAAGAAGTGGCAAATGCTAGTAATGTAAGACTTTGATCAACGTTACCAAATATAGTGAGGGGTCGTAAAGTTTTTTACACTATTTGTTGGCTTTTAAGGGGATTGTGACACTAAAAAGTTTGAAAAACGATGCTTTAGGTCATTTTGTACAAATTTAAATGATATCATCACCGTATCTCACAACCGTAGACCGAACATCTTGAATTTTCTTTTTCATAGTTAACATTTAATTAATTAAATATGTTTTATTTTAAACCCAGCCGGGCTTTGCCTTATTGATGAGCATTGTTATGCTTGACCAGATCTTCCAGAGGTCTTTTCTTCTACTTTGCCAGTGGCCATGACTGTCTCCAGATTTGAGTTTGTTTGTCGAGCGGCGTGTCCAAAATATCCCAGAATACGTCGTGAGAGACACTTCTTTTAGATACCTAGATTTTCCAGAGTGGATATTTCTGAATCTGTTCCAACATATTTATATATTTGGTCTGATGTGGAGCCCAGACAGTGCTAGCGTACTTCGACTTGCTTTTGATCACTCCATTGAAGAAGGCTGTCATTGCATTTGTGTTATGAAACTGTTTGCACCTTCTAATTACAAAGTAGCAAGGTGAAGTAAGCTGCACAGTTGGTAGGGTGGTAAAGAATGACAAAAATCATTTAGACTGCTACCAAAAATTTCAAGACCATGACATTAATTAACAAGTCTCGACATTCTGGACAGTGGAGAATGGTGCTCATAATTAGTAGTGATGATTGATGAACAGAAGTCCATTGTTTCCGAGTCTACGGCAAGGAATGTTGAACTGAATATTTGAATGATAACGCATTAAAAATAAACGTTGCTGTTTCCAGATAGCCGAGATCATTTTGCACGAGGCGTACGGCGGCAACGAACAGAACCAACAGAATGACATCGTTATAATACGTCTGACGAAGCAGTTCGAGCTTTCCGCCATCACGATGCCAATTTGCTACGATCTCATCGACAGAGCCTTCGACAGCTTTCAGACGAAAGCCAACAGCTTGGGAAAGGTATTTCTTCACCTTTTGTCACATGTTTGCTAGTGCGACGATTGGGTCTGCAATAAACCTGTACTCTTTTGTAATGATTCTCCGAGAGTTTACTAGAGTCCAAGCTCAGAGCAACAGTATACCAGGAGGGAGCACACTAGCGCTAGTGCAGTCAATATTGATGACTTTTTCCTGACTGGGGGTAGGCTAAGGCTAGAGCTGGGGTATTTATACATCCATTCATAGCACATTTCGACATAATGTTTTTGTTTATTTATATGACCACTTTTTCACAGTATTGTCATAAACAAAAGTGTAGGATATAACCTAAAAAACCGTTGTGTTCTGTCTTGTTATGTCGCGTAACAAAACGTAGTGGGCGGAGTCGCCGGAGACGCGGGAGATGGAGAAAAAAACTAACCTAACCATCACGCTGTTTCTTCGCAGGGGTAGGCAGAGAGGACGGACCGTCATAAAAATCTGTCTTGGCACACACTCCTTGCTTCGTTCACATTCATACATCGTCTCAGACATACTCTTTTGTTATTCTGACTCTTTGCGTGGCCTGATTCAAGTATTTGATTCACTTGATCGTGCCTGTCTTCCTCGGGCGTCCCGGACTTCTTCTTCCATTCACTTTCGCATCATATATTCTTTTCACACTTCTTTCTTCGTTCATTCGCTCTACATGCCCAAACCATATAAGCGTCCCTTTCATGATCCTATTCATTTCGCTTGCATCAGCCTTGCATTCTTTTCCGGATATCCACATAGGAGACGGAGAACATGCTTACACACCTTGAAACGGAGCCATATTGTGTGAGAACTTGTTTTATCTCTTTCTCTCTCATGGTTTAAGACGTAACAACCCGTAAAAAACCCGGAAAAAGTTTTGAAATTATCGTAAACTTGTATAGGTTGGATAAAAATGTTTGGCTCTCTCCATATATCATCTTGCTGTGAGACTAGAAGTGAGCATTAGAATACAACCACTGAGAGGTAAAACCATAGAAGTGTGTTGCGAGCGTTGTTCGCGCCCGACGGAAGTTCAATCATTCTTCACTACTAGTGAAATTGATCGAAATACATTCTTAAACAGGTGTTAATTTCATTGGCGTATCTGGGACCTAGGAGTCTGAAGGTTTTGTGAAAACTAGCGACATCAGTTTTAGTAATGATTCATTGAAATCTGTTAAGAATATAATTTCGGCATTTGGAAATCTTTAGGTCAGTTTTATCAGAAGTCAGAAAACATTGAGCTTACTTGGGGCACACGGACACGCCCAATTATGCTTTGAATCAGTTGACCTCTTCAGTCGTTTCAATTTATTCAAAATAAAAAGGAACCGCTAAAACATTTAAGCCTTAGAGTAACAATATATGGAAGGAGAGCTGATTCTTCTTACCCAATCCATATACAAATTTGAGATAAATGACTTTATCCGGGTTTTTACGCCGTACACCATGAGAAAGAAAGAGACAGCAAAAAACCCCAAATTATCACACCGCTTATAGTATTGTAAGGATGTTCTTCGTATCCCGCGTCTCCGTTGACTCCGCCCATACGTTTTGATATGCGACATAAATAGACATAAGTCAACGGTTTTTTAGGTTATATTCTGTATTTTTGTTTAAAACAATACTGTGAAAAAGTGGTTTTACAAATAAACAAAACATTATGTCGACATGTGCAATGAATGGTAGTACAAATATCCTAGCCCCAGTCCTAGCCACGCCCAGGTCTAGCCGAGTCCGGCAAAACTCGTCGAAACTGACTACAGCAGCGCTCTCTCTTGTATGTTATTTCTCTGAGGTTTTAGCTATAGGCTGGTTTGTAGGATAGCTTACCCATGATAAAAACAAAGCTTTTGTTGACACGTTTTTTGAAATGAGAAAGAAGACGGTTGGGAAGTACTTGACTATTCAGATCTGGTCACCAAATTGCGGCTAAAGCCATTTCAAGCAACGTTTCGTTTGGTGTCTGTGGGATCACACATTTAATTTATATAAAATAACATATAGTATATTTGCGGCACGATTCAAAGTGGTAGATACTCCAAGTATCGCCCTGGTAAAAGATCACCATTAACAATCTGAATAGCCAGGTACTTCCCAACCTTCTTCTTCCCCATCTCCTTCTCCTCCCTACTACCTCCAGCCTCACAACATACCCCAATTGGGGATGCCATAGTCTCACTGGCTCTAGACGATTGAGAGCAGTTGGGACGCTTGCGCGGTATAAACTATAAAAAACCTATATTTTAAAAAAGACTGCTGGTCTTTCGCCAGGGCGATACTGAGAGTATCTACCACTCTTGAACTTGGATAATTTATTTTCAGATTGTGGGCTTGGTGTGGAATGCCGCCGGAGTGCCGTCCGGGGAAATGGCGGCCATATCACTGCCCGTCGTAGATCTGCAAAGCTGTGGCCAGGAAATGTCCAAATACAGGTTCAACAGATACCTGACCGCTGACAAACTCTGCGCGGGCTATACAAACGGTTAGTCAATAGTTCACTGAGTGCTCAATATATCCACTAGGCGGCGGTGGCTTTTTTCATCTAATGCCTAGTAATAATAAGAAAAATAATATTTGGATGATTTTTATAGTTCCGTTTTTGTGAAAAATCACCTCAAGGGCGCTGTACAGATCTTGTTAAATTGTAATGTTTATGTAAGATGGAATGCGGCCGCCCCAACAGATTTAGACCAACGTGGGCAAATTTCATCTGGCTGTCGTAAGGGTGTCACTTGGGTGATTTGTTGGATGCCTGGTTCGCTCGCCTTCGGGAACAGTCGGTCGAGATCGGCACTCCCCCGCCCCCCTGCTGGTTCCCGGGCCGGCGGTCGAAGGGACACATCTTCTTCTGACGGATAATTGCTTTATTCATTGAATGCCTAATACTTCTACTGAGGGATTGTTCATTTCACAAAACTTACAGTAACTTACTAACGAACTAACCATCACGCCGTTTCCCCGCAGGGGTAGGCAGAGAGGACGGACCGCCATACAACTCTGTCTTTGAACACACTCCTTGCTTTAATCACATTCATACATCGTCTCATACATACTTTTTATTCTGACTCTTCGCATGAGCCGATTCACGTATTTGATTAACGTCTTCCCCGGGCGTCCTCGACTTCTTCTTCCATTCACTTTCACATCATATATTCTTTTTACACTCCTTTCTTCGTTCATTCGCTCTACATGCCCAAACCATCTAAGCATTCCTTTCTTGATCCTATTCATTACGCTTACATCAGCCTTGCATTCTTTCCGGATATCCACATTTTTAATACGGTCGTACATGGTTTTACCCCACACACATCTCAGGGATCTCATTTCCACAGCATTCAGTCTACTTTCATTCTTACTTTGCCAGTTCCATGCTTCACTGCCATACATCAGGGTTGGTATAAGCACTACATTATAGACTTCTTGCTTCGCTTCTTTGGACAATTTCCTATTTGCGCCAAAGGCGTTCAGTCCTCCATTAATAGAGTTCCCTGCATTCACCCTTCTTTCAATATCCTTATCAGCCTTTCCATCTCTCTAGAACATACTTCCTAAATACACAAACTCATCCACTTGCTCCGAGTATTCATCATTCACAACTATATTGCACGATGTTATCGTACTCTCTCGTTCAAACACCATGACTTTGGACTTACTTACATTCGTCATCAACTCATTCTGCATACACACTCGATTCGTCATAGACACGAGAAACTGTAGATCTCCCATACTGTCAGCAATCAGCACCGCATCGTCCGCATACAATAGGCAACATACTTTCAGATTGTTCGTGACACATGTTCATTATATGAAACGTATTTGCGTACGCCAGGTTTGAATCCGCGACCTCTGGATTTGTAGTCGAGCGTCTTACCACTCGACCGCGCAGTCCGTCTTGATTGTAAAAACAATTGTTTGTTTATTTCAGGCACATCTCTCTGCGTGGGAGACAGCGGCGGAGGCCTCGCGTTCCCCGCGAGGCAGTACGATGGCTCTGTTCGCTGGTTTCTGCGGGCCATTTCCAGCGTCGGACCTCTCAACGACAGCAAGACCTCTTGCCGGCGGAACAGCTATACCGCCTTTAGCCACGTCTTCCTGCTGCGCGATTGGCTGCGGAGAGAGCTGAGGCGATTGGGTTACTAGTCGCGCTCCATTTCAATTTAATTCGATTTATTATTTTGAAAAACATTAAAAAATCACATTATAAAGTTTTCTTTTCCATGTTTGAATAAATCAGTACGTACAACAGTGTGTATTTATAAAGAGAAGAGGAAGAAAATATATTAGTAAAATAAAATAAACAGGTAGGCATTAACTAACTAACTAACCATCACGCCGTTTCCACTCAGAAGTAGGCAGAGATAATGGACCGCCATACAACTCTGTCTTGGCACATACTCTTTTTTTCTACGTTCCTTCGCTCTAGTTACTCAAATCATCTTAGTGTCCCTTTCTTAATCCTATTCCTTACGCTCATGTCATTCTTGCATTATTTTCAGATATCCACATTTTAAAGGTCTAGTGCAAACTGGTGATAACAATTTCCTTTTGTTATTATCATGTTTAGTGTTTCTTTTTTACTTTCCGTACCTGAAAGTAAAAGTCGATCGTCCGATCCAAGAGGGGGTGACGTAGTTACCCTATTTGATCTTGCTCATTGGAAGCGTTTTAATAATAACAACATTTTATTTTAGCGGAACAGAGCGGTGGGTGCAATACTCTGTCTTCCATATAAATAATAATATGTTACGTATGAGTTTAAATGAAAACAATGAAAGAGATAACATAAAATAAAATAAAAATAATAGTAAAAAAAAATACAAAAATCATAAAATGAAAATAATAAAATAAGAGCATATGCCATTACATAAATAAATAATAATGCAAAAGAGAAAATAACTTTTACGGCAAGATATGACATAGTCTTAGGGATTTTTTTTCGTAATGCTCAGAGAGAAATATATTCACGATAATTCAGTAATCTTTATCTGAGGTTTCGCACGAAACTTTCGTTCGGGGTTACTTTAAAACCACCGTTCGTGGTTACTTTTTGGTAAGAAAACGGAACAGTAAAAAACAGCGTATTTTTTAACACCAAATACATATTAATTTTTTAAATATGAAATCAACAAATCAAATATGATCATCAAACATTGAACGTATGTATATTATAATAGTATTGTATAAAAATATAACTAGCTGTTGGAAATAACACCTACAGTTGGATATAATTATGAAAAATATCAGTAACTACATGCGAATATTATTTAACGCAGTGCAGTCTCAATATTCACTGATTGTGTACCTATTGCTTTAGATTTAGCGCAAAAAAAAACAAAAGGTGTAAGAGTGTATACTCCGTGAACGATGTTATGCGTAATTTGGAATGAGCTTGGTTGTATACCTCTTTACTAGATGTCTTTGTCGATTTTCCTATCCAAAACAGCCGATACGTGGCGTCTAGAGTCAAGCGAATCTGCCGGTGGTAAGTAAAATACAGCTGTTGCGCTATAAAATAACACCCCCAATGGCACCAACGATCCAACTGTTTTAAGTCTTCCAACGGGGATTATTGTTATTAACAATAACGATGGTGGCGTGTTTCAGAGTAATCATCAACGCACAGTACTAATGTATTTACATGAAAAATTAAACAAAAAATGATTTTCATGTCGAAAACCACGGTGTGGATGTCTGAGAAAATTTATCAATTTTGCGAACGACGGTCAATTTTAAATAGTTTTTCAGCTTCATCAATATCCGGGTTATAGAGAAGTTCGTTTTCGTATGCACTAGCTTCATTTGGAGTCTTGCCCGTTGTATCAGGAGTGAAAATAAAATTCAAATACTCGTCGTCTTTTGCGACTTCAAGAATCAATTCTTGAATGCTCAGCTTCAGCTTCCTCTTGTTCTGGTCGGTATTAAAGTTGCGCAACGTCGAAGCCACGAAATCGCCAAAGATTTGGCTGTCGTCGCAGAAGGTCTTGCACTTAGCTTGGGGCTTCTGCGGCTGATCGGGGGAGCCCTGGTTATTCGGTGAAATTGCCGAGAGTATTTCATTCGGAGTAGTCGTGGAGGGTTTTTTTTTTGGTGTTTTAGGTTTGTTGGCCTTTTCGGGTTTTGCGATTCCTTGAATGGAGTTCTGAAAACAGAACGAACGTTGACAATTTTGTGAGAAACAGCAGGTCTGCAGCGATATCAAAGAATGTTATAACTGTGAGACTACATTTAGTTAGTAAAAGTAGATACTGTGTTTCTTAGGTTTTGATAGTTAGTACCCCACAAGAGTCCCAACTGTCTGAAGGCAGTGGGACTATGACATTTACATTCTGGGCATGTTGTGAGGTTGAAGGTAGTGGGGAGGGGAAGGAGATGGGAAAGAAGAATGTTGGAAAGTACCTGACCATTTAAATAAGGTCACCAAAAAGGCTAAAGCCATTTCAAGTAACGTTTTGATTCTGAATTGGGGTCTTTCTAATGGAAAAAGTATTTCTTTGAAGTAGTTCTTTCATGCGGTCACAACGCTAGTAATAACGTTACAAACCTCCGAGTAATTGTAAATGTCCTGCTCAAGCTGGTCATCGGGTAATTTGTAGAACTTTCCCTTTTCGAAGGTGTAATAGTTGGCCAGTCGCCTCTGTGGGTCGTTGGCTTGGGCTTTCGTTTGAGGCACTGCGGATCACAAAACAATACAACTAGTTAACACACAAGCACGTTTGATTCAATGACCCGATTCTCGCAAAGAGTTACAACATCTAAGACGAGTGGCGTAGAAGAGTTACTGTTGCTATAATTACCTCGTATGGACACCTGACCTTCTAGGAAAACACACATAGGCAAAAAGTTTCCATCGTATTCCTGAAAGATGCCGAAATTCCAGGCGCTAGGGGTCCTGCCTTCGTCTGAAACGATAAAAGACAAGTCGTCATGTAACACGGGTAAATCTGGGAGTGGTACCTATCCAAGGCAGTGTAGTCAGTTCTTGGTGATTTTTACCTGACTCGGCGGACCTAATAGGGCGTGGCTAATACTAAGGCTAGGGTATTTATACATCCATTCATATACATATATCGACATAATGTTTTTGTTTATTTGTATAACCACTTTTTTGCAGTATTGTTATCAACAAAAATATAAGATATAACATAAAAAAACCCGTTGCGTTACGTCCTGTTATGTCGCATAATAAAACGCAGTGGGCGGAGTCACTGGATACGCGGGAGACGGAAAATATATTTACATACCGAAAAGTGGTGAGATATTACGTGACAACTTGGGCCTGATCTCAAAGCACGAATATATATATATATATAGAGAGAGAGATAATTTTTTTTACCCAACCTATACAAATTTACGATAAATCACTTTCTCCGGGTTTTTACGTCGTATATCATGAGAGAGAAAGAGACAAGAATAGTCGTCACATAATATCGCAACTCTTTTAAGTATGTAAGGAAGTTCCCCGTCCGCGCTTACTTTACATCATCGAGTCGCATAACTTACGTCATCGGATTTCAAGGTAATTATCTATATTTTCGTTGATTAAAATACTTGCAGTGATTATACAAATAAATCAAACATTATGGTGATATGTGCTATGTGTGAATGTTCAATTAAGACCAAACAAAGATTATATATAAAACATCACTTTTCAGAGGTATTTCAACAGTTTTAAATATTTTTGACCGAACTGACATATTTTTAGTGATATACATAAAAGTTATGCTATTCATTCCCTTATGGTAGAAAGAGTTCAAAATAATGTCTCAAGATTTATTCACTTCAGAATGGGCATATTAAGGGAATCTATCAATTACGAATATCTTTTTTGTCACCTTAATTTATTGAGATTGTCTGAACGGAGAATAATTACCGACTTGATTTGCTTATACACAATTATAAATTCAATGATTGACAGCCCTGAACTATTAAACTTGACTACATTTCATGTTCCTAGCAAGACGGTTATAAGGCAGTACCTACCGTAATATTGTAGCAATTCTGCTTCAACCTCGCAATTCAACACGCCTATGCGACGAATGCAACAGCTGGGAAACACATACTGCGATGTCGCTGATATATTTAACACGTCAATATCAAACTATAAGTCTAATTTGGTACAGTTATTGTAATCTGGCAGAGCTAAACCAATAGTTGGACCTGTTTTTTAATTTTTTTTTTCTTTTCTTTTACAAAATTTTTGAACCTGCTATTTATTGTAAGCTATATTCATCTACAATATTTTGTATCTGCTGGTCAATACTCTTTTTTTTTTTTTTTTGTACTAATGAGAAAAATAAAAGCCTATAACGAGCGTAAATATATAAATAAAATTAACAAAAAGCTTCCATCATTATATAGACACACCCTTTGTCATTAGTCATTAGTATTTGCGTGATATTGTGACTTTATAAATCATTTTAATGGTATATTTACATTATTTGTTTAATGTGTTCAAATATGTTTATCAACCCTTTCTGGTCCTATGTCGAATGACATTCGACATCGACTTTATTCCAGTGAGTCCTATGTCGAATGTCATTCGATATTTCTCTTCTTCATCAGTTTAGTGTCGAAATAGAAGCAGTTTAGTGGCAAAATACAGTTTAGTGTCAAAATAAAAACCTGGATGTCTTGTTTTACCCTGTAATTTTGTAAATCTATTGTGGACCTGATGGAACTTTAAAAAAACATTGTGGACCGGAAAGGGTTATGAATGTCCGAATTCCGTGTAGGCGGTAGCAAGTAGGCTTTACAACATCCTTTAGTATATCTTTGTTTCTTTCTATCGAGTATAAAGTCAACCGTCCTGACTACACTGTTTCGCAAAGGTACATTTCCGTGTCCTCAAAGCAAAGTACCTCCCTATTTCCTTCGTCTAGTGTAGCCCCGCTTACCTGGCTGGCAGGCAGGCATGTCGCGGTCCCAGGCGCCGTCGAGGCAGCGCAGGGGGGCCAGTTCCCCGACGGGGGAGTGCCCCGCCCTGCAGTAGGGGTGCGCCGTGGAGCCGTGCGGCATGAAGAGGTCGCAGGCCAAGTGGCTGTTTTTCTTCGACAGGCAGACGAAATTGACGCTGCGCGAAGACATCATCTCGCAGCTCTCTGAAAGGAGAAAAATGCACTTTCTTTAAGATTATCCGTGAGAGGAGACAGACGGACATTTGGTGATCTGCGTCATTTGAAGGCTCTGCGTCAGCTTGTCAGTGTTGATGATTGTGACGATTCATTGAACAGTCCAACATGCTTATAAAGCTTAACGAATCGCAGTCAGGCCGAGTATTTATTTGGACGACAGTAGGAACGGGCCGAGAATCGGCGCTCAACGGCCACCATTCAAATATGAGAATAGCGCAGATTACAGTTTGATCGAAAACTGAAACGGGCCGAAAAGTGGCGTTTGGCGGCGACCATTAATGTGTAAATATTTCTAAATGGCGCTGATCTCAGTTTGATCAAAGGCCGAGACGGGCCGGGAATCAGCGTTTAACGGCGGCCATTCAAGTGTAAAAATGTACGAATGGCGCTGACCACAGTTTGATCGAAAGCCGAAACGGGCCGTGGATCAGTGACTTTGTCATCAGTGAACCATTTAAATACCGAAATGGCAATGTCGTCAGTGTGATAGAAAAATAAAATGTGTCGAAGGATTTCCTGTCAATACAATAAATTTGTAAAATTACTTTGAAAATCGTTATTTTTCAGCCGCATTGACGGAAGCAAACATAAAATATTCATTACTCGACTTGTACTAAACTTAACGCAATGCGAGGATTGATTATTTTGTTGACAAGCGATTTCGGTTCGTTTTAATATGCGAACGACAGGTTTCAATGGATAAAAGCTCCTGAAAAGAAAGTGATGAATGCCCGGTGCCCATTGGCACCTCCGGCACACTAAAGGTTTATATAACTAACTAACTAATTTACTAACCATCACGCCGTTTTCTGTAAGAGAAGGCAGAGAGGACGGATCACCATACAACTTTGTCTTGGCACACACTCCTTGTTTCATTCACATTCATACATTATCTTCTGTTATACTAGCTCTTCGCATGGCCAGACTCGAGTATTTGATTCACTTGATCGTACAATGTCTTCCTCGGGCATCCCCGATTTCTTCTCCCATTTATTTTCGCGTCATATATTATTTTTACACTCCTTTCTTTGTTTATTCGCTCTACATACCCAAAAACATCTAAGCGCCCCTTTCTTGATTCTATTCATTACGCTTACATCAGCCTTGCATTTTTTCCGGATATTCACATTTTTAACAGGGTCATACGTGGTTTTACCGCACGTAAGCTTCGAGGATCTCATTTCTACAGCATTCGGTCTACTTGCATCTCTCCTCTGCTAGTTCCATGCCTCACTGCCATGCATCGGGGTTGGTATAAGCACTCTATTGTGAACTGCTAGCTTCGCTTCTTTGGACAATGTTTTTGTGTATTATTAAAAATGTCGGAATTACATGTGGGTGGTAACTAATAGGCTATCCAACATCCTTTAACATATTTTTGTCTCTTTCTATCGAGTCAGTGTAAAGTCAACCGACCTGACTACACTGTTTCGCAAAGGTACCGCTCCATATATTCTTACTCGAAGGTCAATATAAATATGGTGTACAAATTTGCTGTAAAAGCCCACTAGGGCGTAAACTTGAAGTAACAATATATGGAGGGAGAGCTAATTATTTTTACCCAACCTACACAAAACTTGCGATAAATCACTTTCTCCGGGTTTTTACGTCGTACACCATGAGAGAGAAAGAGACAGCAAATTTCATAGACCGCTTCTATATACTGTCGCAATGATTTTAAGCTCCTGGGTCACCGCGGGACTCCGCCCACATTTCTTACTATGCCACTAAACTTGACACAACTCAACGGTTTTTAAGGTTATACGCTATATTTTTGCTGATAAAAATACTGTGAAAAAGTGGCTATACGAATAAACAAAAACATAATGTCGATATTTGATATGAATGGATGTATAAATACCGTAGCCTTAGTTTTAGCCACGCCCAGGTGCACCGAGTCAGATTTAAATCATTAAAAACAAGTTCAAAACTGACTTCACTGCCTTGGATAGATACTACTCTATGTACTCTAAGGGCGTAAATCAATAAATACGTTCACGGAGGAAAGGCAGACTTACTTTGGCAGGTGATGTTGGAAGACCAGGATCGGTCCAGCATGCAGACGGCCAGGATCTTCGAGGGCTCGTAGTTTTCCTCGCAGTGGAAATTGATCACGGAGTAGGGCGAAACCAGATCGCCGGGGAACAGCGGCTGGCCGTAGCTAGGCAGCGTGTAGAAACCATGGTCAGGCTTCGCAGGGAGCGTACATCCCTCGCTGAAAAAGGACAACGATTTCTAATAACACAATTTGACGGCCTCCGTAGTCGAGTGGTCACGATGCGCGAAAATAAATTAAATCAATTGACGGAAGACTACTTGGGAATTGAACCCGCGACGCCCGTGTTACCTACCATAGACTGCCCCCGATCCGAAGATAGCATGAATCCGGCTCTCCATCTTATCTAGCCGTGTCAATGACATCGAATACACTATCATCTACAATGGACCCGGAGGTGGACTGCACACGACTCCAGCAACGATATCACCTATAAAAGGGACCGCAACATCCCACAGGATGTTAATCTACGACCTTCAGTTAAAGAGACTACGTGTCTAGTTTGTTGTTAGATTCTCCATTTGAAAATACTATATTCTTACTTAAAATAAAAATTGTGTTTCCATCAACACAATTTTTTTATTAAAAAACTAATAAAAGTTAACTCCCGCGCGGGAATCAAAAGCGTTGGACCGATTAAATTAACATGTGTTTCACATTTCATTCATATTAAATAATACACAGTTTATTTGCGGCAAGTTCCAGAGTGGATGATGCCCTCTTTAAAGACCACCATTCAAAATCGAAATGTTGCTTGAAATGGCTTTAGCCGTGTTTGGTGACCAGACCTGGATAGCTAAGTACTTCTCTCCTTCCGCTCCCCGCTACCTTCAGCCTCGCAACATACTCCGATTGGAGACGTCATAGTCTGACTGGCTCTAGACCAGTCATTCCCAAAGTGGTCTATATCGACCCCCAGGGGTCGATTCCGACCAGCAAGGGGTCCACGTCAGTGAAAAAAAAATTGGAGGTGCATGAGACGTAAATGGGGGTCCACGAGAAAGGATTTCATTTGGCCAGGCCGTTATCAAAATGTTGGCTTCCCGCAAATGTAATAATCCACCTCACAGATAGTACCTGTATAGGTACTTACGTAATACTCTATTATAAAAGACATTAATTCCCTAATTATACTATTTTTGAGGAGGATATTTTGTCGATTTGCTAGTACTTTTCGATTTCAAATCTCTACCGACTAGTGCTTTTTTTTCGGAGAGGAATTTTTGTTGATTTGCTAGCACTTTTCGATTTGAGATCTCTATCGACTAGTACTATTTTTTGGCGAGTTCGACTTCAATTGAAGTGTTCACCGCGAAGGGTTCATTTCAAAGAACTAGCAGATTCTGAAGCGTTCACAAAACTTTTAAGTTTTTCTCCAACGCTAAAAAAAAAAACAATTTGTGAAAACAGGGGGTCTATATAAAACAGAAAAAAATGGCAAGTGGTCTACGGGACAAATAAGTTTGGGAACCTCTGGTCTAGACGGTAAAAAAAAAATGGCCAACAGAGAAATGATCGAACGCTTAACCGCCCCAAGTTTAAGAGTGGTAGATATTTTCAGCATCACCCTGGTGAAAATCCGGCGCTCTTTTTTAAATACATTTTATCAATAGTTTATACCGCACAAGAGTCCCAACTGCTCCCAATCGTCCAGAGCAGTGAGACTATGGCATCCCCAATTGGGGAATGTTGTGAGGCTGGCGGTAGTACGGAGGGGAAGGAGATGGGAAAGAGGAAGGTAAAGAAGTACCTGACTATTCAGATCTAGTCACCAAACACGGCTAAGGCGATTTCAAGCAATGTTTCAATTCTGAATGGTGGTCTTTTACCAGGGCCATTCGTAGAGTATCTACCACTTTGAAACGTGCGGCAAATATACTATATTTATTTATTTATTTTATATTTGAAAAAACAGTTTTACACTAAAACATTGCAAAAAACACACAAAAATGGCAATCATAATTACACAAATATTAAAGTAAAAAGAAGTTTAAAAACAAAAAAAAAAAAGTTTTCAAGAAGTACATAAAATAGTTAGAACTTAATAGCTAGTTCTTGCTTAAACTTGTTGTAGCTCGTGTGAAAAATATTCAAATTTCCTGCGAGGCAGTTAATTAACCTAGTTAGTCTTCCCCTATTTAGTTAGTTTATATGTTATTTTACTTGAATTAAATGTGTTAAGACACATATTGATTCCTTAAAATTTATTTGTGCACGCCGGGTTTGAACTTGTGAGCTCTGGATTCGACCACTCAGTTCTGTTTAGTTAAGTTTTTAAGTTTTGATTTACCCACAGTGACGATAAACATAGAAAAATAATAAGGTGTGTACGAGTTTATACTCACTCTGCGGCTTGAGGAGGTAGGGGGAAGAATGCTCTAGCTGTAACAAATCAAACATGAAATTATAATACAAAAAACAACATCAGAACCTTAAAGTAACAATATATGTAGAGAAAGCTAATTATTTTGCCCAACCATGAGAAAGAAATTCCCGAATTATCACACCGCTTCAAAGTATTGTTAGAATGTTCTTCGTGTCCCGCGTCTCCGTTGACTCCGCCCACACGTTTTGATACGCGAAATAAATTGAGATAACTCAACGGTTTATTAGGTTACATGTTATTTCTTTTTTAAACAATACTGTGAAAAAGTGGTTTTACGAATAAACGAAAACATTATGTCGACATGTGCTATGAATGGATGTATAAATACCCGGCAAACCTCGTATAAACTGACTACAGCTCTCTCTACAGCTCTCTCTCTCTTGCATATTATTGCTCTGAGATCAGGACACATAAATAATACAACGCACAGATGGTGTCAAGTCTCGGGCACTTTCTGGTCATTTTATTTTCTGTTTTTTTTTTTTTTTCAAATTCCTTTATTAATTTGTATAAATTATTATGAGCTGAGAATTCTGATTTTAAGCTTGTATATATAAAGCTGTAGTTTAGCTAGATTAGATCACTTCAAACGGCAGAAAGATTATAATAAAATTAAACAAAAATGATAATGATTTTGGTGGAGTAACGCATCAGAGTTTTTATTCCAACAGGATTGGACGCGCCACACAACTCTGTCTTGGCACACAATCCTTGCTTCATTATATATTCTTTTCACAATCCTTTCTTCGTTTATCCGATTTCATGCCCAAACCACCTAAGCGTCCCTTTCTTAATCCTATTCACTACGCTATCATCAACCTTGCATTTTTTCCGGATATCCACATTTTTAACACGGTCATACATAGTTTTAGCAATAGGGATCTCATTTCTACAGCATTCAGTCTACTTTCATCCTTCATGTGCCAGTTCCTTGCCTCACTGCCATACGTCAGGGTTGGTATAAGCACTCCATTGCGGACTTCTAGCTAAGCTTCTTCGGACAATGTTTTATTAGCGCCAACAGCGTTTAGTCCTCCATTTTGGAGTTTCCTGCATTCACTTTTCCTTCAGTATCCATATGAGCTTTTCCGTCTCCCGTAAAAATCTCGAAATGTGGTTATGCAAAATAATTCGTATGTTTCTACGAACATCAAAGTCGGTTGTTCGGTCAGTCGGTCGGGCGGTTGGTCGGTCAGTCGGTCGATCAGTCAGTCGGTCGGTCGGTTGGTTGGTCGGTCTGTCAATCGGTTGGTCGGTCGGTCGGTCGGTCGGTCGGTCGGTCGGTCGGTCGGTCGGTAGGTCGGTCGGTCGGCCGGTCGGTCGGTCAGTCGGTCGGTCGGTCAGTTGGTTGGTCGGTCTGTCAATCGGTCGGTCGGTCGGTCAGTCGGTCGGTCGGTCGGTCGGTCGGTCGGTCGGTCAGTCGGTCGGGTCGGTCGGTCGGTGGTCGGTCTGTTCGGTCAGTCGGTCGGTCGGTCGGTCGGTCGGTCGGTCGGTCGGTCGGTCGGTCGGTCGGTCGGTCGGTCGGTCGGTCGGTCGGTCGGTCAGTCGGTCGGTCGGTCGGTCGGTCAGTCGGCATATGTGAATAGTAAGCACTGTGGCATCATTGAAGTACTGATAGGGAACTGTACCGTCACGGGTATGTGTAAATGGCCTTCAGGACGATGAGAAAATCAATGGTAGAACAAAAGATACTCACCGAGGCACACTGGCGAAGAAGACCACGTATTATTGTCTCCGCACAGGGCAATGCGTTTCAAGGGTTCATAGCCGTAGTCGCAGAAGTACTCCAAGATGGTATACTGGTTGACGAGCTGCCCGGGGGTCAGGTGGAAGTAGCCGCGCGGGTTGATGTCGTAGGAGCCGTGGGCGGGTTGCGGGGGCAAGACGCACCGAGTGTCTTTCACGCTACATAATCAGGATTTTATGGAAGTCAATCACAGTGGAGAATAGAAGAGCGAGAGAGATATACCCTTTTACTAGTAAATAAATAAATAAAAATGTTTAAAAGAACATCGCTTACAAACCTATAGATAAATTGAGACTTTATCATTTTGAAAAAATATATTTGTGGTTGATTAAAAACGATAGCATGAAAAGGGGGGTTGGTTGTGCCTTGGAATAAGAATATATATGGAGAGATAGCTAAATATTTTTACTCAACCTATTCAAATTTGCGACAAATCACTTTCTCCGGGTTTTAAAGTCGTTCACCATGAGAGAAAAAAGTCAAGAAACGTCGTCACACAATATTGCGACACTTTTAAAGATGTAAGGATATAATCCGTCCGCGCTAACTTCACATCATCGAGTCGTATAACTTACGTCAACGAATTTTGAGGTTATTTTCATTATTTTTGTTGATGAAAATACTTGCAGTGGCTATACAATTAAATCAAACATTAGGGTGCTATATTCTTTGCGTGGGTGTTCAAATGAGACCAAACAAAGATTATAAAACATCACTTTCCAAAGGTATTTTTAGTTTTTTTTTTTATATTTTTGCCCGAACTTTTGAATTTTCACATTATTAATGATATAAAGACATAAAAGCAACCAAAAGCTTCCATCATAATTTAGGCAAACCCTCTGTTATTAGTGTTTGTGTGATATTTTGACTTTATAAATCATTTTAATGGTGTATTGAAATTGTTTTGTTTAACATATTCAAAGACAATTATTAAAAATGTTTGAATTCCATGTGGGCGGTAACTAATAGGCTATCCAACTTCCTGTGTTAAAACACATCTTTGTCTCTTTCTATCGAGTCAGTATAAAGTCAACAATACTGACGACACTGTTTCGCAAAGGTACCTTTCCATGTTTATTCTTACTTCAAGGGTTGTGCCATCATGAAAGCATCGTGTCGCAACTTTTTAGTGACACGACCCCTTAAAATAATCTTAAAAACTTTGCTACCCTCTTACTAACATATGTATTTGAACACTATTAACGTGAAAAAGAATGTGTTTAGGCTTGCCACTTCTCACTTGTACGAAAAAGGCTTCTCGTCGATGTCTCGAGTAAGAATATATGGAGAGGTACCCTTGCGAAACAGTGTAGTCAGGTCGGTTGACTCTACACTGGCTCGATAGAAAGAGACAAAAATATGTTAAAGGATGTTGGATAGCCCATTAGTTACCGCCCACATGAAATTTCGACATTTTCAATGATCATATTTGAACACATTAAACAAAACAATATCAATACCCCATTAAAATGATCTATAAAGAAAAAATATCACACAAACACTAATAACAGAAGTTTTCCTAAATAATGAAGTAAATTTTTGTTGATTTTATGTCTTTATATCATTAAAAAATGTGAAAATTCTAAAGTTCAGTCAAAACTATTTAAATCTGTTGAAATACCTCTGATAAGTAATGTTTTATAATCTTTGTTTGGTCTTATTTGAACATTCAAGCATAGCACATATCACCATCATGTTTGATTTATTTGTATAACCACTGCAAGTATTTTAATCAACACAAATATAGGAAATAACCTCCAAATTCGTTGACGTAATTTATGCGACTCGATGATGTGAAGTTAGCGCGGACGGAATTTTTTTTTACATACTTGTAAGTGCTGCAATATAATGTGAAGACTTTCTTGTCTCTTTCTCTCTCATGGTGTACGACGTGAAAACCCGGAAAAAGTGTTTTATCGCATATTTGTATAGGTTGGGTAAAAATATTTAGCTCTCACTTCATATATATTCTGAAGCCAAGATCTAAGGTTTCAAGTTCGATTTTCCACCCCACTCAAATCTTTTTTCGTTTGTGTATGTTTTCAAAATCATACTGTTTGAACATTATTCACATTGTGACATCGTAATGGGTTTAAAAAAGTACACAATTTTTTTTTTTTTTACGAAAAACTCACGGAATGCATTTAGGATCCGACGACCAGGCGCCTCCCAGACAGATGGACATGTTGTGGGTGGACTCGAACGCCGCCTGGCAGGAGTAGAACAGGATCGAGTAGGAACTGACCGACTCTCCGACCCTTGCGATTCCGTCCATACTCATGATGTAGTAGGAACCATTCTTAGGAAATGGGGGAAGGGTGCAGGGCTCCCTATACTTGGAGCTGCAAATACTCACACTCTTAGTGACGCAGCCATCTTTTATACATGGCCTGTTCAAAAGAAAAAGTGAATTTTGAATTTTCGCGGGTTGTGTACATTCGACTATCGATTTTTTGTCGTTGTGTTGGTACACATATGTTTATCATATGATACCATTATCAGCCATTTTGGATTAGTGGTTTGATTTTGACAACTGGAAAGGTTAGCCACGTTTTTGTGTGTTCTACGACTTTTTAATTTTGAAAAAAATGGATCAAAGAATAAAATCCATGATTTGTTTTTCCACAACTCTAGGACGCTCATCGTCATTAACATCTTCTCGGCCTTCTGTGAAGCGCTTGTACCACTTATAAACACTTTTTTGAAACAAAGTAGACTCGCCGAATGCCACAGTCAACATTTTAAGTGCGTTGGAGCACTTTATTCCATTTTTAACGCAAAATTTAATACATTATCTTTGATCCATTTTTTTCAAAAGTAAAAAAATCGAAGAACACACAAAAGCGTGACTAACCTTTCCAGTTGTCAAAAACAAACCACTAATCCGAAATGGCTGATAATGCTAACATATGATAAACATATGTGTACCAACGTAACCAAAAAAAAATGATAATCGAATGTACACAGCCCGCGAAAATTCAAAATTCACCTTTTCTTTTGAACAGGCCTCGTGTGTATCTTATATACCAACTAACCAACCAACCAAGAGAATTGGTAGAATCTAATAAAAAAACACTGACAATTTTAAATAAAGTTTTCCCCAGTCAGTTCGACGACGCGTCTGTGATCCGGTAAAAAATATCGTTGACAACTAATCCGTCCGTACTTACATGTTCTAGAGAGACGGAAAGGCTGATATGGATATTGAAAGAAGGGTGAATGCAGGAAACTCTATTGATGGAGGACTGAACACTGTTAGCGCTAATAAAACATTGTCCAAAGAAGCGGAGTTAGCAGTCCGCAATGGAGTGCTTATACCAACCCTGATGTATGGCAGTGAGGTATAGAACTGGCAGACGAAGGATGAAAGTAGACTAAATGCTGTAGAGATCCCTATGTGGTAACACTATGTATGGGGTTAAAAATGTGGATATCTGGAAAAAATGCAAGGTTGATGTAAGCGAATTTAATGGGATTAAAGAAGGGACACTCAGATGGTTTGGGCATGAAGAGCGGATGTACGAAGAAAAGAGTGTGAAAAGAATATATGACGCGAAAGTGAATGGAAGAGAAGCCCGAGGAAGACTTGGCACCATCGGAGTCAGAATAACAGAAGAGAATTTATGAGACGATGTATGAATGTAAATGAAGCAAGTATAATACTTCAATCAGAAATACTTATTTGTTGATTAAAATGATAATGTGGCACAAAAAAATGCGTTTTTTGATATGAGGGGCTTAGAAGCAAAGGCAGCAATCTCCAAAAACGGTTCTGTAGCATTGTCAACTTTTGAATGATTATTATAAAGAAATGGAGAATGAAGTGTACAAAAATGTCAGTGCACATTAAACTAGGAACAATTTGAAACAATTATCTCTAAATTCAACAACATATTCATAAAAGGAAAGTGCATTAAACGTTAAATCAACTTTCCAAGAAATAATTTAAAATGAAGGAGATTGCTGCCTTTGCTTCTAAGCCCCTCATATATCGTTTCCGGAAAGGCAAAAGGGCTGCAGCGCCATTTTGGGAAGTTTACACCAGAGCACTTTAAAGTTGTTTTCTTTTTACAATAAAATCACAAGTCTTCAGTACCTGGTTGGATTTTGAATTAAAAAAAGTTGACTCAGTTAACTCAATGCTCTCACTGAGTTACCTGAAACGACAAAAAGCTAAAAAAAGTCCCAAACTTGTGTCGCTTGAGTCGAGCCTTCTCCTAAATGGTAAATATATTTTAGATGGCTGAAGGGCCACAAAAGCCTTCAGAACCAAACGAGAGTCAGAGCATTCGATGCAGAAAATGAAACTGATCAAAACGGCATGTTTAACTTTTTTATAGTGAATACCGCACAAGAGTCCCAACTGCTCCCAACCGTCTAGAGCCAGTGAGACTATGGCATCCCCAATTGAGGTATGTTATGAGGTTTAAGGTAGTGGGGATGGGGATGAGGATGGGAAGAAGATAAGGAAGTACTTGACTATTCAGATCTGGTCACCAAATACGGCTAAAGCCATTTCCAGCAGCGTTTGGAAAAATGAAAATTTAAAAATAAATAAAAAATTACAAACATGACGATAAATTTATTGATTTTATTTCCATTAACTCCATTGATGGAGAACTGAACGCTGTTGGCGCAAATAAGAAATTGTCAAAAGAAGTGAAGCTAGCAGTCCACAATGGAGTGATTGTACCAACCCTGATGTATGGCAGTGAGGCATGGAACTGGCAGAGGAAGGATGAAAGTAGACTGAATGCTGTGGAAATGAGATATCTGAGACGTATGTGCGTAAAACCGTGTATGACCGTATTAAAAATGTAGATATCCGGAAAGAATGCAAGGCTGATGTAAGCGTAATTAATGGGATTAAGAAAGGGACGCTTTGACGGTTCGGGCATGTAGAGCGGATGAACGAAGAAAGAAGTGTGAAAATAATGTATGACGGAAAACTGGTATTATGAATCCAGAGTGGTAGATACTCCAAGTATCGCCCTGGTGAAAGACCACCATTCAGAATCGAAACGTTGCTTGAAATGGCTTTGACCGTGTGTGGTGACCAGATCTGAATTGCCAGGTACTTTCCAACCTTCATCTACCCCATCGCCTCCCCTCCCCGCTACTTTCAGCCTCACAACACACCCTATAGGGGATGCCATAGTCTCACTGGCTCTAGACGGTTGGGAGCAGTTGAGACTCTTGTGCGGTATTCATATAAAAATAAATGAATGCGGCCTTTCACCAGGGCGATTCTCAGAGTATCTACAACTCCGAAACGTACCGCAAATAGACCACACATAGTTTTATATAAATTAAATGTGTTATGACACATAAATAAATAAATAAAAAGTTTTTTTTTTTTAGGTTTTTAATTTTATTTGAAGAATTATTATTATTTTAATTTTTTTTAAAACAATTTTTTATTTAAAATCTCTGCGATGTAATTATTTTTACGCGTGACAGCTGTTTCGCCTTCTAAGGGCATTATCAAACAGTTTGATAATGCCCTCAGAAGGCGAAACAACTGTCACGCGTAAAAATAATTACATCGCAGAGCTTTTAACTAATAATTGTTCTTAAAAACATTAAAATAATAATAATTATTGTTTAAATAAAATTAAAAAACCTAAAAATTAAAATGGAGTTCCACAAAATAAACTTTAAAACCATAAATAAATAAAAACTTATTTGCGCACGCCGTGTTTTTGTTTGTATTTTTATTTAGATGTATGCAAATATTTTTTTTACATATCTAGTGAGGAAATGATTTATACATTTCACAATAATAGAGCAAAGCACATAAGGTTCCTATACAGCAGATTTAAATTGAAATCTTAGTAATCTTAAGAATCATAGGTTTTCTTAGCACAAATCCTACGGAAAGTGCCAAGATTTGAGGCTTCTTTTAAGGCATTTGGAAAACTATCAAAAGTTTTTTGACCTTTGTAAAACACGCTGTTTTGAGTGCACACAAGTTTCGTTTTGGGAAGCCTAAAATCATGACAACTTCTCGTAGGATAATTGTGAATATTTACATTATATATAATATTATAAATCAGATATTTAGGAAGCATGATATTTTTAAGCTTGAAAATTTTCGTTAAAGTATTATGTATTATATTTGGTTTGACTCGAGCAGAAAAATTGTTGAAGAGTTAGTACTTACAGCTTACACTCTGGAATAGCCGACCACTTATTAGTGCTCAGGCAAACTGCTTCCTTTGTCGACACCTCATAATTTTCATCGCAGAAGTAAATTAAAGTGGTTCCCGCTGTGGTGAAAGTTCCGGGTTTCAACCGTTGTTTTGGGTCCTTAATTTGGTATTCGCCATTGGGTGGTAAGGGGGGCAGTTGACACCCACCTCTTTGGCTGAAAATGTTAAGCTTTGTTACACGGATCTGTATACACATAAAACTGTATTATGTTTGGAGTAAGAATATATGAAGAGGTATCTTTATGGTGTATTAATACTGTTTTGGTTAATTTGTTCAAATATGTTTTTTTTAATGTCCGAATTCCACGAGGGCGGTAACTAATAGGCTATCCAACGAGAACAACGCGATCCCTTCGCTCACGAAGCTGGACGGCACGGGGCTCGCCCTGTCGCACGAAGAGAAGGCAAATGCGCTCGCGGACGGATTCGAGAAAGCTTACACGGCCACGGACGGGATTAGGACGCTGAAACCGATCGGATCATGGCTGAATCACTACGAGAGCTGAATCTGTCCGCGCAGACCGACTTGACCGACATGCATCTCAGCACACCGAGCGAGGTCGCCGGGATCATCAAGCGATTGAAGACAAACAAGGCACAGGGAAGTGACCAAATACACAACATCTTACTCAAACACCTTCCCCAGAGAGTCATTATCTTCATGATAAAGCTGTTCAACGCTTGCATCATTACCGGCACTTTCCTACGGTATGAAAAGAGGCAACAGTCCTTCAACAAATTGAACAAGGACAAAACCAAGCCTACGAACTACCGTCCGATCAGTCTTTTATCGACGATGAGCAAAGTGTTTGAACAGGTTATACTCAATCGGCTCATACCAAATCATGACTCCAACGCGACCTTACCAGACGAGCAGTTCGGCTTCCGGAAGAAGCACTCCACTAGCCACCAGCTGACCCGCGTAGTGGAATTCGTTTCGAGAAAGTTCAACGAAGATCGCTACACCGCCATGGCGCTCCTGGACCTGGAGAAGGCATTCGACACTGTGTGGATGGACGGTCTGATACACAAGCTGTACGCAATAAAGACACCGGTCTACACAGTTCGCCTAGTAAGGAAATATTTGACAAGCAGATCCTTCAGAGTCGCATGCAGGGGCGCCATCTCATCATCACGTGGGATACCCAAAGGAGTTCCACAGGGGAGCCTACTCGTCCCGTTCCTCTTCAACATCTTCACACACGACGTCCCTTCAGACGAGGGATGCAAGAAAGGGATCTATGCAGACGATCTCACTCTCTACGTCTCATCGCTAGACATCAACATGGCGGCAATACACCTACAGCGCGCGCTCAATCAGCTGGCGGCCTACTACAAGAAATGGCGCCTCAAGCTGAACGCCGCCAAGACGGAAGCCATCACGTTTACTAGGAAACGTGCCATCATCACACCCGATGTCCAGCTGCAAATGGAAGGACACGACATAGAGTGGAAGGACGAAGTGAAGTACCTCGGCCTCACCATGGACAAACGCCTGAACTGGAAATGCCACGTGGTTAACACTCAGAACCGGGCGAGGAAAGTGATCGGGGCCATGAGGCCAATCTTCTGCAGACGAAGTCCACTACCTCTAACATCCAAACTCCTGGTATACTATACCCATACACTTATACGACCTGTCATCACATATGCTATTCCCGTCTGGAGTAGCATATCACACTCTACACACACCCAGCTCCAGTGCATTCAGAACTATTGCATTAAAATCATTTTTAATACTAGACTCAGAACAAATCTCAAAAGATTACAATCTGATAAAGAAATACCCATCTTGTTCGAACATAAACACAGGCTGACCGAGCGCTTTTACAGTTCACTCAAACACAACAAGAATACACTTATCAAATCACTCGGTCAATACGATTCACTTTGCGACTTCACATTTCGATACAAACACAGGATGCCTAAACACATTTTGTTGGATTTAAATTCAGTTTGGCATATTCCAGACATGGACAAGTATACGTAATAGGTACCTTCCTTTTCTAATTCCAAGATACCGATAGGTATTTCCCATTACTTATCCACTCCTCTCCTATAAATATGTATATGTATGTCTATTGATATTTTCCCATAATTATTTGTCTACATAAAAACAGACACACACCCACACCTCACAATGCAGGGCGTCACATGTGACGTCACTGAAGGCCATAATGTCTTCATGTTGGACATATGGCCGCTTCCACCTGTATAGGGTTTTCTATGGTTTTCCCTATTACCATGGCGGATGCGGTGGAATTCCTAAACATAGGCCATAGCCGAGCCCCCTCCCATCCCCACTCAACACAAACAGACTTATGTATATATGCCATAGTGCTGTGTCAAGGAGAAGACGCCCAGAGTCGGTAATATGATGCAATTTTTGTAGGGTTTTTAGAAACATATTTTTCCCCTGCGTAAACTCGTGAATTTCAATTCAATAGTCACGCAAAAGAATTTTTCCACCCACATGAGGTAGCAAAGTATGGCGCATAGCGCTGTTCTATTGGTATAAGGAACAAGAATTAGAGTTAGAGTCAGTAACTTTAAAAGATTCATCACTTAATGATAAATAAGAATCTTTGAAAATGAAACATATCTTTGTCTGTTTCTATCAATTCAGTATAAGGTCAACGATACTGACTGTGTGACCGAAACAGTGTAGTTCTATTAGTTACCGCCTACATGGAATTCGGACATTCTTAATTAACATATTTTAACACATTAAACAAAACAATATCAATACGCCATTGCATCCCCAATTGGAGTATGTTGTGAGGCTGAAGGTAGTGGGGAGGGAAAGGAGATGGGAAAGAGGAAGGTTGAGAAGTACCTGGCTATTCAGATATGGTCACCAAACACTGCTAAAACCATTTCAAGCAACGTTTCAATTCCGAATGGTGGTCTTTTTTTCAAATACTAAGATACTACAAATTTCCCTACCTAAGGGTATTCTATTGTTTTATTGAGAAACTTCCCATGTTAATAGACATCAACGATAATAAAAATTTATCAGAAAAACTTAACGGAGACTAACGTAGTTAAAAATAATATTAATATTAAATATGATATAAATAGTCCGTCTGTATGTGGCTTCTCCATAGTTTGATAATGCCCTCAGAAGGCGAAACAGTTGTCACGCGTAAAAATAATTACTAAAAATAGTTTTTTTTTTTAATAATTTGAAATATTAATAATTATTGTTTAAATAAAATTAAAAAACCTAAAAATTAAAATGGAGTTCTACAAAATAAACTTGAAAACAATAAATACATCTATAGAGGTGTGTGAAATAGAATAGGCAGCCCATGGGCTGAAACCTTGAAACCTTGTTTCATTTAGTTCGGGGAGGTATGTGGTGCGGAGGGGGGACTCTCTCGTCCGACAGTCGAACGATGCTCACAAACCTTGCCGAAATTACCTATTAACATTATTTTACGTACGGCAGTAGTGGCGAAGTAATGTGACAATCAAATTTTAGGCAAAAAACTTTTTCAATTTTAATTAGCATTTTAATGAAATTAAACCACACTTTATGTCGGCTTTAACAAACTTTGCGGGAATGTTTTTTTTGCAGTAAATCATAATTTCGGGGCAGAGTCGACGGTCTACATAGTCGAGTGATAGGACGCTCGACCACGAATCCAAAGTCGCGGGTTCAAGCCCGGCGTGCGCCAATAACTTTCATTTAATAATTATGTATCGTAACACATTTAATTCACGTAATTTTTTTTTTTTTTTTATATTTGCGTTCCAGAGTAGTAGATACTCTTAGTATCGCCCTGGTGAAAGACTACCATTCAGAATCGAAAAGTTGCTTGAAATGGCTTTAGCCGTGTTTTTTTTTTATGAATACCGCACAAGAGTCTTAACTGCTTCCAACCGTCTAGAGCCAGTGAGACTATGGCATCCCTAAATAGGGTATGTTGTGAGGCTGAAGGTAGTGGGGAGGGGTAGGAGATTGGGGAGAGGAAAGTTGGGAAGTACCTGGTTTAGTGACCAGATCTGAATAGCCAGGTACTTCGCGACCTTTCTAATAAGCCTCACAACATACCCCAATTGGGATGCCATAGTCTCACTGGTTCTAGACGGTTGGGAGCAGTTACGACTCTTGTGCGGTATTTACCATAAAAAAAACACAAAAGAGCCGTTTGGCTAGCAATACGTCATGCGTCATGCTTGCAATCAATGGGTTTTTCCCATTTGTACGGCTGTATGTCATACAACGAAAATAAGTGTAATAAATAAAGTGTCGAGTTAGTAATATATATTTATGATGTTTTGTTAGTAAGATAACTTTAAAAATTACTTTTTTCTAATAATAAATCCGTCTTGAATTGCTGGATTCCCACTGTACGCCTGGGCTGAAATGGCAAGATGTTTGTTTGAAATTAATACAGTATAGGTTGCACAACGAGAGCTGACCCGAACAACACACACATACTTAAAACAATACATATACTTTAAAAAAAGTGAAATAATGCCTTTGACCTAAACACAGTCGACACCTTGGATGAACAATATATGGAGAGAGAGCTAATTCTTTTTACCCAACCTGTACAAATTTGTGAAAAATCTTCTTTTTTTTTTAAATAAAGAAAGACAAACATTCCCTGGTTACGAATAACCTGACAATATTTGAAAAACTCCTACTGCCATCATAATAATCGGAAGATATTGCTTGTGCAATGATGGAGGACTTAGCCAGCGGATGAATTGAACTCACGACGCTCGAGTGGGAATCCGACGCGTTTGTCCACTCAGCTACCGACCGGTCTTTCTCCGGGTTTTTACGTCGTACACTATGAGAAAGAAAGAGACAGCAAATTTTGCCAAATTATCACAACGCTTTAAAGTACTGTAAGGATGTTCTTCGTGTCCCGCGTCTCCGCTGACTCCGCCCACGCGTTTTCATGCGTGACATAAATTGACATAAGTCAACGGTTTTTTAGGTTATATGATATATTTTTGTTGATTCTGTAAAAAATTGGTTGTACGAATAAATAAAAACATTATACCGACATGTGCTATGAATGGATGTATAAACACCCTAGCCCTAGTCCTAGCCGCACCCAGGTCTAGGCAAGTCCGGCAAAACTCATCGAAATTGACTACAGCAGCGCTCTCTCTTGTATATTATTGCTCTGGGGTCGATTCGTTAATTTATATTCCTAAAATGTGTCACATTGATTGTTTGCTGTTTGTTTAATGGATTCTAATTTATCATATTTTTTTAATCAGCGGGGCAAAAGGTCACCATTTCCAGATTAGACTTAAAGCAAAGCTAATTAACTATAAATAATTTCGTTTGTGAGTAAGTTGCACGTACGAGTGTGAGCATTTCAAATGTGTAACTGATGTTAATTAAAATTAATAAATTTAATAAAAAAACCTTTTGAAATCCTCACCTACCTAATAAAGTACCTACCTATGGTGTATTTCAGCAGACATTATTCTATATCGTCGACGGAAAGGCTGAAGCGCCATTTTGGGAAGTTTACCCCAAAGCACTTTATTTAGTTTTGTTCCACAATAAAATTCATAAGTCTTTAGTACCTGGTAGGATTTTGAACACAAAAAGTTAAGTGTAACTAAAGTCAAAGGTAACTCAATGCTTTCACTGAGTTACCTGAAGTGACAAAAAGCTATAAAAGTCCCAAACTTATGTCGCTTGAGTCAAGCCTTCTCCCAAATGGTAAATATATTGTGGATGGCTGAAGGGCCACAAAAGTCGTCAGAATCAAACGAGAGTCATAACATACGGTGCAGAAGATAAAACTGATCAAAACTGCATGTTTAACTACTTTTCTTCAAAGTGTCGCTTAAGCCCTTTTGTCTTTCCGGCGACGTTATCAATACAAACACTTTATCAGAGCGACGAAGGGGTTTTTGTTTCAGTTCAGCTTAAATAAAAACCCGCAAGATGTCGCTAGTGTTGCCAGTGACGGCCGGTCAGACGTCACAACAAGAGGATTTCAATAATAATTATTGACCGAGCCACGCGGATAAATTACCATAATTCTCAATACTCCATGAATACTAAAAATAACCATATTGTATTTATTGATAAAGGAGTTTTACTACGCATTAAACTGACATGATAAGGTTTGCGTCTACACTAGCGATAAATTCTTCAACAATAATTACCTTCCGAATCTAAGAATCAATCGAAGATCTTAGCTTTTTTTATATTTTCAATTACATTTATTTTTTTTCTTCATTTTATAAACCAGTTCCAAATATGTCCGGTTCCAGTGACCGAAAAGTCACCGCAATAAGAGTATTGACAGTCTCTCTAAACAAACATATTATTCAATTCATTTCCTTGTTTTAGTTTGTAAATAAATTCACATATTCAATCATTGGGCTCTCCACGGTAATCGAAACATGAAATATATACATATTTACGATTTACAACTAAGACCTTCGATTCCATCTGACATTTGCCAAAACTTTTACGAGAACTTGTTATAATCAACTCACCGTAGACGATAACAGTTGTTGTCAACAACAACAGACTAAATATCAACATGGTCACTCGTTCACTAAAGAACCACTACTGGCGCTTTGAAAATATCACATATTTTTCCTCCAATATTGGCACTGACATCGCGTCATAAGTTTATAATAATCATACTATGGCCAAGCCGAACGGCAGATAGTGGAACTATTCTCGAACATTTGCGATGGCTAGCATCGACATAAATTTAACAAGAGTATCCTCGAGCTACCGGAACATTGCTGAGCTGCCAATGCATAAAAATATACGTCGGTGGTGTTGGATCCGAGGCTGCGATAATACAACCAATGTGTTTCCAGCTTCAGATGAATTTGGAAAATAGTGGACTTTAAACGATTAACTATACTACTTGATGGAAGTGTCTAATTATGGATGTGGAGAGATTATGGAATGAAGGAAGTAGGAAACCAATTCACTCACCGATGAAGTTCAAGTTCAAGTTCTCGATTATTCTTATGGTATACATTGTATTATTAATGAACACCACAGCAAAAAACAAAGTTAATTTAATATTATTTGAAGAACAACAACAAAACGAACGACCAAACGAGACACACCTATGAACGAACACGTTTTTTCACATACATCTCTACTGTTTCTTGATTGTCACTTGTTTTAAACTCAGTGTTTGTTGATTACGGACATCGAATATAGTGAAATGGTAGGAAAAGGTAGGAACAAGATGAAAAACAAGAAGGTAAGAACCTAACAAATGATCTCTTTTAAATCCAACAGGTGGCTTTTTTTATTTATTTTTTATTTATAGTTTTTGTGTTTAATTTGTAGAACTCCATTTTAATTTTTATATAATTCAATTGGATTAAATTTAATATTATTATTATTGAGTTCTGCTATTTTAAGTTTTTTATTTTAGTTTTTAGTGACAGCTGTTTCGTTTGTTTGACAATGGCCTTGTATTTAGTGACAGCTGTTTGTTGTTCAATGTTTTGTGAATGCTTCACGAACTGCTAGTTCTTTAAAATGAACCCTTCGCAGTGAAAACTTCAATTGAAGTCGAACTCACAAAAAGAGATTTGAATTTATCTGGTTATTTGTTCAGTTCTTTTTGGAACCGGTTCCTCGCCAAAATAAAAAGTACTAGTCGGTAAAAAATTTAAAACGAAAAGAACTCCCAAAAAATCACGTTCCTTTAGATCGAAGTACTTTAAGTAATGAAGTACTTCTTTATAGGATTTGAAGGTCAACTTCGCGACTGGACTGCTGCAAATTAAAGTAGTTTTTTGTAATCTAACTTCCATTGAAGTATTTGTTCAATGAAATTAATTGAATGAAGTTATTGGAACGAATGAACACTAAAATGACCTATCAACTTCGATTGAAGTATTTGTTCAATGAACAATGAATGAAGTAGGAACTGCTGCCTAAAAGAAGTAGTTCTTTCAGAGCGGTCACAACGCTAGTAATATCAAGTAGTATATATTCACCATTACCCATCTTAAATCATTGACCAACCAGTAGTGGACGGTTCACCTAATCTGTTTTGTGCCAATGCATTGGAAATACCGGTTTTTTCACAGCTACTGAGAACACGCCAAGATCGACAGATACCCACTCTCCTCTCCCATGGTAAATTGGACGTAGTTATCCAGAAAGCGTCCAACCCACATATTGCCAGAATTGAAAACAAGATTTCTATCTGCTGAAAACATCCAAGCTCCAAATGCGATAGATTTTTTGTTTTTTATTTTTATTTTTACTAACGCACATTGCAAATATTTGACTTAAATCGAGGTTTAAAAACATCACAAAATGTAGGATAACGTAAGAAATACATTTTTATTTAATAAATACATTGATAGATTTTTAAAATTATTTGTATTTATTAATATTTATTTATTTACACCCGTTACAGGCTTTTACATACATGTTAACATATTTTTTTTTTAAACAATAACCTCATAAGTGCAAAAAATGATGTAAAATAAAATTAAAAAGAGTATTGAATAGCAGATACAAAAATAATTTATAATATTCAATAAATAACAGGTTCAAAATATTGTAAAAGAAGAGAAAAAATAATAATACTAAGTAACAGATCTAACTATTAGTTTAGCTCTTCCAGATGATAACAACTGTACTAAACTAAACATATAGTTTGATATTGACGTGTTAAACATATCAGCGACATCGGAGTATACGTTTCCAAAATTTTGTATTCGTCGCATAGGCGTATTGTTAACATACATAGCAATCCCGATGAGTTATAAAAACTCACTCTGGGACAAGGGAAATTAAAGAAATACATGAGGGTCAACAGAATAATAATAATAATATTTGGATAATTTGTATAGCGCTGTTTTTGTGAAACATCACCTCAAGGGCGCTGTACAAATCTTAATTTCTACTTAATATCAATTCTTAGTTTATATAAATATACAGCAACATACTTACCTGGCAGGTCACTTGTGGCAGGACACAATCCCCATATCATAATAACTTAAAATTTAGCTGATTCTTACATATATTTTTATTTTTTTTAAATTTTTTTTTATCTCTTTATTATTATTTTTTTCATTTTTAGGGCATGAGAGCAAATTTAAAAAAAGTATATCGGAGGTATTTTTAATTTTTCGTAGTGAAGAACAGATAATGGTGATAATCTTCTAATGAATTTAAGGAATGAGAGTCTGAAAAGTTGTCTTGGTTCTATTGGGCTTGTTACATCTTAATTATGGATCTGATTTTCTGAAAAAATGAGTTTTGAGTTTGGCTCTGAACTCTGTTGAGTCTTTTATTACTCTCAGATCATGTGGTAGTCCATTCCAGGCTTTAGGACCTGACACTCCGAAGGCGCGCTCTCCGAACTTAGTGTCTGGTGTGCGCTTTGGTTCCTCCAACCTTCCGATAGCCGATGACATTGCCGATCTAAGAGTTGACTGTCGCGAATTGGAATCTTCAGGAATACACAATTCCGATAAATAAGCCGGAGCCATTCCGTTAATTGAATTGAAAACCATCCAGCAAAGCTTAAACTGGATTCTTTCGGGACATTTAAGCCAGTGAAGATTTTTGAGGTGCTCTGAGATTTGGGAATATTTTGATACGCCGGTGATAAGTCTTGCCGCGGCGTTGAAGACTAGTTGTAGTTTGTTAATTTGATATTTAGGAAGACTAGCGTATATTCCGTTGCAGTAATCTAAACGCGAAACGACGTACGAGTTTACAAGTAGTTTGGTTGCCTCTGTTGGCAGATTTCTTCGCACTGATTTTATGTGTCTTAGTTGAAAGAACCCTGTGCTCACAGTCCTGTTTTATACAGAGAGGAATACAGAGTAATCAAACTAACATAAATCATAAAACATGATAAATCAAACAATATAATATAATCTGATTCGACACTGGTAACACCGTCACTTGGGTTGCTTTCAAAAACCTCTTCAAAATATTTCATTTATCTTTCTTTTATTTCTTCATCATTTCTTAACATCAATTAAAGTTCAACCACTAATTTAAGTGGATGAGAGTTTGCGTATTTGGTAGAGCTGTAAGGGTGATTTTTTTATAGTTATATATTCTGCACAAGAGTCCCAACCGTCTAAAGCCAGTGAGACTGTGGCAACCCCAATCGGGGTATGTTGTGAGGCTGAAGGTAGTGGGGAGGCGAAGGAGATGGGGAAGAGGAAGGTTTGGAAGTATCTGGCTATTTTATGTAAGTAAGTCCGAAGTCATGGTGTTTGAAAGAGAGAGTACGAGAACAGCGTGCAATATAGTTGTGAATGATGAATACTTGGAGCAAGTGGATGAGTTTGTGTATTTAGGAAGTATGTTCTAGAGAGACGGAAAGGCTAATAAGTATATTGAATGAAAGGTGAATGCAGGAAACTCCATTAACGGAGGACTGAACGTTGTTGGCGCAAATAAGAAATTGTCCAAAGAAGCAAAGCTAGCAGTCCACAATGGAGTGCTTATACCAACCCTGATTTATGGCAGTGAGGCATGGAACTGGCAGAGGAAGGATGAAAGTAGACTGAATGCTGTGGAAATGAGATCCTTGAGACGTATGTGCGGTAAAACCATGTATGACCGTATTATCATGTGGACATCCGGAAAGAATGCAAGGCTGATGTGAGCGTAATAAATAGAATCAAGAAAGGGACGCTTATATGGTTTGGGCATGTAGAGCGAATGAACGAAAAAGGAGTGTGAAAAAAAAATCTGATGCGAAATTGAATGGAAGAAGAAGTCGAGGGCGCCCGAGAAAGACATGGCACGATCAATTAAATCAAATGCTTGAATCGGGTCATGTGAAGAGTCAGAATAACAGAAGAGTATGTATGAGACGATGTATGAATGTGAATAAAGCAAGGAGTGTGTGCCAAGACAGAGTTATATGGCGGTCCGTCCTCTCTGCCTACCCCTGCGGAGAAACAGCGTGATGGTTAGTTAGTTAGTTATATAATATTAAAAAAATACGGTATAAAAAATATTTATTAGTATTAAGTATAATGTTTTATTGATAAATTATAATTATTGATAATAAATGACCTATTTATAATAATTCCCATAAAGAAAACAACACTGATATTCACTTTACAAATGCCGATTACGCATTCTAATGCTTATTTATCGTCATATTTTCGAACGCCTTTTTTTCAGTTTCATCTTTTTGGGGTTGGATGCTTTCTGCCTAACTGCGTCCAATTATTTATGCTTCAAGTTCGTAGGTAATATTTTTTTGCTCAGTGCACGGTCGCACCTTTGTTGGAGTACCATATTCAATGTCAATCAGTATTTATTAATAACAAATGCTTGTTTTTATTAAAATGAGTCAAATTGTCATTTTGAAATGTGAATTCCGCCGCCCCAACTCGTCAAGTCCCAACTGCCCAGGTTGACCTACTGGCGTTTCTTATTCGTCGATGTAGCGCCGCCCGGTCCTATATCTATTTCGTCCATACACACATATTATTTGGCTGTCTATCCTGACCCACGACCAATGTTTCAATTGGCTGGGAATGTTTGGAAGTGTTTTTGTAAGTTGCCACATTTTGTATAAATATACTGGAAAGGTCACAGAAGGCCGAGAAGATGTTAATGACGACGAGCGTCCTGGAGTTGTGGAAAAACAAATCATGGATTTTATTCTTTGATTAATTTTTTTCAAAAGTAAAAAATCGAAGAACACACAAAAACGTGACTAACCTTTCCAGTTGTCAAAAACAAACCACTAATCCAAAATGGCTGATAATGCTAACATATGATAAACAAATGTGTACCAACATAACAAACAAAAAAAATCGATAATCGAATGTACACAGCCCGCGAAAATTCAAAATTCACCTTTTCTTTTGAACAGGCCTCGTATGTGTGTTTATAACGTCATTGAGACACCGACCAACTTTCTCGCCACCGGGAACCGGTTCCAGAAGTAACTGGATAAATAAAGGGTTCCCCTTGGAGAACATAGAGAGGTACCTTTGCAACAGTGCAGTCAGGTCGGTTGACTTTATACTGATTTGATAGAAACAGACAAAATATATTAAAGGTTGGTGGATAGCCTATTAGTTGCCCCCCACATGGAATTCGGACATTAAAAAAAAACACATTTAACAAAACAATATCAATACACCAATGAAATGATTTATAAAGTCACAATATCACACAAACACTAATGACAAAGGGTTTGCCTATATAACAAAGATGGAATTTTTTTGTTAATTTTATGTCTTTATATCACTGAAAATGTCTCAGTTCGGTCAAAAATATCTAAAACTGTTGAAAAACCTCTGAAAACCAATGTTTTATGATTTTGTTCGGTCTTATTTTCACGCATAGCACATATCAGTCACCATCATGTTTGATTTATTTGTATAACCACTGCAAGTTTTTTGATCAACACAAATATAGGAAATAACCTCGAAATCCGGTGACGTAATTTATGCGACTTGATGATGTGAACATTCTTACATACGAGTACTTAGAAGTGCTGCAATATTATGCGAAGACTTTTCTCGTCTCTTTATCTCTCACGTGTAATGGACCACCCAGTTGCGCCCATGTGTAATTTACCCCATGTCACTTACTATTCATACCAATGTCCTTTTGTATTTCTTAATTGCATCCTTTAATGTCTTTCTGTCTCTTAAATTGTATTGTAAAGATCGGTTTCTAAAATTCTTTTGAACATGCATTATCACATAGGCCACGTGTTGGACTATGATCTTTAAGTTGACCATTACTACGACTCTCTGTTCTAGCCTCGACCTATTTCATCTCATGCATTCCTATTCAGATCAGGTACTTAAATATCTTCAGTTAAAGGTTTAATTATTATACTTCTTTAATTATAATTCTTCCAATAAAAATGATTCAAGTAAAGTGATTACATTATATATATTTTATTCTATATTCGTACTCCAAGGTGCCCGGTAACTGGAACCGCAGTAACAGCCCATTTCAGATACCAGTTATCTTTGTTGTTGTTATTAGTTTGATAGCGGCGATTTCCGTTTGGTGAGCATACGCGGGAAAACCCGATCAACTTGTTTTCGTCAATTGGGCTAACTTGATGACGCGTTGGGCTGATCGAGATCGCTGGGGTCCGCAGCTCTACGCGCAGCGCGGGACCCCGAGGAGCCTGGCTCATCAGGGAAGTTGGAGCGGAGGGCACTACCCTCAACAGTTTCACCCCCTGTGTTGGTGGATGCTGCCATCATCCGCCAATTCCCGGGATGCGAATTACTGAACAATGTTGGAAACCTGCGCTGGCAGGGATTGAGCCCGCACTTAGTTTTACTTTAAGACTGCGTTTTCTCCATAATATAAAAATGACGCTAGTACTGCGCAACCACTAATTGAAGTGGATGAGAGTTTGTGTATTTGGTAGAGATGCAAGAGCGTTTTTTTTTTTATAGTCAACACCGCACGAGAATCCCAACCGTCTGAAGCCAGTGAGACTGTGGCAACCTTAATCGGGGTGTGTTGTGAGGCTGAATGTAGTAAGGAGGGGAAGGATACGGGGAAAAGGAAGGTTGGGAAGTATCTGGCTATTCAGATCTAGTCACCAAACACGGGTAAAGCCATTTCAAGCAACGTTTTCAAGGTGGTATTTTACCAGGGCGATACTCGAAGTATCTACCACTCTGGAACGTGCCGCAAATACACTATATATTATTTTATTATTTCTAATTTTGAAACTGTCAATTCGTGGTGGAATTCCATTTTAATGATTTAATAAAACAATTTTTTAACTTTATTCCACTTTTTTTTTTTGACTGGACCGGTTTCAGCCTATGACGGCCATCTTCAGACTAGACTTTATTAAATCATATATTATTTTATATGAATTAATTATGTATTACTCTACTATAATTATGTATACTCATATCACTCATCTACAATTAATATTAACAAGAACAGTGGCATAGCAATGTTCATACTAAATAAATACAAAAATGTAACAATAACAGAAATCGCAATACAACAAACAAACTGCCTAAAAGTGCGTCTCAAAATCAACAAGTGTATTTTTCATATTATAGCTATATACCGGACTCACGGATCGGACCAGTATAATTATATTAAAAGCATAGAGCAATTACTACTTAATTTAAAAGACACTTGCAATATCATTATTGGTGATATTAATATAAATATAGAAGACAATGTATGTAGCAAAGTAAAAGAAGATTATATAAATGTAATGACTTTATTGAATTATAAGTCGTATATAAATAGTGCTACACGTAATGTCCCTGGACAAACCCTTTCCTGTATTGATCACATATGGTGTAATTCAAATAACACAGAAAAAACATTATCAATATTATGGAAAACCAGTATAACTGATCACCACACTTGTTTATTTGCTTACAATATTAGTCAAATGAAAAATGACCTTAAAAAAATTGACGATACAAAATTTTTAAAAAAATATTTAAACCTGGAAACTTTAGGGTCAAATCTAAAAATCGAAAATTGGAAATCAATATTTGAATCAGAAATTCCTAATACATGTGCGGAAAATTTCGAAATGACTTTCCTTAAACATATAAATGTATGCACAAAAGTTTACGCTGCTAAACCAAAGTCCAAATATAGATTAATTAAACCATGGATAACACATGGATTAGTCATATCAATAAGAAATAAAGAAAAATATTATCACCAGTCCAAAAAATTCCCAAATGATGAAAAAATTACAACATTTTACAAGAAATATCGAAATAAACTTACGCTCCTAATTAGACTCACAAAAGAAAAGTACTTTCGTGACAAAATAAAAGATGTTGGTCAAGACAGCAAAGCATTTTGGAAAATCATTAATACAATAACCAATAAAAGGAAAAAACAAAAAATTTCAAAAGAAATTTTTCACGAAGGAATCATTGACACCGAAAATAACCCAAAACTTTGTGGTAATATTTCGTAAATGTCGGTGAAAATCTAGCTAAAAATATTAAAGTAGATAGTAAGAGAACTAATCAACAAGAGACGATTTCAATAAATAAAGAAGGTTTTGACACTTTCACCCCAGTTACTGATGAAGATGTTGAGAAAACTATAATTAGTCTAAGAGGATCAGCAAGCCCGGGTTATGACAACATAACTGTAACAACATTAAAAGCAGTTCGCAAGGAAATAAGCAAACCTATTGCTCATATAATAAATACAAGCTTAAACAAAGGTATCTTCCCGAACAATTATAAGAAAACTATTGTCACCCCGGTATTTAAATCTGGTGACGAAGAAAATGTATCCAACTACAGACCAATAGCACTCACATCTAACATAGCAAAAATTTATGAAAAAATTGTTAAGAAACAACTAAACAGATACATAATAAAAAATATGAAAATGAGCCCCTGACAATTTGGTTTTAGAGACAATTTAAGCACACATGATGCTATTGCTAAATTGACAAAAACAATAATGACGACTTTAGATAATGGAGAAAAGTGTATTGGCATATTTATTGACCTCCGCAAGGCATTTGATAGCATATCGCATTCCAAGTTAAGCAAAAAACTTTCACAAATCGGAATCGACGGAACAGTTCTATCATGGTTTAAAAGTTATCTCAAAGATAGAAACCAATATGTCAAAATCAATAATTCTTTAAGTGAACCCAAAACCACATCATTTGGTATACCACAAGGAACAGTCATCGGTCCTATCCTCTTCATTATTTATGTTAACAAAATGTTCAGCCTCCCCATAGCTGGTAGCATAATATCTGATGCAGATGACACAGTACTCATCACAAAAGGAAAGTCATGGGAGGAAACAATGATGAGAGCAAACACCAACATAAATATATTAAAATCATGGCTCGACCAAAACTGTTTGTCACTAAATACTGAAAAAACATATTTTATCCCATTCTCTATAAAAGATAAAAGTACCCATTACAATATAATTATTAAAATTCATTCATCAGAATGTGAGAATAGAAAAGAATGCAAAGATATAAATTGTTTACGCATAACAGGCAAAAATAGTATTAAATATCTTGGTGTTATAGTTGACAAAAATTTAAAATGGAACGAACAAGTCAGAAATACAGTTACGAGACTAAGAAAACTTATATATATATTTTTCAGATTGAGAAACATCTTATCATTAAATATGATCAAAACCATATATTTCTCACTTGCTCAATCTATTCTCCAATATGGTATTATCGGATGGGGAGGGACCTTCAAAACCAACCTCTCGCCTGTAGAAAAAGCACAAAGATTAATTATTAAAGTTATACTACGCAAACCATCGTTCTTTCCTACTATGGAACTGTTTAACAAATTTAAAGTCCTTAGTTTAAATAATATTTTCAAAAAAGAATGCGTTGTTACAAACCCACAAAGACCATTTCAATTCAACAATTTCCACCAAAATTAGTGTCCGACCAAGATCAATTGGCAACATAGAAATCCCTAGTTTTAAAACGAGTGCCTCACAACACCATTACTCTTATCAAGGTATCAAATTTTTCAATGCTCTCCGTTGAAAATTAAATTGGAAAAAAATTATGTAATTTTTAAATCAAATATCAAAAAATATTGGAAAACTCCACCAGTAAACACGTTTTCTAAATAATTAAAAATGAAAATATATATTTTTTATATTTATATATATATTATATATATATATAATAATAGTAATAATTTAAAAAATTTAAAAATAAAAAATTAATACAATTTAGACACAACCTCAAAATTTCATTAATCTTTTTTCGAAAATGAACCGAACTCTCTATTTGTACATTTATTGATTTAAATTGTTTTGTATAATTTTGTGATCTACCTACATGTACGAGTATTTACAACATATTAACGTTGCTCCCCAACCCAAACACGAGAATTGATTTCTCTCCTGGGCTGGGTATTCTTGTTAAAAATGTATGTATCTGTAATATAGTTTAAAGAACATTATATACTGTTTATTTTATATAAATAAAAATTATTAAAAAAAAAAAAAAAAAAAAAAAATGTTATGACAAAATATTCTACACAGTCTACAATGGATGATGTATGGCAATGAGGCATGGAACTGGCAGAGGAAGGATGAAAGTAGACTGAACGCTGTAGAAATGAGATCCCCGAGGCGTGTGTGCGTAAAACCATGTTTGTATGTGTCAAAAATGTGGAAATCTTGAAAGAATGAAAGGCTGACGCAAGCGTAATGAATAGGATTAAGAATGGGACGCTTAGACGATCTGGGCAAGTAGAGCGAACGAACGAAGAAAGGAGCGTGAAAAGAATATAGGACGCGAAGTGGAAGAAGAAATCGGGAACACCCGACACGGCACGATGTGAATAAAATAATTGAGCCATGTCAAGATTCAGAATAACAGAAGAGTATGCATGAATGTGAATGAAGTAAGGATTATGTGTCGAGACAGTTGTATGGCGGTCCATCTCTCTGTCTACCCCTGCGGAGAAACGGCGTGATGGTCAGTTACTTGGAGTCTAATGAATAGTGAACAGTCTAGGTTAACATAAATGCTGGCAGTTCCATACTTGGGAAAAATGGATAATATTATTTGGACAATTTGTAAAGCGCGGTTTTTGTGAAAAATTATCTCAAGGGCTATTTTATTGTTCCATGGTGCGTTGACAAAAAACTTTTAATTTGTACTGGATCTTATTTGATTTTTGATTTAAATAGGCATGAAAAATGATATCCATTTATTATTATTATTATTACTGACTGATAATAAATATTTTGTCACAAATAATTGATTTGGCTTGATGGTACGTAAATAACAATGGATTTAAGATCAGTGCTATCCAAAAAAATACATTTTTTCGAAAAACCTTATGAATAGTTTACCGTTTTTCTATTTTTATTTTTTCTACTGATTGAGTAGATAATGTTTCAAAATATTTTATTATGCATTAACTCCACGTGTAATCTTTGAGGATGCTGTGTAAGGGGGCCTTTTAGAGGATAGGAGGGAGTGAACCTGGGTCTTGAAGAGGCCCAAGTTATAGGAGGGAGAAAACACAGAGGCCGGCAAATCGTTCCACAGCTTAGCTGTTGAACACAAGAACGAGTCGCTAAAAGCGGCCTGTTTTTATATATAGAATGTCAACCACGTACAAATGTTGGGCGCGCGCTTGGCGAGTTTTTGAACTATGCACCGGTGCCGAAGGGATCAAATGACGCAAGTTTCTCGAAGCATCTTCCATTGAAATACCGGTCGAACAAGGATGGCACTCCCACCTGGCGTCTGTGCTCCAAAGGTTAAGATTGGATAATCTGTCCGTTTGTTAAGATTGGATAATCTATCGAATGGACCGTCCGTTTCTAGGGTTTTTGCAATCTGTACAAGGTCAGCAGTTGTGTACTATTGAAGTATCTGCGGGCCCTGTACGAAGTACAGTACGCCCAGCTTCTGCCAACTTTTCTCTGGCTTTGATGGCGCCCCGTGGCTCATGTAGTTTACTTGTAACTCAATAATATTATTTATTTTATTTTATTTCATTAGACTGTTCTTTTGTTATAATCGGGTATCGCGCCACTAGCCGTGGTTTTTGTCCACGCACTTATGTATTTTTGCATTCGTTATCTCACACCGTTTTCGAGTAGCTAAATACCCTGTGAATAATTGTATTTATTCAAATAATAAGAAGTGATTTGTGGGTAATTATGAATGAAATAAACTCTATGAGATATATTTTTTGTTCCCGAATGATTTTTACACCTCTCAAGGCATTTTTTTTCTCAAAAAGGAGCCTACAACGACGTGTTTGTGGCAGCTGGTGACAGCTTGTCTGTCGAATGAATGTTTGTGATACTAAACGCAGTAAATCTCAGGTGTCTCTCTCGCACTCGGTATAGTGCATTCACGCGCGTTGTCTCAGTAACGTATCGACATTATTTAATTCATCTAAGTCCTAGCGACGTGTCTCACCTGAGTGTTTGCGTAAAGTTATAAAAAAATAATCTAAAGTATTGAAGATTAACGATAGTCGATGTTGCAAACAGTAAGAGGGCAGGAAAATAAAATTAAAATACAAAAACCAAACGGTATTGAAGTTTTACTGCAACTAATATTTTGGTAGGCACTTTATATCCTGATTACAGAAGTATTAGAAGCTACTGTCAATGCAAATAAGAGGATTTTCCAAGTTAAGAAACAATGTGTCACAAAAAATGAAAATGTTGAGTAATATCGTGCTGTCGAGTAAGCAAAAAACTACAGACAGAAAAACAAACCCTTCATTTAAAAATCAAATAACTTTTTTTTAAATCAGCAACTTTTTTAATTGTGTTTTTTTTTTACCGCGTCAGATTCATACACTAAATTAATGTATGTACTGCAAGGTGTGGACACAGAAAATATGTCTACAGAACATAATATCCACACTTCACCATGTTGAAATCTTCGTTGGTGAAATAATTTAATTTGTTTTTTTTTGGTTCACTGTAAAAATGTAATTCTATATTATGCCCTTTCAGCTCTAAAGCTGGTGCTGATAATTTTATATTACGTCTGTCGTGAAGTCGTTTCCACTTTCCCCCTTTTACAAAAGTGATTAAAATGTGCTGATAGGTTTTGTAACTTTTACCTGTGTACCTTTTTTACTGGTTCTTAGATATGCATAAAGTTATTTATAAATAAATCTTTAAATTGTAAAAGCAACCTAAGGCGATAAGGAATACATAAATATATTTACCAACCAACAGCTGAGGTTTGTGAAAATTCCGTAAAAATGGATACATTCTCCTGAAAACCAGAAACATGCAGAAGATAGAAAGAACCCCTAAAACCCACGCGTTGTGCAATATTAAAAAAAAACTCACTACTTGAAGTCCAACTGCCAGAGTCCGGTCCTTATTAGACCTACCTTTGAAGATAGTTGAAGGAGCGTCTCGATGAAATTCCGTGATGGTGTCATATGTCGATACCAACACGTCTCGTGGAAAACTATTACTATTAAAACACTGCTAATTCACTGTCGCACACACAAAATACTTGTATTGTAGATAACGTTTTTTCAAACCCACTTGTTTAATCACTTCCCACGTTAAATAACTGAACAATTGTTAACGATAACACTCTAGTCTGTGTGAACTCATCATTATTTTAACACTATTAATTCACTATCACACACACACAAACTAATTTTATTGTAGGAAAGATTTTTCAAACGCACTTGTTTATCACTTCCCACGTTAAATCACTACACAATTGTTTACGATAACACTCTAGTCTATGTGAACTAAAAAATTTTTTGAACACTATTAATCAAATATCACACACACACCATACTTTTATCATAGGTAAGATTTTTTAAAACACACTTGTTTGTCACTTCCCACGTTAAATTACTGCACAATTGTTTACGATAACACTCTAGTCTATGTGAAATTAGAATTATTTGAACACTAGTAATCCACTATCACACACAAAACATACTTTTATTATAGGTAAGATTTTTTCAAACACACTTGTTTATCACTTCCCACGTTAAATTACTGCAAAATTTTATACGAAAACACTAGTCTATGGGAAATCACAATTATTTGAACAATATCACACATACGAAATACTTTTATTGTAGGTAAGATTTTTTCAAACAGACTTGTTTATCACTTCCCACGTTAAATTATTGCACAATTGTTTACAAAAACACTCTAGTCTATGTTTATCATTTACGCTGCATGAGCACGAAAACAATGGCACATTTTTTATTAACTTTAACGGGTTAAAAATAAATAAATACAAGCAGCGAGCACGCGGCCGCCCGAATCGGTACGTAAAAACGCGAAATGAAGAATACTTCTCTTTTGCCGATAGAGGTATCGTTGTAACGTTGAAAGCTACAGTAAAGTGCCATCTATGGCCAATTATTAGTATAGGGCCGAGCTCGACATTCACAAAAGCGGGTAATATTTACTGGCCATAGATGGCAGCTTACTGTAGATTTCACCGTCATTACTTGCCCTCTATTGGCAATAGATAAATATTCGCCAGTTTACTTTTCCTTTTGACGTTGGGCGAACGCGTGCTCTTGAATATTTAATTTTAACCGGTTAAAGTTAATAAAACTGTGTCTTTATTTCCATGATCATACAGTTTGAATAATTAATATTGACTAGAGTGTTTGCGTAAACAATTGTGCAGTAATTTAATGTGGGAAGTGATAAAAACAGTGTGTTTGAAAAAATCTAACCTGCAATAAAAGTATTTTTTGTTTGTGATAGTGGATTAATTGTGTTCAAATAATTGTGATTTCACACAGACTAGTGTTTTCGCAAACAATTGTGTAGTGATTTAATGTGAGAAGTGATAAAACCAGGGTGTTTGAAAATATCTTACCTACAATTAAAGTATTTTGTGTTTGTGATAGTAGATTAATTGTGTTCAAATAATTGTGAGTCCACATAGACTAGAGTGTTTTCGCAAACAATTTTGCAGTGATTAAACAAGTGTGTTTGATTTGTTTTACCTACAATAAAAGTATTTTGTGTGTATGATGGTGTATTGATAGCATTCAAATAATCGAGAGTTCACATTGACAAGAGTATTTTCGTAAACAATTGTGTAGTAATTTAATGTGGGAAGTGATAAAACCAGGGTGTTTGAAAAATCTTACCTAGAATATAAGTATTATGTGTGTGTGATAGTGGATTAGCAGAGTTATACCATCACATATCCATCACGGAATGGCTTCTTCAGCTATCTTTAAAGGTGGATCTAATAAGGACCGGACTCTGGCAGTTGGACTTCAAGTAGTGAGTTTTTCAATGTTGCACTATGCATGGGTTTTAAGGATTCTTTCTATCCTCTGCACGTTATGATTTTCAATAGAATGTATCCGTTTTTACGGAATTTTCACAAAGCTCAGCTGTTGGTTAGTAATTTGATTTATGTATTCTTCGTCGCCTTAGGTTGCTTTTACAATTTCAAGTTTTTTTTATACAACAAGTGAACCATCGAATTTATATGATTCAATAAGAATGGTAGGTTTTTTTTTTATATTTTTTTATTTCGTTAGAAATAAAATTGTCAAAGTAATGGAATATTTTATTTCACTCGTCATGCTCGGGGTGTCCCTATGTGATGACAGTTTGGTTAAAAAAAAAAAAAGTAAGTTTTGGTTTATATTGATGACAACAATCAAATCCAATTAGGAAAAAAACAAAACAGGGAAAATTCAGTAAGTTATCTGTAAATAATTAGAATAAATAATAAAAGTAAGGATGGTATTGTGCATGTGAGAGATCGACAGCTTTTGTTGTTTTAAACTAGCGTTGGGAAAAAACTACAAAGTTTTGTGAATGCTTCACGAACTGCTAGTTCTTTAAAATTAACCCTTTGCGGTGAACGTTTCAATTGAAGTCAAAATCGCTAAATATAGTACTCGTCGGTAGAGATCTCAAATCAAAAAGTAGTAGCAAATCATCAAAAGAATGGAACTGGGGGAGAACCAGTTCCTCGCCGAATCTTTGTAGTCGACCTTCAATTGAAGTATTTACACAATGAGAAATGAGTGAAGTTTGAACTGCCGCAAAATGAAGTAGTTCTTTGTAGTGTTTCGTACAGAGCGGTCACAACGCTATTTCATACTATTTGTACCACCGCAGAGAAGGCTTAAAGCGACGTGTATGCAAGGCGTTTGTGTATGATAGTAAAAATATTTTAATAATGTGTATAGCGCCGTTTTTGTGAGAAATCACCGCAAGGGCGCTGTACAAATTTTATTTTCTAGTTAATATTAATTCCTAGTTTATATAAATATACAGCAACGTACTTACCTGGCAGGTCACTTCTGGCAGGACACAATCACTTTATCATAAGCGTCCCTTTCTTGATTCTGTTCATTACGCTTACATTAGCCTTGAATTCTTTTCGGATATCCACATTTCTCCTGCCATGCGTCTCAGGAATCTCATTTCCACAGCATTCAGCTGACTTTCATCCGTGGTTTGCATGAACTGTTAGATAATTTGAAGCGTTTGTATTGACGACACATTTAGTTCTAGCGATGGAAAAAACTTCAAAGTTTCAAGAACGCTTTACTAGATTTCCTAGTTCCTGCACTATACGCTACACTTCCTACTACGGTGTGAATTGAGCGGTTGAACTATCAGATCAATTGAAGTGTTCACCGTGAAGGGTTCATTTGAAACATCTTGTAGTTCGTAAAGCATTAACAAAAACAAAAAAAACTTTGAAGCTGTTCCCATCACTAGTTAACACAAACCAAATCTTCATTAAGTATTCGTACGTACCGGAGTAGATACTGTAGCGTGTAGTGTAGGAACTAAGAACTCGACTGACTGTTACGTCGTTCATTCGTGCAATCAGTTTCATAGTTCATACATTGCTTCACGAACTACACGCTAAACAAGAGTGCGCAAACATTTATGAGTACAGGAATTTTAAGGGGGTATATTTATAATGTAGTAGTTATAGCTTATGTTTGGGGACTACGGTGGGTAATAGTAAAGCACAGTTAATCTATTTTCTGCACTTAAGGGAATATGATTTGAAATTGAGATACATATCCGTGATTTCGTGGTTTATGGTTATTGTCATATCATCACTACGTCTGGGATCTGTCGTATATATCATCTGTCATATAATATTTTAATCGGTCAGCTAGTACGATGGAGCACTACAAAATACTTCACAACTATTACATCAGTGTGCGGGTGCGTGTGCGTGTACATCTGTGGATGGTGCGAACGAAGGACTAGGATTTGAAGGGTTCACACAGTGAGAAATGTGTGAACGTGAACTGTCAGTAAAATTAACTAGTTCTTTGTAGTAGTTCGTACAGAGCGGTTGCATCACTATAAGGGGGGGGGGGGTTGAGCAATGACTGTACCTCGGGGTATGCCAAATGACGTGATTTGGGTTTTATTTTGGCATTTTGATTTTAATTTTTGTAAGTTTTTATTTTATTTTAGATATGCTATCAAATGCCTTGCGAAGGTCATTAAATATGCCAGCACACTTTTCAGCATTATCTGATGTTTTCATTGGTGTTGTTGTTAGCTTAGCAATAGAGTCCTTGGAGCTAAGATTGTCCTTCTCACTTATTTTTTTATTTCTTATTATGTAGCTGTTTAGTTGTTTCTAAAAACAAAAAAAGTAGACACTTTTAGAAAAATAAATATAAATTATCTAGAACATAAAACCAGTGGGGAATACAAAATAAAGTATAAAAAAAAAAACAGTTAAAATACATTTAAAAGAATAAAGAGAAAAAAAAAACAAATAATAATTTATTCACTATTGCGTGAAGACTCGTATATTTCAGAGAAGTATTTGTGAAGAGTTCGTTTTATCACTAATATAAAATCGCCAAATACATCAACATTCCCAAATCTATTAGCGAGACTATGTTGTCGATTTATAAGTGTGTGAGCCTGATAGTTTCTTTTAAAATTGTGGCAAAAAAGGTGGCAATTTGTCTTGTATTTCTGGTCGGTACATGCAAGTTTATCAATCTTAACGCTGCCAGGATGGACTCCCTCTTGATGGCGTTTTGTAGAAATGAGGCCTAATATACTCCATTAATATTTTCTTACTTACATTCTTTATTTATTTTTTACTTTTTTTATTTATTTTTTTTTTTATCATCATTATTATTATTTTATTTTCAAATGTTTTTATTTTTTATTTACTTATTTATTTATTTCTTATGAATTTCTGTTCATTATTATTTTGTTACTATTATTATTACAATGTATTGATATCAATTATGGAAGGTATTGCATTGCACTACTCCTGCATACCTTCCGGAATAAAACTTTTTATTATTATTATTATTATTTGGCGAGAATATCAGGGCTGTCCATATCATAATTAATTATTTTATTTAGTAGGACTAGGTCTGAAACAATCCGCCTATCGGACAGTGAAATTAAATTTAGCTGTTTCATCAAATTTATACAATTAATGTTGTTTTATTGGAATATTCAGCTTATAATTAGTAAATTTTAGGAATTTGTGCTGTACCCTTTCTACATTGACGGAATACACATTGTAAAATGAGGACCAAATTGGCGAATTGTACTCTATCTGACATCTTAATAGTAAAGTGTACAGTGTTTTTTAAATATTCTAGTGACTTGGAGTCACTTGCAGTTCTGCATATAAAACCAAGCATTTTTTTTAATTATTCACTTACATGCAGATTAAATGTTAACTTTTCATCAAATATAACCCCCAAACTTCCTGATTCGAGTGACAGGTGTCAATCTTAGATTATTTAGTAAGTATTCGTAAATTATGTGACTTCGAATTTAAATAAAAATGAATGGCTCGAAACTTTTTAACATTAAGAAATAATAAGTTGATATAATCTATTTAAATTAAATTGTAAGATATAACAATCTTGTTAATCCAACTCAAAAAAAAGACTTTTCTAACCCATCAAACTTAGTTTGTGTTCAAGAATATGTCCAACTTTATTAAAACCTTTGAAAAATCAGTGAGTATCGAATCAACTTGATACTTCAATGCAAGGGCATCAGTTATACACTCAGAGCAATAATACACAAGAGAGAGCGCTGCTGCAGTCAGTTTTTATGAGGTTACTGCCGGACTCGATTAGACCTGGGCGTGGCTAGGACTAGGGCTAGGGTATTTATACATCCATTCATAGCACATGTCAATATATGGTTTTTGTTTATTGGTATAACCACTTTTTCAGTTTCGTTATAAACAAAAATATAGCATGTAACCTAATAAGCCGTAAAGTTAATTTATTTCACGTATCAAAACGTGTAAGCCAAGTCAACGGAGACGCGGGAAACAAAGAACTTTATGGCAATACTTTAAAGCGGTGTGATAATTTGGCAGATTTTGTTTGTTTTGTTTGTCTCTTTCTTTCTCATGGTGTACGACGTAAAAACCTTTTTTAGATTTTTTAGATTTTATGGATTCTTTTGTTATCCTCTGCTCACTAGCTGGGGCTTATTCGAATACCCCACATAATGACTATCTAACTAGTACTGCGGCTCATTAGGCCTTATTACTATCACCATCTGATGGTTGTATTTAATTGACTGAATTTAAGTTTACATTAGTCAGTTCTTAGGGAAAAGGTCTTAACTGAATAAAAAACCCGAAGCAAGGAAAATACAAGATGTAAAAACCCGGAGAAAGCGATTTATCCCAAATCTGTATAGGTTGGGTAAAAAGAATTAGCTCTCTCTTCATATATTGTTACTTCAAGGTTATACATTTTTCATAAATAAGTCAATTACTTAAAGTCGATTGACCCGTGATAAAGCCATGCTGGTTGGGTACAATAATATTATTGATTTGTTTAATAATGACATCTAAGACTAACGATTTAACGAGTTTTGGAATGGCGGACAATGTACGTATAGGTCTGTAGTTAGATATATAATGTTTATCTCCCTTTTTGTAGAAAGCCGTTACATGGCTTTTTTCCACTGACCTTGACAACACCTGATGACAAAGACTTAAATCGTATAAATAATGGGTAAGTCAAACTGTTGACACAAGTTTTCAAATATAACGGAGAAAATACATCCGGTCCAGCAGATTTATTAGTATTTAATGCTTTATACCCTTTTCTATAGCATCTATTTTTTATGAACTATTGGCTTAAGTTAAGTGATTCTTCGAGTGATATATTGTTAGGAATCTCATTACCAGGACTATCAATATCATAGACACTTATAAACAAATCTGCTAAACTATTGACTATGCTTTCGGCACTGTTCGCACTTTTACATGAATACCGCACAAGAGTCTCAACTGCTCCCAACCGTCTAGAGCCAGTGAGACTATGGCATCCCCAAATTGGGTATGTTGTGAGGCTGAAGGTAGTGGGGAGGGGAAGGAGATCGGGAAGAGGAAGGTTGGGAAGTACCTGGCTATTCAGATCTGGTCACCAAACACGGCTTAAGCCATTTCAAGCAACGTTTCGATTCTGAATGGTGGTCTTTCACCAGGGCGATACTTAGAGTATCTACCACTCTCTTTTTCTCACATTTGTTATTGAGCATTAGAAAACTTCCACATTTTTTAAACATTATGACGAGCCTCTTTTTCCATAACTCTAGCATACCCAATATAACAGTTTTTAGATAACTATTTGCATCGCAGTAAAAATTGTGTAATCATTTAAAAATAAATCATATATGTATATTAATATAAATGAAAAAAATAATTATCAAATGGGAAACAAAATTAGGTACGTAATTAAGATTTTTTCAAAAATATTCTTTTAAAATAAAATGAAATTCTCAAATTGATGTTTCTTTGTTCATAGATAGTAATGGTTGTCAAAATGCATTTCTTTCGACGACAAATAAATTATGTAACCCAAAAGAAAAACTGTTTGTCGATCTACAAGTCAAGCAAGAAAGATAAAGGCATCACGAGCTTTAGAAAAAGTGGAGCGAAGGGAAAAAAAACTTGAAACCAATTAAACGTCTCAAACCCGTTTTTTTAGACAGACGAGCAAAGGGAGGAGAGAATGATATCATTTTAGCGATTGCTTGTGTTTTTTTTTTTTCATTTCAAATCCGATTCACAATGGAAAATAAAGAAGTTAAAATTCAATTGGAATATTTTTCGTAATCATTGGGATGTGTGGTAAAAGTGTAACTTCTTTTTTATTCTAAAATTGTAGCATCGATGACATATTTCAAATTGCCTTTTTCAATAAAAGCGTGGTTCAGTTTTTTTGGATTTATTTTTCGGGGAAGAATGATAGATGGGCCAATTTGGCGATTGTGGCATTGCAAAGCAAACCGGGTACTCGCTAGTAATAAAAATATCCAACGCCGGATGACGCTTATCTAAAGGTTATAACAATTCATTTGATTGCTCCACTTTTGTCTTACAGTCACTAGAAAATACCAAGTCGAATACTCGATTGGTAGAAAAATGTACTTTATTTAACTGTTTTAGTCCTTGAAAGACAAGATTGGACTTTTAACGTTCAACGTTCGACCGCGAAACAGAGTGAATATTAGAGTCTTCATAGTAGACGCCGAATAGTGCAGTTAACGTTTTTAGAGTCAATACAGTATTTACCGCCCATGGTGAAATAGCAAATTAAATAAAATATTGCGATGGATAATCCGAGTCGCTACGATCCCCGGCAGCCACCATCGAGGAAAGAACTAGCGAGTATTTTCCAGTATCGGTGATAATTGAACAGTTTAGTATAATAGTTTGTCACTACGAGTACCCAATTCTAACGTTATCCACCAAGTTAATCAAGCTTTTCCTGGGCGTAGCATCAATATTCTCAAATATAATACGAGAGAGCATTTACAGTGTATTATTGTTAAAATTCCTTAAACCCTGCAAGTATGGGTTTTTTTGTAACCCCCATTTTCAACGAGGAAGAAGAAGATCATCTCTAAACCAAAATAAACGAATTTCAAACACGGAGAAAGATCCGTTCTATCGACTGAACCTAACCGGGTGGGCATTTAAAAAGGTAAGTGAATCCTTGGGACTCACGAACTCGTCATTTTATATTTTGTGCCTATTTAAAAGAGGCGTACATTACCGTACTTTAACAACATATGAAGAATTTATTTAAATTAAACACTCTACTGCTGTTTCGTTAATAACCTCTTCGTTGTCACTGTCGAAAGACCAGTTAATTAGATTCTGCGGGAGATTGTAATCGCACACTGTTTTAAATTTGGCTTTGAGATATTTGTATTTTAAAATCTCTATATCCTCACTGTGGTTCTTGTATATTTGCAGATCTGACCTTCGTGGAATATAGGTACAAGCATTAATAACTTTTCTGGTGGGTGTGTTTAACATTACAAATATATGTTCGACACTGTTGTGCTTAATTGATAACTTTCCGGATGAAGTGCTTTAGATACGCACACCATTACACCTCCTCCTTTTGTTTTTTTTACTAGAATCAGGACTACGATCCAAGATAATAGACCAGTGTTTCCCAGCGTTCTTTATGCCATGCTCCACCGTAGTCTTTTTAAAAGTCATATGCCCCACCAGCATCTTTTTCAATTAAAAGTAATTACCTAGTGAGGTCTTCATAAAAATACGAATATTTTGTACATCACTTATTAGAGCAATAAAAAAACAGTAGGTAAATTTTCAAATCATATTGTAATATGTTTGTAAACATATGAACTCCTATCCAAAATGTCCCTGAAATGTGGATCTGTGCCCTCTGGTTGGAAAAAAGCGGTCACTCATCCTATTCCCAAAAAGGGTGACCGCTCCAACCCGGCCAACTACCACCCCATAGCGATCACATCGATTCTATCCAAGGGGATGGAACGTGTGATAAACGACAAACTACTCACATACCTCGAGGAGAATAAAATAATTAACGACCGTCAATACGGATTTCGGCGGAACCGGTCCTGCGGTGATCTTCTCGCGTATGTGACGCATGTTTGAGGGTGGTGCTTGGAATGTTTCGGTGAGACCCAAACGGTTGCACTGGACGTTTCTAAAGCTTTTGACAGGGTTCGGCACCGAGGACTTGTCAAAAAACTGCCACCTTACGGACTACCCGCATCTTTGGGTACGTGGATTGCCGATTTTTTGAGGGAGAGGTCGATTCAGACGGTTGTTGACGGTATCACCTCTTCCTCTCATTCAATTAATGCTGGCGTCCCACAGGGATCGGTTCTGTCTCCAAATTTGTTTTTGTTGCACATCAACGACCTTTTGTCATGTGCACCAATACATTGGTACGCGGATGACAGTACAGTTCATGATAGTTTTTTTGTTTGGAAAGCTCCCAAAGGGTACAGAAACAATAATGAATTGGAGGGCTTTGAAACAGAGAATGGACGATTACCTCGAGAGATACTACTCTTGGGGTAAGAATAATCTCGTCGAATTTAATGTTTCAAAGACCCAATCCTGTCTGATTACGACTAAAAGTGATCCAAATGACAATTTAGCCTCCTTCAACGGAAGTAATCTTCCCAACAAACCTTCCATTGAAATGCTTGGTGTAACCTTAAGTGACCAGTTAAGGCACCGGGGCTCCATCGAAGCCAGAGTAAAGTTAGCCTCTCAGAAGTTGGGCGTGTTGTACAGGGCCTGCAGATACTTCAATAGTACACAACTGCTGACCTTGTACAAATCGCAAGTACGCCCCACTGTTGAATTTGGCAGCCACTTCTGGTCTGGAGCCCCTAAATACCTGAAAAAACCCTTGACTCTATGCAGAAACGGGCGGTCCGTTTGATAGATTATCCTATCTTAACAAACGGATTGCAAACTTTGGAGCACAGACGTCAGGTGGGAATGCTGTCCTTGTTCTACAGGTATTTCAATGGAAGATGCTCCGAGAAACTTGCGTCATTGATCCCTTCGATACCGGTGCATAGTCGGGAAACTCGCCAAACGCGCACCCAACATTTGTACACGGTTGACATGAGAACGGGTCGCTTTTACGACTCGTTGATTGATTTTAACTTGTTGTAATTTAGATCGCATTCCTCTTACATTCTGATAATATCCTTAAAGCTTGGAGAATTTGTTTTTTTTTGTTACTCAGTTTTTTGAAAGGCTTTAACAATTTTGTTTGCTCTCTTCCATTTTATTCCATAGTCCGTCTTTGTTAAAGAGTTTTATCAGGTTTGATCAATATTCCATCGGGCATTTATTTATTTATTATTAAGTAGAATCATTTTCACAAGGTTGCAGCCAACAAATTCTACTTTAATATAATAGGCCTGGTTTCGCTCAAAACTTTTCTCTCAAACCTAAGCATTTTGACTTCTTCGGGATTGTACCGATTATTTAATTCACTAATCACAGATTTATCGGACATTTTAAAAGTGCTCTTTATTTGATTTCATCGACACGTCGTCCCAGTTCTCAAAAATGTGTGTCGGAAATTTTAATCTTGATGCAAATCGTTCATGAAAATACATTTCATTCGCAAGACGCGGCTCTGAATCTAGACAACCTCAAATGAACCAAATTTTTGCCATGTTTCGTTAGAAGTAAAACACCATTAACATAAAAATAAAAGGAATATTTTAAAATGTAAAAACTTTATTAAACACACTTGATCAAAACTTTTTCACATACGAATGGAAGTGTGGAACAATATAACATTATACAGACGTACGAAAAGCTCTTTCGGAAAATCCCTCAAATAATCTACCAACAACAACACAATCCGTCAAATAGCGACATTTTGTTTTTTTAAACATTTTAAGGATCCCTTTCAAACGTCTTTTATAGCCCCGTTTCAGTTGAAATCAACTGATAAGTATATCAACATGACCTTTATGGTTCTCAGCTGATCACAATTCGCTCAAAAGCTGGAAAGGACCGACGGTGGGTGTTAAACGATGACCGTCAAAAGGTCACAAAACAAAATGGCACTAAACATTTATTAGATCAGGTTAATTTTTTAACTCACAACAATGTAGTGTATACTGATACACGTCATTGTGTGTGTGAGAGCTTCCCGTGTGTCATCTAAGTACACAACGGTTAGCCACTTGGCAACACTATCATAAAGTATTTTCTATCGTGTTTTTGGAATTCTATATTGGCAACAGTAATTGCAAATATACAGTGTCATATCGTAAGTAGAAAAATATCACCAAAAAATAACCTAAATTATTTGTCTTACATATTAAAGATTTATTTTGAAATGTCATGGGTAATGCAACAAGTCAAAGGTGGTCCCCAAAGGCATCCTTTAGGAATCAGCTGACAAATAAATCAATCTTCTAAAATATCTCACAACACGAACATGTACAAAATTATGTTGAACGCCAAAGGATGATTGCAGGAGTAATGAACGACAGCAAAAACATTGGAATATGTCACAATTGAAACACAAAACCAAAACTAAAACATGTTAGTTCCGAAAAGGCATGCTCATCTATATTTGTTTATGGTATCTGTAAAAATATTTGCGTACAGATGACAAGGAAAAAGAAAAGCGAAAACAAATCACCCATCCCATCATGCGTCGTTCATTTGAAACGAGCTGGCTCTATGGCACAGTCAGAATTTTTTAGATTGAAATAAAAACTAAAATCTGCAAAATTAACAGACCCCTCTGAAAACCGATGAATTATTAATAATCCGCTGTCGTTATCATTAAAAACAATAAATTATTGAACAATCTGAGAACAAAATTGCAGAAAATTCCCACAAAAAGTCTACAACTGCGTACTTATAAGATTTGTATGAATTAAATCTCTTTCAATTTACTTAAACCTGGCACCATTTATTTTTTGTTGACGGCGCGTTGACTTCCAGTGCATCTATTAGCATGGTCATATTTTACAGCTGACTATTCGATAGTGTTGACCTGCCGTGTCACGCTTCTAATGGTCTTCTTTAACCAGTCCCTCATCTTAAATATATTAGTGAAAGCCGTATAGGTGTTGGCTCGGCAGGTAGTTTTGGCATCATTGAGGGGGCCGTTGCTCACCACCCCACGCAGGTACCAGCGGATGAAGCCCGTCTTGTCCGTGGAAGGGAAGACCAGGCCTCCGCCGCTGTCGCCCTGGCACATGGCACGGCCTAGGGAAAAACAAGCGCACATTGTGAAGAAATGATACCATAAAACAATGAAAATTTCACAATCCATAGGCAAATTATTCTTAGCTCCATTAAAATCTCTCCCCTTTTATCCAAACAGCCCTCCTAACTAGCGAACAAATGTTTGTAAAATATTACTCGATTAGATTCCGAAGTTATGCATCGTTAAAAATCTAAAATGCAGCTATGCTACTTGAATACGTTTTCTTAAAAAACAAACTTGTCTAAAATTTTCAAAAGCATTGGTCTGTTAGTTTAGGGTCTGTAAATGACGCAAATAACTGCACAGAGGTTCTAACGGAACTTTGTGCGGCTGGACCGCGTGCATTTGATGTTGTTGATTTTATCACAATATCTTCAATCGAGTGACCGAGAGAACATCAAGTTACTGGAGCTGTCAACTCATTCAACAGTTCTTCAGTGACCGTCATCTGCCATGGTGTAAACTACATATCAACTTTGTAAAATGGCAGCTCTAAATACTCGCTCTTGAAAAATAAATTATAAATCAAACTTTCTGTGTTTTCCGTTGACGGAGGGAGTCAGCCTATTTCCGAATACTTCAATATCATCTCGTAACTATTCACAGCCGGAGGGCACGAGGTTGCCGTGAAATGTTCTCTGTGTTTTCTTGATGGATGGGGGTCAAATGGGAACATCCGTCTGCCTCTACATAGGCCTGGTGCGTCGCCCTGTGGACTTCATCAACTCTTGCAGGGAATGCAGGTAGTAGTCTGTACTGCGCCGCATTCAGCTGAGCTATGGCTTTGTGTCTAAAATCAATTTATTACCCAACATTTGATCGTCAGCCGCAGGCTTAGTTCACGTGGGGCCACGACGGTCTTCACCGTCACAAAGACTAAATTTCAGGCCGAAAGGTTTGGTATGGTTGTCTAAAAATAGATGAGATAGCAAATACAATTAGGGTCTAACAGGACCTACACGGCAGACTTTATCCAGTGATTTCGGGCGTATTTGGAATAACAAAAGATGAATGCCATTTTGCCCTTAGGTCCGTCAGGTATGTTCTGTTACCCGCTGTATACCACTTACCGTTGAGATGTCCAGCGCACAGCTTATCCGCAGTGAGGTACCTGGTGAAATGGTACTTGGCCGTCTCCGTGCGGCACTCCTTGTAGCCGACGACTGGCAGGTCCAGGGTCTTCAGCTCTTCTGACGGCTCTCCGGTCTCTGTCCTTCCCCAGCCAGCTACCTGCAGGGGATACAATGCGTGTGTTACAATGAGTCCACATTTGACCACTGGTGGCGTCGACAACTTATGAAACGTTACCAACCCTCACAACGCATAGGTTCCCAGACATAGTCAGTCTGGGTCTGTGGGACCATTACTGTTGCATAGATTTTTCAATTTCTTGTCAAATTTCCTTAAAAAACATTGCAGATTAGCTTTACCAAAAACATTTATGATTTGAGAGAACAATCTCAATACAAGCCCTCGGAAAACGCTTAGCCATCCCAACAAACGTTAAATGTCCGACTCTCGCCCGGTTCGCATCTCTGCTTGGATATAATATTTCATTTGTCTGACGTAAATGTTGTGATAAAAATAGTTTGAACATTACCTTGCCGGTGTTTCCTGGTGATGTTTGATAGGTGTCGAAACTCTCATCGAGAATATTGTAGCAAACGGCCCGGACGGATTGAGACAACCTGAAGGGAGTCGCCAGCTGCACGAGGGCCAGGTCATGTTGCTGGTGTTGCTCGTCTCCGCCGTAGGTCATGGGAAGATGAATTTCAGTGACCTACACATTCTAAACGTCAATAACAGAACTGTCGCCTCTTCTAGAAATAGTTTTTTTTCAACATTTAAAATCAATAAATATTAATAAAAAATATCAATCTGCTAGTTTCCCTGTGGCAATATTTTAGCTGCTACACCTTACTTGGTGTCTTTTTCTAGCTTCAGTTGGCAGATCTCAATCATGTCAGAAATATTAGAATGCATAATCTTCATGTCAATCTTTTCCGTTTCTCAACCTTACTAAGAATATGTATGAAGTAATTTGACCAACATCTGATTTCTGGATGATTTTGGTGTTTCAGGTAAATCATTGTCCCAGGACCTGAGGTACTTCCCGGCGGCCACCTTGAAATACTTGGCATCTATCTTTACTAGCAGAATCGGGTCATAAAAACAGTGCGCAGCTGAAAAGAAATGAAAGTGTTAATTCTTAGCCAAGCGAACATTATATATTGCTATCGCTACAAAGAGGAGCTGGACTGGTTGCGAGCAATAAAACAAAGCTGGGATGGTTTGGAGAAGAATAGCGAGAATCTATGGAACGGAGCCGGTGGGAAGTGAATGCATTTGATGATGATGACATGTGTTAGGTTAACGGACAGAAGGTCCTTCACTATCTTAGAATCCAAAACTCACCACTGACGACAAGATGAACATGTATGATGGACCCTCCGCAAATCTGTTCGATGGTGTTTTTTAGTTTCGTCAAATTGGAAGATCCCCACGTGCCAAGGGAAGGTGTCCTTTTTAGCGTTGACCCCGTTTACAACCTGCACTGCCCCGGAGGCCTTCTCCAAGCCGCAATCTGCAACAAAGGACAGTTCGGAACACGCTCACCATAACCACACCATAGTAGATTCAAAAGCTTTGGTACAATGTTTCTAATCCGTCTAAAGAGTACTTGATCTTACATACAAACTGCAGTTAATGAGTTTTGGTCATGGCGACCACCAAACCGTTAGACACTGCGTTGTCTGGCGAAAATGCCCCTTTCTTTTGAAATAAAACCGTTGCTTAGCTTAAATCAGATACCCATTGATGGTGAATTGTATTTCTTCGTTATTTCTTTACCCCATTTTAGGCAGTCTGTTGCATTCGAAGCTGCGAAAAACACCGAATGTGTTCAGCTTCGGATAACTTTATAATATTGGACTAATACTATTTGATGGAAGTTGGATTTTACATGCGGGTAAAATAAGGATTTAAGCCAATTCACTCACCGATAAAGAAGATGTTTTAGAATTCTTCTATTTTGGGAGCAACAACACAATGACGACGAAGAAAGAAGAGCACCAACAACTTCTTCTTTTTCTTTTTTGCAGTGTTGTTTAATAATATACCGAATGGCAAATTGGCGGGAAAGGAGAACCTAACAAGATGTGTATTTGAAATCCAACCCAGCCAATGAACGGACTCACCCTTTGCGATCCTCTGTTTCGACTGTTAATTCATTTCAAAAGTGTTTGCTTTTGCAATGATATGGTCACTAGTGATAATTATAAAGCCATAGCTTTATGCCGCTTACGACACATTTAAAATTAAACAAAAACGTCATTAATCTAATTGAAATTCCTGACTGGAATAGTTTAATTCAATAAAACAACTACTATGATTGTTCGATCCAGGAACCGCGAATCGATTCTGGAAGGAATTGGAATGAATTTAGTGGACTGTAAAGGCGAAGGTAGTACTTGGTAAATGACTTGATTTATCTGGGGAAAACAATAGTAAGGAATTACGTCATCTTGCTCACCTTGATTTGTGTATCTGCTAATGACGGCCAATCCCTCTGTTCCGGTAATAGTTGTGAAGTGACTTCCAGGTCCGGGCGATGGTTTTGAAGGAGGAACCTCCTTCTCCGGGCGCTAGTTAAGAAGTAGTGATGGGGACCGGTGTCGACCGTTCGAACGACACGATCCGAGAGTGGGGGTCAAGTGACAGGCTGATTAACACATATTTTACACAGCCATGCCAATAGGGCCGGACAGGGTCGCAAGGTGACGTATAGGAAATAGATAAGGATGGGGTACAATTGAACATCACATTGGAATCCACAAAATGTCAATTCTAGGACCCAACAATGATAAAGACCCTGAGTTTTTTTCGAATGTTGATATCGAAGTGAGCGCTGTCGTCATTTTGAAAGCCGGCGAAAGTTATTATTGAAAATCACCAAATACCTGGCCTACAGACTGGAGTAGGGTTGTCCCATTTCCCGCCATAACTGCACTTCAGTTCTTCGAGATCCTCGTTCGGGCTGTGGTGGCCGGACTTGCAAGTGGAAGTGACCACGGCCCCAAAGGGCAGATGCTCGGGGCAGTCAATCTTAGACCCCAAGTTCCAGCACCGGAAGTCCACACTGAGGGATCTGACCATCGGACATCTTTCTGCAAATTAATTTGAAATGTTTAATACAGGTAGTACTTACATCCTTCTTCTTCTCGAGCTTTCTGGCGTCCAACTTCCAAGTCTACTTTTTGGGATTGGAAAGAATCGGAAGTTTTAGAAAATTTAAATTAAAAGCACTCATTTCTCTATGATGTCCCACTGAACTTGGTGGAAACGAGTCTCAGATTCCTTCCACGAGGAGTAATCTTGGAAAACCAAGAGACATTGTCCAATCCTCTTCTCCTCGCCACTACCTTCAACTCTATAATATGCTCTAATCAGAGATGTCACAGTCCTACTAACAGTTGGGACTCTTCTGCAGTGTTCACTATAATAGACCTTACTTCTGCACGGTGGCGGTTTCTTGTCCCACTTGCCCTTCTGGCAGGTGGAGTACACTTCTACTGTGGAAGGGTCATAGTTTGTGTCGCAAGCGTAGGTGATGAAGGTGAACTCGTCTACAATGGTCCCCGGCAGCAAGTCCTCGCGAGGGCCCGTCACCGTGAACTTGCCGTGGGCTGGGTATCTCGGCAAGGCGCACTTGAAGCTGAAGAAGAATGAAAACAACACTTTAAAAGCCTTCATTTTATACTTTCTTATCATCGTTACCATCAGAAAGTATAATAAAGGTATCTTGGTAATAAAAGCTTTATAAACAATTGTTGAGCAAAGTGATTGCGAACCGAAAATCAAAACACTTTCGGTAGATGCAACAGAACGCACGAGAACTGGATTATTGAAGCAATATGAGATTCATACCACTTAGGCGAATATGAATCTCAACATTTGTAAATTGGCATTGCCACGTCCTGTTACCTTAAAACAATATAGTTGTATGGCAATGCAATTAGTTGAAATCAACATTGTTTTTGAAGGCCCAACTTTACTTCTATTTGCTTCGTCAGGTAGAATTTATTCCAACTTAGTAAATATATAGATATTCTTACCTGTCTATGACTGGCTTGGGAGTGGTGGTTATGGGAACTGGAAATATAAAAAAAAGATTAAATTTAAAATATACAACAACTATCGTAAGAAGGTGAGATATTCATTTTAAAAATTAGAATGCTGTTATCACAGTTAAATGCTTCAGTCTGATATTAACTATACCACCACTTCTACTCTGTCTGGGTATCTTTGTATTTAGTGTCTATTTTCCATTTGATATTCTTGGAATGTAACTAAAATCATTACCCTAGTCTGAAGTCGCACTGTTGAAGTAAGGACCATGCTTTCACACGAACGAATTGTTTAATTTCGTAAACCTGACTAAACCATTTATATTATCTATAAATGAATTATACTATTCTTATAGTAGTTCGACGTTCCACAGTGATGTTGATTACCGAAACATTACTATCAATGTTGTTTTCATTACTCTAGTTTCCTCCTCGAATTTCAATAAACGAATTTGTCAGTCAGCCAGCCTGTCTACCCGGGACAAAGGCTCATGGGTCCATTTCAAAGGCTTTAATCTTCCGTCGATAACAACGACTGAACAGGAAAAATGATTGAAATGAACCGTGGACTTACTTCGGGTGCACTTGGGCACAGCTTTGTTCCACCGGCCGCCTCTGCAAATCAACACCTCAAAGCTACCTCCCGTGTCGCGGGCGTATCCTTCCTTGCAAGAGAAGGAAGCGCTTTTTCCATCAACTATCTTCGTTGGGCAAGGGATTTCTGCTTCATCAGAATCGTAGCATGAAAATTTCACCGAATTCGATTGCTTCAGGTCGCATGTGACTGGAAATAAATAATGTATTCATAAGCTTTCCCTACGACAGCGAGAAAATCTAAAATAATACAAAGAAAATACTTGTACAACACAGCCATGTGATGTGGCAATGAGGTTGTTTGTTACGCACTTCAATGAGCCAATAGAAAAAGACAAAAAAGGGTTAGAAAGGGAAACTGCCGCCAGCGTTAATGTACCTCGGACAGAAAATGTGTATTAACATCCTTTCACATTTAAAGGTGTGTGAATTGTCATCCTTTGGTCCGAAAATAGCTAATTATCTTACACTAGATTAGGTAAGCCAGATTCAGAAAAATTGCCAGAAAAGGTCTTCTGATAATTTATTTAGAGCACAAATGCAGGCCATTATTGGGTTTCCATCCAATTATGTAACCTTTGCTTGTTTATTTTTACTATATTTTATTAAATATTTACATTTTATCCCTTTTATATTGTTCTTTTCGATTATTTTATTAACTTTTCCTAATGTTTTTTATTCTCTATTAAAGCGTATTAACCGTTTAATTCCAATAGAAAAACTATTTTTTTCCATCATTTTTTAAGGCATGATTAGTTTCTTAGAAAAAGGTATCCGCCTAGTTAGAAACTAGTGCAGACTGGGCCATAATGTATTCACGCTTGTATACAAGATAATATACTTTTGAAAAAGTATGTTATCTTGTATTGTGCATTAAATAAATAAAAGGATTCGATGATTTAGTATTGAAAGCTCCCTTACTTAGTTTACACTTTGGTTTTCGTTTATCCCACGTTCCACCCAAGCACTTCATGGTTTCAACAGGCCCGTCCGGTTTGTAGCCAGCTTTGCAAGTAGGGGAGACAACAGACCCGTCAGGACAGCCATCTTCCAAAGCGGGGTTGCATTCCAGGTTTACGGAGTCCGAGGTCAGCTTTTCACAAATTTCTGAAAAAAAAGACGAAACATGTTTCCAAATGCCTCTCAGAAGCAATGTTTCTTGCGCACCGAAAACCAGCTAAAAGTTTGACCAAAAATTTCTCCAGTCTAACTCGTGTTGGAAACTGTCGCTGCAGAGAAGACAAAGCACCGAGTGCAAGATAAACGAGGGCTCTGACGCATGTTTCAGCCACACGTGTCCTGGGTGATCCAGCACCAAGCGGGTGAACGCCTCCTCGATTCGTCAAAAAGCGAGTTGACGCAGCAGCTGAGAGACTTCACTAGTCCCGGTACAGATATGCGTTGACTCGATGAAGCCTTCCACATCTATTCGATCCCCGACCTTCCTTGCGAGTGAAAAGGGTGATACTGACAAACTTGCGGTCCACTTCAAATTAATAAAAAAAACTTAGGCAGCTTCCAATGAGTCACCGATATTAATTTCTGATTGTGATTTTTCGAGTCTGCGAAAAGGTAAACTTACTCTCGCAAACGGGAACGGGCGCCCATTTCGCCTGGCTGCACAGCGATGTTGGCTTTGTTGCCACATAGCCCTTGTCGCAAGTGTACGCCAGGGTGGTGGAATCTGCCACAGAGGAGCCGGGCTGGGCTGAGTCACCGGAATGTCGGACGATGTACGCCCCGTTGTCTGGCATCTCGGGCAGTGTGCAACCGCCGATGCTGTCAAGAAAAAAACATTCGACAACATACTCGTATAGCAGTAAGAATCTAGCGGGTAGTAGTCTGCTGGCAGGTTTGTAAAGGTTGGGTAAAAATATCTAGCTACACCTCCTTATATGGTTACTCCGACGGAAGGACTGAGGACTGGAGACGAATGGCGAGGGTTTGTGGAATTATATAAACTAATTTCTTACCGCTGGCACTTGGGGGTCGCCGACCACTTCGACGCCTGGCAAACGGCCAACTTTTCCATCAGCTCGTATCCGGCATCGCAGTCGAAGCGCAGTATGGTGAAGGGGCGCACCGTGGAGCCGGCCAGCAGGTCCTCGCCGCTGTCCAGGCGATGCCTTCCGTTGGCCGGCGGACTGGGAACCACGCATTCGTCAAATCTGCAAATATATGATACATTAAACAACACAATTTCCTTACGAGTACGAACGTCCGAGGGTGAACTCGTCAAACTTCAAACAACTTGATAAATTACCTACCTATAAGGTATTTAGCAGAAATTATTACATATTTATCTATCTGTCTACTCACGGAGACCCCTAGTCGAGTGGTAAGACGCTCGACTACGAATCCAGAGGTCGCGGGTTCAAACCCGGCGTGCGTCAATAACTTTTATTTAAGTAATATGTGTCAGAACACATTTCAATTAATGTAGAAAGTTTATTTGCGGCACGCTCCAGAGTAGTAGATACTAAGTATCGCCCTGGTGAAGGACCATCAGGAGATTTGATAGGAAAGAAAATATCAGATCAGGGAGAGAGACTTGCTTGGCTTGCCTGGTTTGCCTTGTTTCTTGCTTTTTTCGTGGTTTGTGCCTGTTCCTGACACCGCTTTTTGAAACAGAGACTTGCCAGAGAGGCGCGCAGCTTCTACACCTTCTCCACAGAAGCGGAGGAGATGAAAAAGACGGTCATTCGAGGACTGCCAAGGGTGAAGGTTGACCTCATCAAGGAGGATTTAAAGGCCCAGGGCTTCCCGGCGTCGAAGGTCACCATAATGACCTCAGCGAGCGTGAAATACCCGCTGTACCTGGTGTACTTCGGCCAGGAAATCAACATGGGCCAACTGCGCGCGACCCTACGCTACGTGTGCCACTGCAAGGGGGGGCATAACGAGATACCGGAGCAGGCGCCTGCAGCGCGCTTCCAGGAACTGCAGCCACACGCGAGATGTGTAAAGTGCCTGATGGAGCACGCCTCGAGACACGAGACGAGCGTGCCGCGTGCCGCAACTGCGGAGGCCCGCACGCGGCCAACTTCCAAGGCTGCCCAAAGCGAGTGGCAGACGTCGCGCCGCTGCAACAGGCCCGGCCACCGGCCAACAGGCCCGCCGCTGCCCGCGCCAAACGTTCGATACAAACACAGGATGCCTAAACACATTTTGTTAGATTTAAATTCAGTTTGGCATATTCCAGACATGGACGAGTATACGTAATAGGTAGTTCCCTTTTCTAATTCCAAGATACCGATAGGTATTTCCCACTAGCTATCCATTCCTGTCCTTTAAGTATGTATGTATTTGAATATATCGACAAAAAATTCGAATCTTTAAAAAAGGACATAATTAATAAGATTGAATCTCAAGCTATGGAATCTACAAAAAGTATTGAATACATTAGCGCTCAAAACGACGAAATAATTAAAAAATTGGATCTGAGTAACAACAAAAATAAAGAAACTCAAAAAGAACTTGAAACTCTAAAAAAAGAACAGAAAGAAAAAAATGATAAAATTTAAAAAATGGAACTCAGAATGGATGAAGTAGAATACAATTCAAAACTTGAGAGCCTTGAAATTACAGGTATCCCTCAAAAAAGTGGTGAGCAGCTACTGGAAATTGTTAAAAAAGTTGCAGCTGCAGCAGGAATAATGATCGAACACGCCGATATCTCCGCAGCAACGAGAACCACGGATCGACGATTTAATGCTCCATCTAAAATTCTTGTCAACTTTATGGATACAAATGTAAGAAATCTCCTTCTCTCCAAGAAAAGGGAAATTGACCATAACTCATTAAAGGATTTAACAAACGGCCAAATATACATCGGAGAAATAATTACTCCATACCGCAAAGAAATCTCATGGAAAACAAAACAACTAGCAAAAGAAAAAAAATACGAATTTGTATGGTTTAAACATGGAAAAATAATGGTTCGAAAATGTCAAAATGATAAAATCATTTACATCAATCACCTGGATGAACTTTTAATAAACCTAAATAATTTACATGTGCTACCGGTTTGCATAGGGTTAACTAAACGCATTCAAACAGCGATCAACATATAAATGCCCTACCCAACTATCACGGATTTGCGACAAAGACAGCAATAACCAAAACAGTGGAGTTATAATGTACATACGTGATGATTGTGAAGTTACTAATATTGCTGAAGTAAACATAGAACTTGTAAATTGTTTAAATATAGAATTTAAATTTAAAAATAATATTTATAGAGTTATAACAATATACCGAACACATAATTCAAGCATAACAAATTTCACAAATGAACTTTGTCAATATCTTAATACACTATCAAAAAAATTACGATTTTATGTGGTGACTTAGTTTAACAGAAAAAATAAAATTAATTAATGATGATCTTAAAGAATTCAAAACACAATTAAAAAACTACACTGAAAACTTAAAATAAATATCTTTGAAAAATCATTTCAGCAAATTATTAGTAACTAAATAAATAACACCCCCTCATACACACAATACACATACGCATTGCTTTTTTATGAGGGTAATTTATAATTTATAATGAAATGCTTACATTTAAAAATATATTTATTGATATAAAACTTGTATAACACTACTATGTATTATGTTTGATAATAATAATAAAAATAAAAATAAATAAAAAATAAAATAAAAAAAATTAAAAATACGTATGTCTATTCATATTTTCCCATACTTATTTATTTACATAAAAACATACACACACCCACAACTCAGAATGCAGGGTGTCACATGTGACGTCACTGAAGGCCATAATGTCTTCATGTTGGACATGTGGCCTCTTCCACCTGTATAGGGTTTTCTATGGTTTTCCCTATTACCATGGCGAATGCGGTGGAATTCCTAAACATAGGCCATAGCCGAGCCCCCTCCCATCCCCACTCAACACAAACAGACTTATGTATATATGCCATGGTGCTGCGTCAAGAAGGAGAAGACGCCCGGATGAGCCGGCATTATCATGCAATTTTCGTAGGGTTAATAGAAACATTTTTTTCCCTACGTAAGCTCATGAATTTAAATTCAATATTCACGTAAAAGCTTTTTTCCACCCACATCACTCAATGATAAATAAGAATCTATAAAATGAAGAAAAAAAATGGTTAAGGACCACCATTCAGAACCGAAATGTGTCTTGAAATGGCTCTAGCCGTGTTTCGTGACCAGATCTGAATAGCCAGGTACTTCCAAACCTCGCTCTTCCCTATATCCTTCCCCTCCCCGCTCCCTTCAGCCTCACAACATATCCGATCGGGGATGCCATAGCCTTACTGGCTCCAGGCGGTTGGGACTCTTGTGTAATATTTACCGTAAAAATAATAAATAAATTTCAAGTGACATCCTGTGATTAAAAACTAAATTAAACTGTAAAAACTACATATTCAAAAACCTCGAACTTTCGAATCTCTGTATTTTTTTACAATATTCTGTTACTCGACATTTTTTCCCCAGTATTTGAAAAGCCGGGGTGACGAGCTTTTCACATCGTGTACTAAAAAAAAGCAAATAAACATTTTTACAGCCTTCACTCTTTTTTTCTAGATCTATATTTTACATATTTTAGTATATAACGGTAGGACTGTTACAAGGCAGTACCTACCGTACTATTGCAGCAATTCTGCTTCAACCTCACAATTCAACACGCCTATGCGACGAATGCAACATTTGGGAAACATATACTCCGATGTCGCTGATATATTTAACACGTCATCTTGACTATAAGTTTAATTTAGTATGGTTGTTATCATCTGGTAGAGCTAAACTAATAGTAAGACCTGTTACTTAGTATTATTTTTTTCTTTTCTTTTACGATATTTTGAACCTGTTATTTATTGAATATTATTAATTATTTTTGTATCTGCTATTTAATACTATTTTTTATTTTTATTTTACTTACTTTTTTGCACTTATGAGTGAATGTATGTAAAAGCCTGTAACGAGCGTAAATAAATAAATAAATAAATATTTTCAAGTGAAATATAGTATTTTAGTTTCTAGGCGATCAAATTTTCAATCTAAAAATCATAAATTTCACCATTTCACAGATCGCGAGTACAGCCATTGCCTCGATATAAAAATAAATGTATCTTAGGTGTTTATGTGTTCATGTAGGTATTCAGGTATCAGGTATTTGCAAAGGAATCAGAGTCCTTCAGGCTCTGTTTGTGCATCAGATTTCTAATTCAATTTTATAGTTATTAATACCGTACAAGGGTACCTGCTTCCAACCTTCTAGATCCAGTGCCACTACGGCATACGGCATCCCCAATCGGGGGATGAAGCAAGGTGGGGGAGATGGGCAGAGGAAGGTTGTCTGGTCGCCAAACACTGTGGTCTTTCACCAGGGCGATACTCGGAGTATCTACAACTCTATTGTTCACAGAGTAGTGCAACTGCGCTGGATAGTCAGGTTCTCGTCTCGCGAAGGAGAAAGATTCCTCGCAGGCTATAAAAAATAATATATATATATGTTTTGAATACCACACAAGAGTCTCAACTGCTCCCAACCGTCTAGAGCCAGTGAGACTATGGCGTCCCCAATCGGGGTATGTTGTGAGGCTGAAGCTAATGAGGGGTGGGGAGGGGAAGAAGAAGATCGGGAAGTACCTGGCTATTCAGATCTGGTCACCAAACACGGCTAAAGTAATTTCAAGCAGCGTTTAGATTCTGTCCTTTGGATGCGTAGTCGAGCGTCTTACCACTCGACTATGGAGGCCGTCAAACCGTCGGTCGGCTCCTCGAGGAATTCATTAAAAATCAATCAAATTCGTTACTTTTCGCATACGCCCTCGTCGGACCAAGCGCCGGCGGCCCCCATGCACATGGAGAAGCTCTTGGCCGCAAGGAATCCCTGGTCGCACTGGAAGCTGATGATGGAGAAGGACGCCACGGAGCTGCCTGGAGGCAGGTCGGACCCCTGCGCGGTGTAGCGTCCGTTGGCGGGGTAGGGGGGCAGCACGCACCCGTCCCCGGCTTGTCGGGGGTGGCTGGAAACCAACATCATTATATCTATATTAGGGTGGGCCTTATTTGGGTTCAAAACTATTTTTGCAGGGCACCATCTCATTTGATTCTGTACCCTAACAAACTATTTAAACGGTGGTAAGTCTTGCCGCGGCGTTGAATACTAGTTGTAGTTTGTTAATTTGATATTTTGGAAGACTAGCGTATATTCCGTTGCAGTAATCTAAACGCGAAACGACGTACGAGTTTACAAGTAGTTTGGTTGCCTCTGTTGGCAGGTTTCTTCGCACTCATCTTATTTGTCCTTATTGAAAGAACCCTGTGCTCACAGTCCTGTCAATTTAAAATTTAAGGGAGAAATCAGCGCCCAGATTAGCACCCAAAAGTTTGATGGATGTCTTTGGAATAATGTCACTTCCTGAGACAGCTATTGGGGAGGTATCGATGTTATGCTGACGTCTGCTAGTGGCGGTCCAGAGAAACTGTGTCTGTATGGGAACTATTATTAATTATTATTATTTTTTCAGCTATTCATTTCTCAAAATGTTTTACTTTTTATTGTATTATTTCATGTATGTCCTTTATAAACTGTATTATTTTCTATACTCATGCACTTGCTAATGTTATATTATTATGTAAAAGCCCATCAGTGCGTAAATAAATAATTAAATAAAATATGGTAGATGTACTAAAAATCGAAGGTGTAGAGAATTGCCCAAAAAGCATTGATGTTGAACGCATCGCCGACAACAGCATAGAAGACTTTGTGACTAGAAAAATCGTAAAGAGTTTCTACAAATAATATAGAAAATGCAACAATTTTTTTTTACCATACATTTTTGAATATTTTTACTGTCACAATCGTTCTAAGTTGATCAATTTTTGTTTAAAGCGAGTTTACAGTTTTTGATTGTAACATGCCTTTGGCGAAACCGGCATTGCAAAGTCAATTAAAGCGAGTTTACAGTTTTTGATTGTAACATGCCTTTGGCGAAACCGGCATTGCAAAGTCAATTAAAGCGAGTTTACAGTTTTTGATTGTAACATGCCTTTGGCGAAACCGGCATTGCAAAGTCAATTAAAGCGAGTTTACAGTTTTTGATTGTAACATGCCTTTGGCGAAACCGGCATTGCAAAAGTCAATTAAAGCGAGTTTACAGTTTTTGATTGTAACATGCCTTTGGCGAAACCGGCATTGCAAAGTCAATTAAAGCGAGTTTACAGTTTTTGATTGTAACATGCCTTTGGCGAATCCGGCATTGCAAAGTCAATTAAAGCGAGTTTACAGTTTTTGATTGTAACATGCCTTTGGCGAAACCGGCATTGCAAAGTCAATTAAAGCGAGTTTACAGTTTTTGATTGTAACATGCCTTTGGCGAAACCGGCATTGCAAAGTCAAATATTGGAGCACAACAACGAGTCAAACAGACTCAGCTTTCATGTGGCAATTGTCAACCGTCTGAAAATGTTGGACACGCGTTCTCCATGCTTCCCGGCCGCGCACAGATGCCAGGAAGATCACCAGTTCCTATTGAAATATCGGTAGAATCAGAATAAGCGCCATGCTTCAACCTATCGTCTCTGGTCTGCAGACCGCAAGGGCGCGGGGGGCTATCAAATGGGCTGCCCTTTTCTGCACAGAGACGAGAGCCAATCCCACCGGATCGAGTCTCCTCCGCATCTTTGCTTTTCAAAATACATCCTCCCCGATAAAGAAATTAAAAGAGTAGTGTACTCAACTTACCGCACGAACGCGATTGCATCTCTTTGTGGAAGAAGCGATGTGGCAGATTGATCTGGAAAATAACATTACGATCTGTAAAGGTAGACAAGCATTCACTCCGCACAAGAGTTCCAACTGCCCGAAGCCAGTGGAACTGCACTATTCGCAATCGGGGTATGTCGCGAATCTGAAGGGAGTGGGGACGGGAAGGAGACGTCAAGAGGAGGGTTGGGAAGTTATTAGCTTGAAAGCGTAAGCATTAACTGTCACCCCTCTCCCCCGCGGCATAAGCCAGTCCAGACTCAGCAATAATATACCAGGAGGAAGCGCTTGTGTAGTCTGGATTGTTGATTTTTTCTTGTATCGGGCGTGAATAGGGCTAGGGTTAAGGTATTTATAGATCCATTCACAGCACATGGTCGACATAACGTTTTGTTTATATGTATAATCACTTTTTCACAGTATTGTCATAAACAAAATATAGGATATAACCTCGAAAACCGTCGAGTTATGTCGCATAACAAAACGTAGTGGGCGGAGTCGCCGGAGGCATGGGAGACGGAGACATGCATACCGAAAAGTGATGCTACATTATGTGACAACTTGTCTTATCTTTTCTCTCTCACGGTTTACGACGTAAAAACCCGGAGAAAGTGATTTATCGTAAATTTGTATAGGTTGGGTAAAAATATTTAGCTCTCTCTCCATATTTATTCTTGCTTTGAGATTCCAAGCAAAGGTCTGTCACCAGGGCGATACTAAAAGTATCTACTAGTTATGTAAACAAAATCATGGTGGTATAAAATAATGCAATTAATACGTTATTTAATTATAATGATGAGGCTGGTTTGTTATTAGTTTTATAGTTAGGAAATCCAATAATATTTTGAAGACTTTAAACATTTTTTACAACGAACAACGATGTCGTTTCTGAATACAAAAGTTGTATTGATTACTAATGGCTATTTGCACAATCTACTTTTATTGAACTTAGGATAACCCAGAAAGTGAAAGTCAAAATAAATAATAATACTTATATATATTTTGGTAGAAAGCAATCAGTTTGTGGTTTGACATATTTAAAGAAATAAGTTTTTAAAAGACACTATTTTTTTTTGTCTCTTTTAATTCATATTATCTCTCTCTCTCTCTCTCTCTCTGTTCCTTTCTTATAATTTAAATGTTGTTCTATATTTTGTTCTCTTTTTGTATGTATATATAACCGCACACTTTGTATTTTTAGTTTAGTTTAATGTTGTACCCTGACGATGTTTAGGCTCAGCGAAACCGGTCGGGCATAAAACATAAAATGATATCCGTTGTCTTATACAAAGTTAATTCTATATAATAAATGGCTAATTTATACAGCGCCATATTTGTGAAATATCACCTCAAGGGTGCTTTACAAGATTTAAAAGCTGTGGCTAAATTTACCACAAAACTATGTAAATACCTAAAGCCATAGCTTAAATTACCGTATCGATATTAACATATTATATTTTCGAAGGAAGCAAAAACTTGGGGGTGTGACATTGTATATTAAATAAAATAATAAAATCTGTAAAGCCTGATTCGCACCAACGTCCGGTTCCGCTCAGTGCCGATATTGTTCCGCAAGAAAACTTATTAATATGGTATGAATATCAATCAAGGAGTATGTGCCAAGACAAAGTTGTGTGGCAGTATATCCTTCTGCCCACCCTTGTGGTATTTAACTACTTATTTAGTTAAATAATTATTTTGAAGTGTAAAAATACTAACATCGCAGATTTTTTTTTAACAAAAATCCCGGGGTCGATTCCGACCTGCGAGGGGTCCACGTAAATGAAAAAAAAAAATTGGGGGTGCATGAGACGTAAATGGGGGTCCACGGGAGTGGATTCCATTTAGGCAGGCTGTCACCAAAATGTTGGCTTCCCGCAAATGTAATAATCCACCTCACAGATAGTACCTATGCACATACTAACGTAATACTCTCTTATAATAGACATTAATTCCCTAATTATTTAAATTATAATATTTTTTTGTCGATTTGCTTGTACTTTTCGATTTCAAATCTCTACCGACTAGTGCTTTTGGCGAGTTCGACTTCAATTGAAGGGTTCGTCGCAAAGGGTTTATTTCAAAGAACTAGCAGTTCCTGAAGCGTTTACAAAACTTTGAAGTTTTTCCTAACGCCAAAAAAAAACAATATTAGGAAAGCAGGGGGTCTACACAAAACAGAAAAAATCGGCAAGTGGTCTACGGGACAAAAAAGTTTGGGAACCTCTGGTTTAGATGCTAACGAGTTAGCTTGGCTTTGCAAATTAGGGCAATTCCGTTATTTACGGATATGATTTTCTGAAAAGATGAGTTTTGGTTTGGCTCTGAACTCTGTCCAGTCTTCTATTATTCTCAGATCATGTGGTAGTCCATTCCAGGCTTTAGGAGCTGACCCTCCTGCAGCGCGCTCTCCCAACTTAGTGCCCGGTGCGCGCTTTGGTTCCTTCAACCTTCCGATAGCGGGTGACATTGCCGATCTAAGGGTTGACCGTCGCGAATTGGAATCTTCAGGAATACACCAAGTGTGGGAATAGTTTGATACGCCGGTGATTAGTCTTACCGCGGCGTTGAAATCAGTTGTAATTTGTTAATTGTCATATCGTCGCTGGAAATGCAAAAGGGCTCAAGCGACTCTTTGGCCAAAAGTGAGTTAAATATGCAGTTTCGATCGGTTTTTCTTTTTGCATCGAATGCTCCGACTCTCTTTCGATTCTCTCGTGTATGTGGTGGTCGTTCCATCTAAAATATATTTACCGTTTGGGAGAAGGCTTAACTTAACTTCAGGTAACTCGGTGAGAGCATCGAGTTATTTCTTCCAAATCTAGACAGGCACTGAAGACTCGTGAATTTTATTGTAAAACAACAAAAAAACTTTGAAGTGCTCCGGTGTAAACTTGACAAAATGGCGCTTCAGCCCTTTTGCCTATCCTGAGACGATATGTAAGTTGTCTCCTTAGAGTATACAAGAGGTAGCCCAAGCCAAAGCCAGTGAAGTCAGTATTGGACTTGTTTTTGATGATTTTAACATGACTCGGCGCAAATGGGCGTGGCTAAGACCAAGGCTACGGTATTTATACATCCATTCATATCACATATCGACATAATGTTTTTGTGTATTCGTATAGCCACTTTTTCACAGTATTTTTATCAACAAAAATATAGCATCTAACCTAAAAAACCGTTTATTTGTGTCAAGTTTAGTGGCAAAATATAAAATGTGAGCGGAGTCCTGCCGTTAACCAGCGAAAATAACCAGCTTAAGAACATTACGACAGTATATAGAAGCCGTCCAAGAAATTTGTTGTCTCTTTCTCTCTCATGGTGTACGATGTAAAAACACGGAAACAGTGATTTATTACAATTTCGGATGGGTTGGGTAAAACAAATTAGCTATCCCTCCATATATTGTTCCTTCAAGGTTGTCTCGATACATTCTGATTTCCTTCTCACTGAGCTGCAGGGAGCCAGCACGCCGCTTGCCGCAATATTGATTGTTAATTTAATTTAAAAAAAAATGATAACTGTTTGTTTATTATTTTTTTTTTAGAAAACTAATAAATTCCCATCACGAAAACAAAAAAATGGTGAAAAGATATTTTGGGTTAGCCGGTTTGTCTGGCGTGTCATTTTAATCAAATTTGTTTGTCTTTGTAAGGTCAGGGGTCAAGGTCGATGGCGATTGCCTGACAGCAAGCCATCGTGGGGGGCAAACGAATACTTGCGACAAAACGTATAAAATGCGATTTACCAGAATAAAACAGAAAAAAAACTAAAACATCCCAATACACACCAGAGTCACCTCTTGGAGTATGAATATACACGGAGAGGTACCTTTGCGAAACAGTGTAGTCAGTATTGTCAACTTTATACTGACTCGATAGAAAGAGACGAACATGTGTTTTAACACATCAAGTTGTACGAGTATAACCTATTAGTTACCGCCCATATGGAATTCGGATATTTTTAATAAACATATTTGAACGAATTAAACAAAACAATACCAATACACCATTAAAAAGATTTATAAAGTCAAAATATCACACACATACTAATAACAGAAGGTTTGCCTAAATAATGACGAAAGCTTTTTGTTGATTTCATGTCTTTAGTTCATAAAAAATGTGAAAATTCTAAAGTTCGGTCAAAAATATTTTAAACTGTTGAAATACCTCTGAAAAGTGATGTTTTATAATCTTTGTTTGGTCTTATTTGAACATGAAGCATAGCACATATCACCGTCATGTTTGATTTATTTGTATAACCACTGCAAGTTTTTTAAACCAATACAAATATAAGAACTAACCTTAAAATCCGCTAACGCAAGTTATGCGACTCGATGATGTGAAGTTAGCGCGGACGGAGAACATCATTAAATACTTAAAAGTGTTGCGATATTATGTGACGACTTTTCTTGTCTCTTTCTCTCTCATGGTATACGACGTAAAAACCCGGAGAAAGTGATTTATCGCAAATCTGTATTGGTTAGATACAAATATTTACCTCTCTTCCCATGTATATTCGTACTTCAAGGGTCACCTATAAAATGACAATGAGCCACTTGTATGCACTTTTTATTGGCTTGGAAAATCAAGCCAATATTTTCTGTATAAAGAATACGAAATGCTAAATATAATTGAAAAATTTCTTATTGTAGAATCAAAACGAAATAACCAACGTAAATTGATCTAGAAAATATTCTCAGACCATAGATTTTGAGCTGGTAACATGTTTGGAGCCAAGGGGCTTACCGCTCTACACAAAAGATATTTTTTTAAATTACTCTTCATGGCTCTGATGGAATCATTTGTCTCAGGCCCTGGGGCTGTATTTTTTAAATATATTTTGAATGTGTAATTTGTGTAATCTGTGCTAACTGTGTTAACTGTTTATCACGCCGTTTTCCCGCAGGATTTATGCTATTTGTGTAGTCGCGATAATAATAGTTCCCAACCTTACTCTTCCCCATCTCCTTCCCCTCCCCGCTACCTTCAGCCTCACAACATACCCCTATTGGGGATGCCATGGTCCCACTGGCTCTAGACGGTTGTGAGTAGCATTGGAGGGACGCGGGACATCGCAGGTATACAAGGGTATGGGTAATGCGATGTGGGCACAAGCAAATGTGACCAGAGACCCTCACGAGGTGGAGCACTCCCTCATGCTGGAGAAGGTCTCTGCGCGAAGGTTCTATGTTCCTAGTGACTGCAGAGACAGCGCCGTCTTCCTTCCGGCAGGACCGACCTGCCAATGGTTGCACTTTATAGTGAATACCGCACAAGAGTCCCAGCCGTCTAGAGCCAGTGGGACATGCTACGGGGTTTGTCGTGAGGTTGAAGGTAGTGGAGAGGGGCAGGGCTGGTCACCCAACACGGCTAAAGCCATTTTAAGCGACGTTTCGATTCTGAGTGGTGGTCTTTCACCAGGGCGATACTTGAGAGTATCTACCACTCTGAACAAGACCTCTTCCAATATCAACATATCCTACACTAGAGAGGAGATTCAAAAGGATATCTTATAGATTATTGAGTGTGTTTATCTTCATTGACCTGATATTTAGTGGCCAGCGCTGGAGCCACTCTCCGTCTAGCGCTATCTCTAAAGAGGCGCCTTGAAAATAAAGATCCTATTTAAACTTACAAAAAAATTCGGCTATTTTAACACAAATAACGTCGTATTTTTCAATCTTACACACTATAGTACACAAAATGTCACGAGCCGCCATTGATCGATACCTTTATAATGCTTTAGCAAATATAAAATGTGATTTCTTATACGCATTAATTTATCAATGTTTATCATGTGTAATAAATTTATTAAACGGATTATTATTATTATTGTGGTAATAAAATAATTTCATGATAAAAATAACAGAAATTAGAATTTGACCTTTCCAACGCTGAAGTAAGAACTTGTTGCCTTGGGTTCGATAACAAAATACTCCTCAGCGTCCTTGAGGTGATTTTATCACTAAACGGCGTTATTAAAATAAACTTTGTATTATTATTATTATTATCAAGTGATGTCTAAGTAAGCCAATTCAATTCGGTTTTATATTTATTTTCAAAGAAAAAACATTCCTGGGTTACGAGAAATTTTTAAAAACTCCTACTGCCATCATAATAACCGTAAGATTTTGTTTGTGTGGTGATGGAGGAGTTAGCCAGCAGAGGAATTGAATCCACGACGCCCGGCTGGAAATCCGACGCGTTTGTCCACTCAGCTGCCGAGCCTCAGAGATGTCTAGTGCAACCGTTTGGGTCTCAACGAAACATTCCAAGCAGCGCCCCCAAACATGCGTCGCGTACGCGAAAAGATCCCTGCAGAATCGGTTCCGCCGAAATCCGCAAATAAACATAAGAGAGAACATTCAAGCCATGGTCTAGTCAAAGTTTTGGTAGAGTCGTAAAGAATGACAAAAATCGTTTAGACTGCTACCAAAAATTTCAAGACCACGGCTTGAGTTTACAAGTCTTGACATTCTGGACATTGGAGAATTATACCCATAATTAGTATTGTGATGATTGAGGAACAGCAATTCATTGTTTCTGAGTCTACGGCGAGGAATGTTGAACTGGATAAGTTGCAACAGAGAAGGTGAGTCAATAAAACAATTAATAATTTTGTAAATGAAAATTAAATTGAAGTCTTTCCTGCGCTTTTCTAATGAAGACATTTTCAATAATTGTTCAATTTCATCATACGAATAATCGCCTCTTTCTCGCCCCAATCTCCGTGCAATACCGCGTAAGAAGCGATGTTGTACGGATTCAATATGGAAATATCTTTGGAATGGTGTTAGTTAGAGGTGCCATATTTTTGCGATTTTCGCTTGGATAGATAATAGTTACTGAGAAGGCATAAAGGCATAAGCGACTCTTTGGTAAAAACGAGTCGAATATGCAGTTTTGATCAGCTGTTTTCTGCATGGAATGCCCCGGCTCTCGTTTGATTCTGAACATTTCGTGACCCTTCAACCTTCTTAAATACATTTGACGTTTTAAAGAAAGCTTGACGCGACCGGTAGAAGCTTACAACTTTTTTTTAGTTTTTGTTCTCACTGAGTAACCTGAGTTAACCCTTTTTCAAAATCCAACCAGCTGATGAACTATGGACTGCTGACTTATGGTTAGTCCAGTTGTCGCGGGCTCGAACCCGGCGTGCGCAAATAAATTTTATTTAATGAATATGTGTCATAACATATTCAATTGATATAAAATAAAATACAGTATATTTGCGGCACGTCCCAGAGTGATAGATACTCTTAGTATCGCCCTGGTGAAAGACAACTATTCAGAATTGAAACGTCGCTTGAAATGGCTTTAGCCGTGTTTGGTGACCAGATCTGAATAGCCAGATACTTCCCGATCTTCCTCGTCTTCATTGCCTTCTCCACCCCACTTCCTTCAGCCTCACAACATACCCTCTATTGGGCATGCCAGAGCTGGTTCTAGACGGTTGGGAGCAGTTAAGCAAACTTCCAAAAATGGCGCTGCAGTCCTTTTGTATTTCCGGCGACGAAATGTGTTTTAAATAACGTAATATTCTGATGCGAATTGAGATTTTCACGGCCAAAGTATCTTCGCAATTAATTTTTGAGATATAAATTTGTCTACTGATGCATACTGGTTGACATGTCAAGGATGTAGAAACAATGGAGCCAAAACTAGATCCTTGAACAACATTCTGAAATTCGTAACCCACGTTGAAGTGTTGTTTAGTTCAGTCATTCTTTTATTTTTCCAGTGCGATTTTGAATTTTCGCGCTAGTCAAAAATCTATTTACTATGGTATAATGTTTTGTCTATTTACCCCCCTGAAAAACCAAAAAGTGGGGGCAAAACGACCAACGGACCCGGGCTACAACGGCCAGGAGGGATTATTCAATGTTCGACCGCGAAACAGAGTGAATATTACAGTTTTCACAGTAGACGCCGAATAGTGCAGTTAACGTTTTTTAAATCAATACAGTATTTACCGCTTATGGTGAAATAGCAAATTGAATTAAATATTGCGATGGATAATCCGAGTCGCTACGATCCCCGGCAGCCGCCATAGAGGAGCGAATCAGCGAGGTTTCTCGGCGATCAGACTGGACAGAAGGATTTTTAGCGCGCAGAATCCATGAATTTTCCAGTATCGGTGATAATTGAACAATTTAGTATAATAGTTTGTCTCTACGAGTACCCAATTCTGACGGTATCCACCAAGTTAATCAAGCTTTTCCTGGGCGTAGAATCAATATTCTCAAATATAATACGAGAGAGCATTCAGAGTGTATTATTGTTAAAATTCCTTAAACCCTGCAAGTATGGGTCCCTTTTGTAACCCCTATTTTTAACGAAGAAGAAGGAGGTCCTCTCTAAACCAAAATAAACGAATTTTAAACACGGGAAAAAACCCGTTGTGCCGACTGAAGCTAACCGGGAGGGCATTCAAAAAGGTAAGTGAATCCTTGGGACTCACGAACCCGTCGTTTTATATTTTGTGCCTGTTTAAAAGTAGGCGGACATTTACCGTCTCTTAACAATTCAGAGGAGAGACCTGCCAAAAACGAGTGGTTAGCGGTGATAATATTCCCTTTAAAAGTGAAGCAAATTGTTTACCATACAAAATATACTAAACCCAAGTGGCACACGTGAAAAAGAGCAAAGACAAATACTTAATCAAATATGACCATTATAAAAACCTGTATTTTTGATTATGACGGCAAAATACCGGGTCAATTTTTCAAAGGTCACCAACAGAGAAAAAACTGATTGCATTGTATATTTTAAGAGTTGTTTTATCCTTAATGTGTGATTGTAAGTTTTAAGAATTTTAATACGGAGAATATCTATCTATGAATTCATAATATACATAATGATATGTTATCTCGCAATTGTACAAACAAAATGAAGTGCGTATACAAAAACAGAACTTATTTTAATTCTTGACGGCAATTCAAAGGTCGCGGGTTCAAACCCGGCGTGCGCAAATAACTTTTACTTCATTAATATGTGTCACAACACATTTCAATTCATTTAAAATAATACATGGTACTTTTGCGGCACGTTCCAGAAGGGTAGACACTCCAAGTATAGCCCTGGTGAATTACCACCATTCAGATTCAAAACGTTGCTTGAAATGGTTTTAGCCGTGTTTGGTGACCAGATCTGGATAGCCAGGTACTTCCCAACCTTCATCTTCTCCATCTCCTTCACCTCCCCACTACCTTCAGCCTCACAACATAACCCGATTAGGGTTGCCATAGTCTCACTGGCTCTAGACGGTTAAGAGCAGTTAGGACTCTTGTGTGGTATTTAATATATTTTTATTTTTTCAAATGGTACTCTGTAAGCCTAATGTTCTAAAAAGTTTAAAAAAAAGCTTTAATGACCATTACTAGTTTTTACATAAAATATTAGTTGCTTCTATCCACCCATTTCAAATATAAATTAACATCTGCTAGATTGCGAAGTTCACACTTATACGGTCGTACGTACTCCCAAAAGAAATCATTTATAGTTAATTTGACCGGTCGGTAGCTGAGTGGACAAACTGAGTGGGTCACCCGGGCGTCGTGCTTTCAATTCCTCTGCTGACTAAGTCCTCCATCATTGCACAAGCAACATCTTCCGCTTATTATGATGGCAGTAGGAGTTTTTCAAATATTGTCAGGTTATTCGTAACCCGGAAATGTTTGTCTTACTTTAAAAAAAAAAAAATATATATATATATATTTAACGGAGGCGGGGCCTTAGCTCGAATCATCGATATAGATTTTATCGACAATGTCGGTAACTTGGCATCGTTTCTGGGCCAGACTGCAGATCACTAATGAACAAACGACAGCTCACGTCGACTAAACGTGCTTAATTTAATAAAAAAAATTAATAAATTAGAATCTTTCGTGAGCTTGACTGCAGATTGCTAACGAACAAACGACAACTTAAATCGAATAAACATGCTTTATCTTAGTTAATGTGAACTATTTTTGGTTCGTTGGCGATCTGCAGTCGGGCTCGGGAACGATTTTCAAATTATCGAAAATTTCGATAAAATCTATATCGATGTTTCGTGCTAAGGCCCTTAATATCGATAAATCTCAGAAGAAACTGCTGTCAACCGCATAATGCTAACGTAACCCATCTATATAAAAGTATGTTTCTTATAAAAGGACTCAAATACACTCGAACTTGGTTATAACGATCACGCTATTAGCGAGGTCACGGCCATAATGAGCAATTACTTAATGATACAGGTATGTTGGTTCGTGCTTATTTTCATACAATGGTGTGGGGTTATAACGAGGGAGCTTCACTGATATGACGTCCAAATAATATTGTCAACTCAATGCGATGAAAACATATCCCAACTCTCGAAACTAGGACTACAGGACTACTAGGACCATATAGTCGAATAATGTCATAAACAAGACAAAGAAAGCCGCCCGTCCAGCACGGCGGCGGACTTTCCGCAAATCACGTTAAGGAGGGTTTATAGTCCCCGATAGTTGTCTATCTAAAAAACATTTCTATCCAGTACTATCGGACACTATGTAAAAATGTCGTTTAAAATCAAAGTCACACGAAAAATTTTCTACGCAATTCATTTCCATTCTTACCAGGGGTGTTAGTTGAAGTTTGCCGTTTTAATCATAGATGTCGCTAGAGATATGTATACATTTCTATGATTTGGCATCTATGTCATAATTTTTTATGGACATTGACCTTAAAAAATAAACAAGTTACATTCTGCCAAAATATTAGTGTCATAGTTGTTTACCTCAGTGAATATGTCGAGTTTCGTTCCAAGTAAATCGCATTTGCGGCATTCGTTGCATTTTTATTTCATCAAAAGAAAAAAAGCAGTTGAAGCTCATCGGTTGCTGGTAGAAACTTATGGTGAACATGCTCCAGTGATTAGAACATGTGAGACATGGTTTCGTCAATTTAAAAGTGGAGATTTCGATTTAACAGACAATGAACATCCTGGTGCAACGAAAAAGTTCGAGACGAGGAATTGCATGCGTTATTGGATGAAGACCCAACCCAATCGCAACAAAAATTGGCCCAAACACTTAATGTGACCCGAGGAGCAATTTGCCAACGTTTAAAAGCCATTGGAAAGATACAAAAGTATGAAATATGGGTACCACACCAAATGAACGAGAGACAAATCGAAAAACCATTTGTGAAATGCTGCTTCAAAGGTTCGAAAGGAAATCTTTTCTGCATCTAATTGTATTCGAATATTATCGCACCCGCCGTACTCTCCAGACCTCGTCCCGTCCGACTATCACCTTTTCGCATCGATGGGACTCTCGCTCGCAGAGCAGCGCTTCGCCAATTTTGAAAAAGTCGAAAAATGGCTCGTCGAATGGTTTGCCTCGCCTTTGTTTTATTGAAAAACCGGCAAACTTCAACTAACACCCCTGGCACAAATTCGTTTGTACTTTTTGTCTAATTTGCATCTGCTTTTCCCTATTCCTTAAAAACAATAAATTTAATAGTATGCAAACTTTCATACCCTGGGGTAAATATCGATATTAGTAGGTAGGTACTTTTTTACCTTCCTATGTTTATAACGAGTAATGGCCATAAGAAGTAAATTTGGTTGGTCCCTTCGCGCTCGTCAAGTTCGAGTGTACTATCATGGTTTTTTATGACGTACGAACTAGCGAAATGTTTACAAGTATTTTTAAAAATATTTACAGCCACTGATGAGATGAACCGATGTGGGTGTGTTGAGGGAGTGTCTGTGTGCTGGAAAAAAGGTGAATTTTTCATTGCGAAAGACCGCGATCGTATTTTTTTTTGCCATCAAAAAAATTCCAATCGCAAATTGTTTCATTTAATAACACCACAATCTTGATAAGACAAAAGCGACTACAACTTGTAAACCTGCACGCGAACATACCATTTTGTATTATTATTTGTTCCTTCAATACGTTTTACGTTAGGTTAGGTTACTTTGCTCCTTACAATACAATTGTTATAAAATATCAGGATAAAAATAGTAACTGCGAATTTATTTGATTTTTTTCAGCCAAAACATGGTTAATTCCTTTTTCTTTCCACAGATGGCACGGCAAAGTACCATTTTGTTTGATAGCTTTTAACGTAGCGGTGGCGTTGTAAACTAAAAAATCGGACAATTTGTAAAAAGGGTTAAAGCCTTTAGTGGGGGATTACATTATGCATCTAATTTTAAAACGAATATTTTACTGTGTAAAAATAACTAGCCATGCAGGCGGAGTGTTTCATGGCTTTTAGTATAGGCAGTATGGGGCTGCACGACTTTGCGTTATGTATCCCGTTAAAAGTAAAAAAAAAACTAGATTGAGGACGTCAAATGCATGGTCAAAGGGAGGTCGCAATTTAAATGTTTCAAATATAAACATTTTTTTGTAGAACGATTGCAGCATAAAAAAAAAATATGTTGATCAGAAAATTTATCGTATTTTTCTCTTTGTTTATTATCATTTATTAAACTTTCACGGTTGTATGTGTGGGTTTTCGGCTAAAAGAGTGGTAGATACTCTATGTATCGCCCTGGTGAAAGACCACCATTCGGTATTGAAACGTTGCTTGAAATGGCTTTAGCCGCGTTTGGTGACCAGACCTGAATAGCCGAGCACCCCCAACCTTCCCCTTGTACATCTCCTTCCTTTCTCTACTACTAGCCTCACAACATACCCCCACTGAGGATGCCACAGTCTCACTGGCTCTAGACGGTTGGGAGCAGTTGAGACTCTAGCGCGGTGTTCACGTAAAAACAAAAATATCAAACAAACAAAAGAACCGCACCCTTCCGGCAAAAAGCATCAAAGGGTTAATAGCGTTTTCCTCTTGAAGTAACAACATATGGAGGGAGAGCTAATTATTTTTACCCAACCTACACAAACTTGCGAAAAATCACTTTCTCCAGTTTTTTACGGCGTACACCATGAGAGAAAAAGAGACAACAAATTTCTTGGCCCGCTTCTATATACTGTCACAATGATCTTAAGGTGCTGGTTCCTTGAAGTAACACTGGCGGGACTCCGCCCATATTTTTTATTATGCCACTAAACTTGACACAACTAATTGGTTTTTTAGGTTATATGCTATATTTTTGTTGATAAAAATACTGTGAAAATGTGGCTATACGAATACACAAAAACATTATGTCGATATGTGATATGAATGGATGTAAAATTACCGTAGCCTTAGTCTTAGCCACGCCCAACTGTGCCGAGTCATGTTAAAATCATCAAAAACAAGTCCAAAACTGACTTCACTGCCTTGGATAGATACTACTCTATGTACTCTAAGGTTTTCCTCGACATTTTTGTTCGTCAAAAATAGGAAGGCTGGTTCCTTGGAGAAATAATATTTACGGTTCCAGTGACCGCCTTGAAACCGGTTCCTTGTAACCGGGACAAGAATATCGACCATCCCTAGGGGTAGAGACCACAGATCTATATAAATATCTAGGTACTTCTTGACCTTCCTCTTATTCATTTCTTCCACCCTCCACTTTATTCAGCTTCATAATTAATCCCCGCAATTTAGCACCACTGCCTCCGGGTGGCTAGCACTGTGTCATTTAAAAACACCACTTCCACCAAATGAACATTTTTCACACACTTGGCCCATCTGCCCTGGCGATGGACACTCCAACGCTGTCGGAAACGTCGGTTCGGGGCGAGGCGAGAGCGCCACACCTAAACACGCGGTGACACCTGCTGCAGGAAACCGTCGACTGGTACTCACCGAACAAGAGGAAGAGTGCTAAGACGTGACGCGCGATAACTCGCAGTGACTTGCCCATGGTTACACGCCACAACGGTGACCGATAACTAACATCACTGAGCAGCCGACGCGGAATGAGCGATGCCAAAAGTGTTATTAATTACATAAGTGGCCAACACAGATAACGCCGATTTCGGAAACTCAACTGTTATGGCTTGGTAAAACCAATGATCTTCGTTGGCTTTATCACAGCCGAATGAGACAATATTGTTGCGTTCGTCTTATCAGTGCGAACTACTCTGCCCGAGTCAACTTATGTAGATTTTTATTTATCCAAATAATAACGCACGATTGGAACAAACGCTCAATCTTTATTTAAACAATTAAAAATAACAAAAACAACTCGAATTATACGAAGAGTAATTTTAAATGAAATATCAATATGTGTTCAGTGTGAAACACTGAGGAAGATAGACCCTGAGAAGCTCCAGAGCTGGTCTTTTATACCATCCACACGTGTACAAAGGGGTGGCTGGCCGTATTCCAGCTCAGGCATAGAAAAGGGATCTAAGGGTGGTCAAGGTTCTAGGTGCAAACAGAGAACAGAGAAAACGCTGTTTTAATTTACGAAATTATGGTGATATTTTTACATAATATGTAATTTTTTATTTTATTTACGTAGGCTTAGTATTTACCAAATATAAATCAGAAATCGGCCTTATTTTGGTCCGCTATATGTATAATATGACTATGTTTTTTTAAGAGTTAGTGTATTCAAAAAATACTTGAAGCATGTTGCTTTTAGTTGGAAATGATATATTTACAAAAAACATACAAAAATGAAGGGTTATTTCCTTATTTCACAAACACTACATTTATCGTTTTTTTGAAAATCGATTGCGATAGTATTAATTTTTAAAAAAATCCACTGCTGGGGGTTTAATGCGTTTATTTTTTTCCAATTATCAGTATTTTTTAATGGCTCTGTTTTGTAGTAATTAGGGCTTAATGAAAAAATAATATTTTTGTCTAAATCATACCGTAAGGTAGCGCCTTTATTAAAAATGTGGCGAAACTTTGAACTTATTATCTAGCATGTTTTCTCACCTTTGGGTTATGTTCCTTTCTGACAACAGAGGGTGTTTTAAATTATATAATTAAAATGCAGTTGAAAAAGATACTCCATTTTTTTATATTCACTCACAGGTATAAATCCCTTCGAGTGAATTTTACGAGGAATTTGTAAAAATATCCAATATTGATTTATGATCGTCTCTGCAAATCATATAATATTATTGTGAATACCGCATAAGAGTTTCAATTGATCCCAACCGTCTAGAGCCAGGGTATGTTGTGAGGCTGAAGGTAATGGGGAGGGGAAGGAGATGGGGAAAGGAAGGTTGGGAAGTACCTGGCTATTTGGATCTAGTCATCTGCTGTGATCTGCGGCTGTCCGCTGTACTCTGCTTCTACACCCCCCGTATGCTCGCCTGCAGCCGATCTCCAACTGTCAGGATCTCCTTGCCGCCTCGCCACCTTCGACCGTCATCAACGCCATTTGCCCAGAAAACCGGTCCCGACACTCAAGCCTGATTGTAGTTAGGTTAAATAAATTCCTTCACTTAAGGTCAACCCATATTTGAAATGTACCTTTATGTTTTGTACCCATAATATGCATTTTATTTGAATAATTCCTACCAAGTGCATCGCCCATCTGCCGTATAGCGATTGCCTAGAAACCCTTTATTGCGAGTCAATCCCCAGCAATTGTATCCACCTGGAGTTGTAAACTACAATATCTTACAACGACTGCGGGTAGGTGGTTTCAACTAATGAAATATATTTTTAAATAGGTACATTATGAAATATTTGATTTATCGGTCGGACGGCGCCAGAGAAAAAAGTTTTGAAATTTTGACCCCCCGTATTAAAAAGTGTTAGATTTTGTCACGGAGTTCATATTTAGTTTTTTTTATACGAAACCGGTTCAAACCGTTAAATGTGAGTAAAATACAAATAGACTAACCGATTGGTGCTATGGCGCCAGAGAAAAATGCTTTCCAATGCCGACCCCTTGCATTTGCTAGCAAGATGAAATATGTTTTGTTTTCAAAATGTTTTTGTTGAATCCCGTGTAAAATACCAAATCTAGTTCAAATCCGAATGTTCAGACCGATCGGTGCCACGGCGCCAGGGAAAAGTGCTTTGTCATTCCAACCTTTTGCATTTGCTCGGAAAGGCGAAATCAGACGATTCATTTGTTCAACGTGCACTCGGGTGGCCTTTCGCTTGTCTCTCTTTCCGTGTTATCATGGCACAGACACAATGAAACAGAAATGATCGCGCACTAGTTATTTTCCTTGACGAATTGGACGACTCCAACGAAGTCGTGCGGCTCGGAATTCCTTTGATTTGTGATCATTTGATTGAAGAATTCACAAAAAAGAAGCAAAGAAAATATGGGCGGCGGTGGATGCGACCATAAATTAAGGAGAAATCTTGAATTACCGATTTTATAGATTTTTTTATTCTAATCCCTTGATTCTAGCGAATCAGCGAAGAATTGGCACGAGCGAAAATACTATTGTGATGGTAGCCCTGGACTTCTTGCAGGGCCCCGTTCATTAACAACGAAGTCATTTCATGATGTCTTGAAACGAAGCCTAATTCTAATTTTATTTTTTATTATTATTATTATTTATCACTGTGTTATAATGTTTTTTAAGATTTATTTATTATCTTAATATTTTTTCCATGTATTATATGGAACTAATGGGATTGCACCACCCTCCCTGAGATCTGGAATAAATATATTAATAAATAATAAAAAATAGAATTTGCACTTAGCGATCTGTTTTTATATACATCTTGTTTATCACTCCAGAGACTTTGGTGATTCTTGAAATTCTCTAAAAAGAGCGGCGTGTCTTCATCGTTCCACTTGAAAACCACTTTTCGCGCACGGCGTGACGCCCTTCCGCTGCAGGAAGCGAACCTGAATGACCTGACCCAGTGAAAGCTCTTTCCATATTCGGCCTTTAATTTTTCTTTCATCCGAGTGCGAGTGAATAGTGCCGAATGCCGAAATCCAACATTGTTTGATCGGCGCACTAACGATTTCATTCGGCACTTTTGTTTCATTTTGTATTCAGACGTTTCACTTCAACTCAAAGAGGCAAAATGGAAGACAGAATAAAAGAAAAATGAACCGTCTGATTGAGCCTTCAGCACTGCAAAGGTCCCAGCTCTTATTCACATTTTGCACAAAACTTTACTAAATATAATTTGAAACATTAATATATATTTATATATGGTATGTAAATATTAAGAATATATATATATATATGTAAATATATATATATATAAATATATATATGTATATATATTTATATTTATATATATATATATATATATATATATATATATATATATATATATATATATATATATATATATATATAAATATATATATGTATATATATATATATATATATATATATATATATATATATATATATATATATATATATATATATAAATATATATATATATATATATATATAGTAGAACAATTTTCTCGGTTTACCCGCGTAACGTAGTCCTTAAAAGGACTTTTTAACTCCTGACGTTTCGGACAGATCACACTGTCCATCTTCAGAGGCCTGTCCGAAACGTCAGGAGTTAAAAAGTCCTTTTAAGGACTACGTTACGCGGGTAAACCGATAAAATTGTTCTACATCTTACACCCGTGAAAACCTTAATCATAATATATATATATATATATATATATATATATATATATATATATATATATATATATATATATATATATATAATTACCTTTTAGTGTTTGTGCTTATACTATTTAAAATATTTCTCAGGAATTCTGTTAGTTATTAAGTTAGGATGAATTTTTCGGAAAATTATGAAATCGGTAGTTTTGTGTGTGGTACTAGTTATTTTTCTACTTGTCTCACTAATATTGTATTCACTAGTTTATCGTTCATTTTCGTGAGTAAAAATGAAATTATTTTGAGATGAAATAAACGCAATCTTTTACCAGCTCCAGACGGTTGAATGCAAAATTTACATACAAATAATTAATTTTTGGGTCGTGAAGTTTTGACCAGGATTGATTTCAGGATCTGAGGAAGACAGATCTTGCGGCTTCTTTCTCAGTGAAAAGGTCATTGGGGACGACAGAAAATGAAAAAAGGTCAAACCAAATCAAAAGAAAAAACACTTGTAAATTATAAAGGCATTCCCAAAAACACATCACTATAACCATAACTACGACCAGCTACAAATACACATCCCTATAACCATTACTACGACCAGCTACAAATACACATCAATATAACCATAACTACAACCAGCTACAAATACACATCACTATAACCATAACTACGACCAGCTACAAATACACATCACTATAACCATAACTACGACCAGCTACAAATACACATCACTATAATCATAACTACGACCAGCTACAAGTACACATCACTATAACCAAAACTACGACCAGCTACAACTACACATCACTATAACCATAACTACGACCAGCTACAAATACACATCACTATAATCATAACTACGACCAGCTACAAGTACACATCACTATAACCAAAACTACGACCAGCTACAACTACACATCACTATAACCATAACTACGACCAGCTACAACTATACATCACTAAAACCATAACTACGCCAGCTACAAAATTTAATTTTCGTGGTAGTAAGAAAAAATTAACCGGGTTTTCTAACTGTCATGTAGGTAGGTGATTAAAAATATTAATATATTATTTCTTTACACATTTTGAATCGAGTTATTCAGTCGTTAAAATTAATTATTTCCGACGGCTGTCAACTAGCGTTGGGAAAAACTTCAATGTTTTGTGAATGCTTCACGAATTGTTAGTTCTTTTAAATGAACCCTTCGAAGTGAACCCTTCAATAGAAGTCGAACTCGCGAAAAAAGAGATTTGGATTTATCCGCTTGTTTGTTCAGTTCTTTTTGGAACCGGTTCCTCGCCGAAAAAGCACGTACTAGTCGGTAGAGTTTTGTAAACTAAAATAACTGGAACTGGAACTGGAACTGGTTCCTCGCCGAAGAAAGGCGCGTACTCGTCGGTAGCGATTTGAAAACGAAAGGCACTGGAACTGGTTCCTCGCAAACAAAATTACGTACTAGTCGGTAGACATTTCAAAACGAAAGGAACTGGAACTGGTTCCTTCATTTTGAAATGTCAATGCCTTCACAATGGAGCTGCTTCAAATTGAAGTACTTCTTTCAATGGAATGAAGTTAATCAAATGAATGAAGGCTAAAATGATCTAAAACTTCAATTGAAGTGTTGGTTCAGTGAAATGTAGATATTGAAATAAAGTTAATGAAATGAATGAAGGCTAAAATAAACTACCACCTTCAATTGAAATATTTGTTCAATGAAATGAAGTTATTAAAATGAATGAACGCTATAATAAACTACCGACTTCAATTGAAGTATTTGTTCAATGAACAATGAATGAAGTACGAACTGTTGTCAAAAGAAGAAGTTCTTTGAAGCAGTTCTTTCAAAGCGGTCAGAACGCTACTGTCAACTATGGTATGTGCTACTAGTGCCTCTGACTGCTTAGTCCTGCATAGTATCACCCAAACTGCTCATCATTTGCATGTTTGGATTGCCTGCTTCCGATATGAGGTTATGTTCCTCGCCGTTGGAACACATTGCGGCTGGAACTTTGCGCCTCGTACAAGGGTACGTGAGTACATTTATGTTTTACTTAGTAACTCGTTTACCGTGCGACGGCGATAGATTATAGACTATAAATGGTAATGACGGATATCCACTCTATCTTCGACGATCAACTGAAGATGGTGGCAAATCCATCACTTTAAAAGTAGTCGTTGCAAAGGAAGCGATATGGCTATTTTTGGTGTGGGGAATGCAACTGCATCCATCGATGAAATTCTACCAATATCAACTATATTATTCTAGTTATTCGGGGAACGGGTATATAGGTAGAGATTGACAGATTTGAATTGTTAACTGAGGTTTTCCATAAAATTTTCAGTAAATAGTTAGTAAAAAAACACAATTCAAAAACAATATCACCAAAAAGAACAAAACAGCACTCGGTAACACAAGTAAGGAAACAATGATTGTAATTCTTTTAGCAACTGTCATCAAAGGCCAACAAATAATATAGAATCATGTATAAATAAAACACAAGTACGTTGAACTGTGGATGGTGCGATCGTACAAGTGAACGAAGACCACAATTGAAGTATTTCCACAGTGCGAAATGAATGAAGTTTGAATGCCGTAAAAGAAGTAGTTCTTCGTAGTAGTTCGCACAGAGCGGTCACAACGCTACAATGCACCTCGTAAACGGTCGAGTGCCACTTATTGTGAAGCTTGCCGAGAATTACATCTTCTCGAAAACGATGCGCGTTGGGACACTTCACTCGCCGATGCATCGAATACTGCTAAACCCCAGCAATACGCACGTTATTTGCAATCATATAACAACGTGCTTCCCAACTAATCCAAAAGATCTTTGGGAAAAATACAAAGATTAGGTGAGTGAAGACATCCTACATCGTTTGCGTACAATAAATCAAAATCCGAAGATTCAATTCACACCAAACGCATATAATGAGGCGTTGGTTTCGATTGAGGACATGTTTGGCAACCGCCAACAAAGCACTGGTACTGTTGGGAATGGCTGCTACAAATTTATCTGCAAACAACCTTTTCGATCGTGATTCGGAACGATACCCTTTACAGCCTTTGGTGTCGACGAATTTAGTACATTTGTTCAGACGGATCTTCCGAAATTGGCTCCTGAACAACGCATAGCGTGCAACAGAATCGTGTTTTCAATTACAACGAAAAACGGCGGATTGTATTTCCTAGGTGCGTATTAGACGTCTGTTCATTTTTTATGTTTTTCGGGTTTTCGACCACGGCTTTAGAAGAATATATGAAAAAATACGAATCACTCTTCTGCAACCTGCACTCACTAATCTAAATATTCTGTTGTAGGTCTGATTGATTGAGAGCATCACGGCGTTACTTGAACCCCACAGCAGTGCCATGAGCCCCCCTAACCCGGACAGTATCACCGTCAAGGTGGAGCCAGGGGCTGGACAAGAAGGCGGAGGTGGAATGCCGGATACAGATATAGACATAGACCTGCCGGACATTAAGAAGGAATGCTTGGAATATTCCATGAGAACTGGTCAAACTTCTGGTAAGAAACAAATGCTTCGAGATGAGTGGATGCCATGAAGCCCTGTTCATTTTCCAATAAATTTCATCGAAGACATCTGTTATAAGCAGCGCTTTTTGCATTTAAAAAAAATACGTTTACAAGATACCCGCGAAATATCAATAGAGAACTAATAAATAAATATGGTCTTGATTAATAGCGTCAAATTGTTACTGCTTAGTATAAATTTAAAGTGCTCTTACTCTCAAAATAAACTAATTGAATGCAGTGCTCAATAAACGTGTCAATTAATTGATTATTTTATATTACAGTGTCAATTGATCTAAGGGGAACAAGTAATCGCGGCGAAAAGTCCAGTAAGAAAAAAATGCATCAAAGTGAAAGGAAATCGTTTTTGTGTTCCCACTGCATATATTCATCATCAAACATTTCCAATTTAAAGAGGCACGAGCTAACTCACAGTGGAGAAAAACCGTTCTCGTGTTCCTTTTGTAATTATTCAGGTTCAAACATTTCCAATTTAAAGAAGCACGAGCTGAATCACAGTAGAGAAAAACCATTTTCGTGTTCTGTATGCCAATACTCGCGTTCCCATAAGTCGAAATTAACGACTCACATGTTTACTCACAGCAGTGAAAAACCATTTTCGTGTTCCAAATGTAACTACTCATGTTCCCTTAAGTCTAGTTTAAAGAAACATATGCTTACTCACAGTGGAGAACAAGTATTTACGTGTTTCAAATGTAACTATTCATATTCTTACAAGTCTAGTGTTATAAGTCTCATGCTAACTCACAGTGGAGGAAAGTCACTATCGTGTTCCGATTGTAACTACTCATGTTCATATAAGCCTTTTTGAAAAGTCACACGTTGTTTCACAGCGGTGTAAAACCACTCTCGTGTTCCTTATGTAATGCTCATGTTTCCAAAAGTCTAGTATAAAGCGTCAAATGCTAACTCACAGTGGAGAAAAGCATTCTCGTCTTTCAATTGACACTACCCATGTTCCCATAAGTCCAATTTAAGGTGCACATGCTAACTCTCAGTGGAGGGAACTCACTCTCCTGTTCCCATTGAAACTATTCATGTTTAGTTAAGTGTTGGGCAAAGCTTCACATGCTTACTCACAGTGGATTAAAACCATTCTACTTACTACTCATGTCCCCAAAAGCCTAGCCTAATGAGTCACGTGCTAACTCATAGTGTAGAAAAACCATTCTGGTGTTCTAAATGAAATGTTAATGTTCAACAATTTCTTGTTTATTGAAGAACTTACCTACTGTTATATAGCAAAATTGCAACGCACGTAATTTGAATCCTCTCGCCGTTTTGAACAGTTATTACTTGAGTGTCATTTTTGTTTATTGGTCACCCGGAAAACGAATCGTTGCGGAGTTTACGGGGGAACCCCGTACCGCACACGGTCGACCGCGGCGGTTGACGGCCATATTTGGTCTGGCGAGGTCGTGAACCTGACGTAGTCTGTTTCCAACCCTAAATGTTGAACGAGTGATAACAGCGGGAGACGACGTTTAATATCGTTTTGCTTTTGATACGGGAAGTCGGGCATGTTCCCCGTTCGCGTGTATGTGAATATTATTGCGAGTTCACGACGCCCGGGTAGGAATCCGACGCGTTTGTTCCTCGGCTACTAACCACCTCAATCTAATTTTTAATGGGAATCATACCGCAAAATACATTGGTGGTGAAATATTTAGCTTTTTGTTACAAGTAATTTTGTCATTAATAAACATCAATTCAATATAACTCTTTATTTTATTTTACAACATTTTTTGCACTGCTTATGAGTTTATTATTTGAAAACATGTTAATATTTGTGTAAAAGCCTTTAACCGGCGTAAATAAATAAATTATGAAATTGGAGACCCAATCTTAAACCTCCACCAAAAGTATCATTTTTCTAAATTTTCCACCGCTGTTGGTGCAGACATAACAAGAACTAGGCTCTTGCCTGCCATCTGTAAAGGGAAAAATGTATTATCATTTTTTTTATCGAAGAAAATAGTTATTATCTGCTTTGGCGGTTTTGAACGGAATATTACACTATTATGCCGTGACTTGGAGGAATATGTCCCTCTGAGACTTGAAAGTTATCATCGTGGCTACCATTTGGTTTGGTGTCAAAGAAGGCAGTGACGCCAGACGAGGGCCGCGGTCCCCGACCACATTTCCTACGACCCGCCACGAGTTGCCAGGAATACCTAAAATGTTTGCGGCAATTCTTATTTGAAAACCCTGGCTGTCCTAAATATTAAATACCCAATGAATGAATAAATGGTTTCGCCGAGAAAACAACTTAAGAACTGACTAGAAAAACAATATCACCGGCTCCAGCGACAGTAAGTCACCGGGACAGTAACATATCGGCCATCTCCACAACTGACTTCTGGAAGCTTTACACATTACTGCGTTTCACAGTTTTTCGCATATATCGATCTCAGTGATACATATTCATAATATTGAGAACTCTAAATAAAATTATACTTCAAACAATATTGTCAATTATCGTAATTGTGTTTATTGGGGTTTTAGGCCCTGTAATGTTTCTTCTCCCTTTAGCCGACCTACAATGTCTATCACCGGGACAGATGGTTCAGTAAAAAACAAAAAATAAATTCCAATGTTCCCATTACTAGCTAGAACATTGGCTGAAATGTTGCTTTCCACGTGGTACGCACCGTCCCTTTCCCGCAGCAATGAAAATTAAAGAACGATGCAGAGGCGGGCGGCTATTTGGCTGATTTTTTAGCCAGTGGCAAGGCGTGATTAAAAAAGTTTTCGATTTGAAATAGGAATCTTTGAGTAAAGTAGCGTCTTATTTACTCTAAATATGAAAAGAAATCTCGAAAAATGATAATCAAAAAACTTTAAGGCGTTAATTAATTTATTTGACATGTGAAATTTAAATTGTTATATTTAAGCCTAGTTAAATCGATGTTGATATATATGTACTTAATCTTTTGTCATTATTATAAACTCAAACATTATTTATAACTTTTGTTCATTTTAGCTTTCTTTTTTCGTGTTTCTAACAATAATTTTGTACCTCTACTTTACATATGACTAGCGAGTACCCGGCATGCCTTGCAATGCCACTCAAAGAGAAAGTGTTTGTGTTTTAATTCTGTTCATTGAAGCGCTTTTGTATACAAAATGTTTTTGTTTTACCCTCTGGTGCGTATATGAATACATCAGAAGGTTTTCCGATGCGCGAACAGGCCACATACAGCTGTCCATGTGAGAAGCACGGGTTTGAAGACTTTAGTCCACGCACTTGAAGTGATTGTCCCTGGGATTTGCTAATGGTCATTGCGATGGTCGTTTCGAGTCGCACTGGAAACTGCAGACGTTTGAATTCAAATGTCACATCTGATTTATTCGAACTGAAGCTCGTGATGCCTTTTTGTTCGTGCTTGAGGTGTAGGTCGACCAGTAGCTTGTCGTTTGGGTGCCATCGTTGATTTGATTGCGAAAATAATGCTTTTTGACGACTATTGCTATATCTTTAAAAAGAAAAATTCATTTAAAAAATATATCCAAATATTTATAAAAAGGATATACTCGTACATAATATTACTGGGGCGATACTGAGAGTATCCAACACTCTGCAACGGGGGTGCAAAGTGACCAACTGCAAAAACACCGAAAATGAGAAAACCGACCGAGTGCTATTGAAAAAGCATTATGGTTATAGGAAAAAATTGCCACCTTCATCTGACATTGTATAAAAAAGTTACACAGATGGTAAAAGTGACTATTTACAAAAATGAGCTTTCTTGTACAAGCAAAACTGACCAATGACAATAGTCAATTTTGCCTGTAGATCCGGGCTTTATAAATGGCAGTTGGTCAATTTTTGCTGTATGCTTTTACACATGATTCTGAAGTTAGTCGCATTGTAATGACTGTTTAGGTTACTTAGTTCTGAAATTTGTTATTTCGAACCTTATTGAGTGTCAAGATGAATAGAAAAAATAAATTAATTTGGTTGATTAATATCTCAAGACATCCATAAGTTTTTTTTTTTTTTTTTTTAATATTCGTTAACTTTTTATGGTGTTAATTAACGCTTTTAAATTAGAGGTTTGACTTGCTAATTATATTTCATTTAAGCGTACAATTATATTTGATATTTTTTTAGTTATTTTAGGTGCGGGAGTGACTTTGATGCACTCGGTGTCCCATCAAAATCACTTCAATCATCAGTTAAAATTTTCCACAGATGCAACACCTGCAGCCAAGAAAAAACGAACTAAACGATGGGAAAAACCTATGCTAGTAATGTGGCAACGTAATGTATTGAAAAAAAATAGAAAAGCCTTATTGCCTTATTATACAACAAAACAGAATACGTTCTGCAAAAAACCAAAGATGATTTACTACAGTAGACCCAAATTAAAATGCAACTTTTTTTTTCTGAAGAGTAGAGGGTGATTATATCTAAACAATTCACTAGCCTTGAGTTATCAAGGCAAAAGGATTTTATAATAACGTATGTTACATCTAGAAATCCCATTCGTAAAGGTTGGACTCAACCCTGTCCATTTCAAAAATGTATGTACTTAATAAAGAAAAGTGCATTAATGAAAATAAAATTAATCACGTTTCTGAAATAATATTCAGAAGGATTTTCGGAAATTAATTCAACCTATCTTTTTTATCCTACAAAGGATTAGTGTTTAATGTGCAATGACGCTACTGCCAATGGCAAAAATAATCAAGACAGTTGACACAGTCAGCACATAAGGAGACGAGATGAGGTCAATGTAGCAAAAGCTGCAGACAAACTTCGTGCTTCAACAGGTGCTTAATTTAAAGTCTGCCACTTTTGACCTGCAAAAAGTACTACAAATTCCGTCTTCAAAGGTCTCTCAAATGAATAAAGTATAGTCGTAAACTGTGCTTTAATAATTTCTCAATTTATGAAGTTTTTTGCTACGTTTGGACTGAAATCAATGAGCAACGTGGCAGTTCCGAGATCGGCTCAGCTCTTGTGGATACAATCCCTCGATGAGACTATGTCAGAGATATCAACATACGAGGATACTTGCTCAAGGCAAAACTGCAACCAGTATATTACTTCTCTCCTATTGTATCTGGAAAAGACATCAAACATTCAGGCAATCCAGCATAATTTCATGGAACCTGGACATTCTTACATGGAAGTAGACTCCATGCATAGCGTTATTAAGTCATCTAAAAAGTTTGTAAATGTTTACTGTGTAAACGACTGATAAAATATTTTTTAAGCTGCAAGATCGCAAAGAAACGATTGGGTAACATATTTTTTTTATTTAAAAAGTTTGACAGATAAGGTTATAAAAAATCGAACCCTAAATGAATACACAGAAAGTGTCATGGCTGCGAATAAAATGCACGAGGTACGGGAAAGATCAACCTGGAATCGTTCTGTATAAGTATAGTCGCAGTGACGAATTCAAAAAAATATTCGTATTCGAGGTCAAAAACAAAACGAAAAATTGTGTTACCATTCAAAATACATAATTATTATTATTTGGTTTATCAATTTATTATTAAAATTGTATATAAAATATTTAAAACAATATTTTATTTCAGCTTTGGGTACTAGAAATTTGATACATACAAATGCGTCCACACTTTGAGCGAATGACCATTTACACAATATGAATGTTTCTCTACAGGCAAAATTGACCAAGTATTTTAAAAATAAATTCACACGATTTGGAGTATTTATTTCCAAATTTTCTAATGCACATTTATTCAACAGTGTTAAATCTATTATGAGTAAAATAATAGGTTGATAGAACTGAATATCCGATTTTATAGGCGAAGAATAACACAAAAACTGCTCCCCTGTAAAGTTGCGTTTTTGCAGTTGGTCAATTTTGCTTGTATGACGACAATATGTCCAATAAAAAAGTTGTTAAGTAGGTACGTACTTGTGTTGTCCATTTTGAAATTATTCTACCTTGGTCTGTGGAATATGTAATCTGTGGATAACCAGATTGGTATGTCTATGGGCTAACCTCAATACAACATGGCGGTTCAATGTTTTTCATACTATTTTTTTTAAATTATAGCAACAGTTTAACGTATTGGATTTCATTCCAACTCTCTAAACCTTCCCCTCACTAAAAATAACAATCTGTGCTATTTTCATCGAAATCGGTTGAGTAAATTTCGATAAAATCGAGAACTCACAAACAAACATTCATTTTATATAGAGAGAGAAGATAAATCTGGGGTTTGAGCGAATTCCGTCCAACAGATCATGTCAGAACGTTATTATGTCTGGACCCCAAGGCTTTCATATGATAATCCACATATCTCTTCCATTTTCTCTCAATTTTTCTTTTCAATGATTTTCACTTTTTTCATTCGTTTTCACACCATAATTTTTACCATAAATCTGAAGATTGAATGGATTCCAACAGGTTGTGAGAAAACTTTATCCTTTCTCGACCCCAAGGCTTGCATAATATTATTTTCCACAAATCTCTTTTACACATCTTGAACTGGTTAAAATTAATTTCATTGGCATTTCTGCAGTTGTCTTTTGTCTATGGTAATATCCATCTGACAGCTGTGTGCCGCTAGTGCCACTAACTGCTTAGTTTCTGCATTAATATCATACAAACTGATCATCATTTGCATGTTTGGATTGACTGCTTCCGATATAAGGTTATGTTCCTCGCCATTGGAACACATTGTGGCTGAAACTTTGCGCCTCGTACAAGGGTACGTGAGTACATTTATGTTTTACGTACTAACTCGTTTTCCGTGCAACGGCAATACATCCTTGTATGTCACACTTTTGATTGTTGCAAGATCTTTGTGTACAATGCCATACGAATAGGCACGTTTTTATACGAAACCCAGTTTGTGAGTTTTTAGCTTATGTTCACTATATTATATTTGTGGAAATTGTTAAATTTGAAGTTCGTTCATTGAATGGGGCCTGTGAGCACACAGACAGCGCAGCAATTGTGGGTGGCCCAGTTGTCAATCTGTTTTACTGAAAGGTTGGCGCTAGCGTTGTGACTAGCGTTGTGACAGTTTTGAAAGAACTGTTTCAAAGAAGTACTTCTGTTGACAGCAGTCCCAACTTCATTCATTTTTCATTGAACAAATACTTCAATTGAAGTTGGTTAAGTTGGTACTTCCGATTGAACAATCTATGGCATCTACTTCGAACTTCAATTTTTCATTCGTTCGAAAGACTGAAATATTGCATCATCCACAGTTCAATTGTTCATTCCCTTCTTCCTTCGATTTTAGTTCGAAGAATGAATGAAGCAATGAAGTATCTTTTTAGTTATCCGTTCCCTCGCACGTACTCGTGACATTTGCTTATGATTTCTTTGCTTGTTTTGTCTATACGACACTAGTTTTTCCGAGTGTTTTTTGGTGATTTTGAATTGTGAACGAATTATTTTGTTGAACTTTTATAATATCTCAGCTTACAAACATACCTTTCAATCTCTACCTAAAATTATGACTGGCCGTTCAAGGAGAAAGAAAAGTGAAATATGGGTTTATTTTAAGGAAGTTGAGGTTTACCAGGCCAAATGCAACTTTTGTTCTGAAGTTATATCCATAAAGGGGGGAAATACCTTTAATATGAATCGTCATTTGCGCAATATTCAGCCTATTGCTAACCAAACTGTCAAACTGAGTACTGTACAGTAAGAATATTCAAATCGTATCTCAAGCCCTGAAAGAAGTTTATATCGCTCTTACAGAAACTGGAAATTTTGCTAGTACTTCATTTGCTTTTTGCAAGTTCCTTGTGCATACTAATTGTACATCATCCCTTTTAAGTCATGATACACTAAGCAATTCAAACCTTGAATACTCTTAAGATTCAAACAATTTTGACAGCTGTCATCCCGTAAACCATAGAAGAGAAACCAGTAATAGACAATTCATCATCGTTTTTCTACAAGCTATAATTTTTGCCATAGAATAATGCACATACATACATCAATTTATGTGGTTGGGAGAGCTGCCTCGAAAATATTATTATTTAACCCCCCCCCGACGACCAGGAATGCTGTGATTAATATGTTACTTCAATTGAAGGGTTCATCGTGAAGGGTTCATTTTGAAGAAGCATCAATTCGTGAAGCATTCACAAATCTGTGAAGCTTTTCCCATCGCTAGTTGGCGCGCTTGATAAGCAAACGCGGGTGACGGTTCGAGGGAAGAGGTTCAAAGGGGAAATCGTAAAGATTTTTTAAAGAATTTCCCCCAATGTCGTGATCCTCAACACTGGTTGGTTTTTTTTTTTAAATAACATTTTTATACTTGAATAATAATAACAATATTTCGTTGATTTGTATTGCGCCGTTTTTGTGATAAATCACCTCAAGGGAAGTTTGTAAAAATAATCTTGTAATTCTATATTCCTTAATTTGAAAATAATATGTCATTTCTTAAAAATATGTATTTAATTATTAACAGTTAATAATAATGTATAAAAATTTATTCAAATAAATCATGATACATTATAAAGGTATAACAACAAATGTTTTCCGATATTAAATGTAATTCACCGAAAGTGTTTATGCGATTCCTGTCAAATCTGTTTTTTTTTTTAAATACTGTAATATTTATTCCCTCTTATTTTATTCTTGTGTATTTGATGGCGTCGATGGATTCGATTTATGAATTTGTATTTTGACTTACAGAAAATCATATTTATTTGGAATAAATTATAACCCTCTTTCTATTTGTGAAAAAATTGCACGGTGTAAAGACACGATTATGAGCAAACATTTAATATGAGAGTTTTGTAGGTGTTGTTCAAGCTTTTCTCAATTCTTGACTTGCCAGAATAAATCATGTTCTAAGATCTAATCTTCAAGACTACTTTTATTTTCATTCAACCAACTAGAAATTGAAGCAATAAAGGATCTTGTATTTTAAATAAAATGTATTTTTTAACATTATTAGTAAATTATTTGTGAATGTTTTGTTGGGTGTATATTAATTTGTTTTTCAACGTTGTGCATAGTTATTTCGTGGGCGTATGATCGTCCTTTGAACTCCTTGAACCGGGACACAATAAAACTGATAACGTAACAAATACATATAATAGTAAGTCATCAACTTTTGGATTCATTGTCGTTTTTCAAAACTTACGCGAATATCAGTTTTTTACCACGTATTTAGAAAAATATATTAAAAAAAAATACGAATCACCCTTCTGCACACCTGCACCCACTAATCTAAATATTCTGCTGTAGGTCTGATTGATTGAGAGCATCACAGCTTTAGTAGACCGCCCCCACAGCAGTGCCATGGACCCTCCTAACCCGGACAGTATCACCGTCAAGGTGGAGCCAGGGGCTGGACAAGAAGGCGGAGGGGAAATGCCGGATACAGATATAGACATAGACCTGCCGGACATTAAGAAGGAATGCTTGGAATATTCCATGAGAATTGATCAAACTTCTGGTAAGAAAAATTGCATCGAGATGAGTGGATGCCATGAAGCCATGTTCATTTTCCAATAAATTAGATCGAGGGCATCTGTTCTCAGCAGCGCTTTTTTGCATTATTAAAAAAAAGTACGCTTACAAGATTCCCGCGAAAAATCGATCGAGAACCAATAAATAGATATGGTCTTGATCAACAGCGTCAAATTGGTAGTGATGAATTTATATCGAAAGTGCTCTCTCTCAAAATATACTACATATTTGAATGCAGTGTTCAATAGTGAATAAATTTTCTTTTTTATTACAGTGTCGTATGATCCAAGGGGAAAAAGTGATCGCGGCGAAAAGTCCAGTAAGAAAAAAAAGCATCAAAGTGAAAGGAAATCGTTTTTGTGTTCCCACTGCTTCTATTCATGTTCAAACATTTCCGATTTAAAGAAACACGAGCTGACTCACAGTGGACAAAAACCATTCTCGTGTTCCAATTGTAATTATTCATGTTTCCGTAAGTCTCATTTGAAAAGTCACATGCTGACTCACAGTGGAGAAAAACCATTTTCGTGTTCAAATTGTAACTATTTATGTTCCCGTAAGTTTAATTTAAAGAGTCACATGCTGACTCACAGTGGAGAAAAACCGTTCTCGTGTTCCGATTGCCCTTACTCATGTTCCCATAAGTTAAGTTTAAAGAAGCACATGCTGACTCACAGTGAAAAAAAAACATTTTTGTGTTTCAATTGTAGCGAGTCATTTTCCCACAAGTCTGATTTGAAAAGTCACATGGTGATCCACAGGGGGGAAAACCCCTTTTCGTGTCCCCATTGTAATTATTTATGCTCTCGTATGTCTAATTTAAAGAGTCACATGCTGACTCACAGTGTAGTAAAACCATTTTCGTGTTCCCATTGCAATTATTTATGTTCTCGTAAGTCCAATTTAAAGAGTCACATGCTGACTCACAGTGGAGTAAAACAATTTTCGTGTCCCCATTGTAATTATTTATGCTCTCGTAAGACTAATTTAAAGAGTCACATGCTGACTCACAGTGGAGTAAAATCATTTTCGTGTTCCCTTTGTAATTATTTATGCTCTCGTAAGTTTAATTTAAAGAGTCACATGCTGACTCACAGTGGAGAAAAACCGTTCTCGTGTTCCGATTGCCCTTACTCATGTTCCCATAAGTTAAGTTTAAAGAAGCACATGGTGACTCACAGTGGAGAAAAATTATTTCCGTGTTCCAAATAAAACGATTATGTTCCCATAGGTATTATTTGACTTAGTCACATACTGACTCACAGTGTAGAAAACCCATTTTCTTGTTCCAATCGGAAATATTCATGTTTTGCGAAGTCTGGGTCAAAGCGTCACAGTGGGTTAAAACCATTATCGTGTACCAATTATAACTAATCATGTCCCCTAAAGTTTAGCTTAAAGAGTCACGTGCTGACTCACAGTCGAGGAAAGGAATTTTTGTGTTACGATTGTAACCCTTTATTTTCTCATACGTCTCATTTGAAAAGTCGCCGACTGAAATATTAATGTTCAACAATTTCCCAATTTAATGCGGCACTTACCTACGGACAGTGGAGCGAAACTACATATATGTCTGCGCTTGCTTTAACATTCATATTGAAGTCTCCAACTTAAAATATAATCCTTATTTTCGAGTTTTGTTCAAAACTAAACTCATTTTGAGTTTTAATTTTCTTTTCTATTTCTTCAAAAGTTTATTTTTCAGTTAAACCGATTGTACCGGATGGGGGCGGGACGTTAGAGACGAGGATATCCAATCCAAACAGTCCTCGCTCTCTAATTTCAGCGTGCCCGCGAGCTCGTACGTCTATGCTCTCTCTGTCAGTAGCTCAGTGACAATGAAGGATGCGGGGACGGAGGGGAGCTTCATTCTTACGTCGGAGTGCCGAACCAGCCCCCCGCTCTCCGCATCCTGGTCAACCGTCCGCAGCCTGTCATCTTGAGTTGCCGGATCCGAGAGTCAATCCCGACAAACTCAAGAATTGTCAGCCGTGGCTCATTATGTCTGAACTTACTTTAGATTTATATTGTGAGAGTTCGGCCGTAGGTAGCGAAAAAAAAGTAAACAGAAAGATCGGCCGAACTCTCTTTAGCTTAATTAGTAATAAGAATTTATAATTTGTCTAGAAATAAGTAAATTGTTTTAATGTGTCCCGAAAATGTCGGGCTTGGGACCCCTTCTATTTGTATTTGACATTTTTTATTGGGCTTAATAAATATGTGGGGAAAATGCAGCTTAGGCTGAGCGAGAGAACTTGAAGAGGTGAATAACTGGCATTTTTGTTTCATCCGCTGCGAAAATTGTAGCGGATGACAAGACGAATCTAAAATAATTAAAAACAAGAAAATGGGTTGCACTCGTCCCCGGCCCGCCTGAAAGGAAAGGAGTAGGGCGCCGGGTATAAACGCGGGTACAACAACTTACTCAAGTCACTCTCGCCACACTACAGCTTCACCCTTTCGACTCTCCCCTTCGCCTACTGCCGTTCCCCGCCTGATCTCCTGACCGCAGTTTGATTTACTACCCCCTGGACCTCACCTTTTCCCCCTTGAATCACTGACGCAGCAGCTCCCGGACAAGCGCATTGTGAGAGATCTACACGGCTACTGCACGACTGGCCGGCCTATATTCAGTCTATGTGTGTGAGACAGACGTCCCATACATGACTGACGGTTCTTTGCTTGTGGGATTTTGACATATGTATCTCCCAGCTTGGCAATCACCTCATTGTGTATTTTGTTCATTTCAGTGGAATTTTTAAATTCCATAATTACACCTCCATCTTTAAAGTTTCTCATTCCAGTGACTCCAAGGTTAACTGTATCAATATTTTTTTCTTTTATTTTAAATTTTGTTTCTAAATTTTCCTGATCCTTTATTTTGTTGTTGAATAATTACGATCGTCTCGTGTTTTCTTAACTTTCCAAAAGATTCCGTAAATATAATTATTTTAATTTCATTTTTGGTTTAATTGGCTTTAATTTCGAATAATTCCTCCATTCTTTATTTTTTTTTGCCTCATGATTAATTTTCCTTTACCTTCTGAGAGTGTTGTCTTCATAGCAATAATAATCATTCTTGAATTAGTCAGGGCACTCTTCACCTTGGAGCTAGGAGCCTCCATCATTGTACATGTTCTTCTTCGTCTATATTTTTGTCCGAATCAGACGATATATATACTCTGTTATTCTGACTCTTCACATGTCCTGACTCAATTATTTGGTTAACTTGATCGTCCCATGTCCTCCTCGGGCATCCCTGACTTCTTCTTCTATTCACTTTCGGGTCAGTATATTATTTTCACACTCATTTCTTCGTTAATCTGCTCTACGTCCTCAAACCATCTAAGCGTCCCGTCTATTCATTACGCTTTATATTTTTCCGGATATCCACATTTTTAACATAGTCATACATGGTTTTACGCACATTCGCCTCAGCGATCTCATTTCTTCAGCATTCAGTCATCCTTCCTCTGTATGCCTTGCTGCCATACATCAGGGTTGGTATAAGCACTCCATTGTGGACTGCTAGCTTCGCTTCTTTGGACCTTTTTTATATTTGTTTAGTTCTCCACTAATGATATTTCCTGCATTTACCCTTCTTCCAATATGTTTATCAGACATATCGTATATCCTTATTTATATGACGCTTTGGGTTGCCTTGAAGCAGGTTGTGTGTACAGTGATCGCTACATTGGAAATTAAAACTGAAATGTAATTTTTTTTCGTTGTTGTCTTATTTTGTCGCCTCTGTTACTAATGTAACAGAGGCGACAAAATGTTGCAACTTATCCAGTTCAACATTCCTTGCCGTAGACTCAGAAACAATGAATTGCTGTTCCTCAATCATCACAATACTAATTACGGGTATAATTCTCCAATGTCCAGAATGTCAAGACTTGTTAACTCAAGCCATGGTCTTGAAATTTTTGGTAGCAGTCTAAATGATTTTCGTCATTCTTTACGACTCTACCAAAACTTTGACTAAGACAATGGCTTGAATGTTCTCTCTTATGTTTATTTTGCCTTATTTTTGTCATCGCTTCATTTATCTCAATTTATATGCTATTTCTTCTCTGTTACTCTTTTTTATATTTCGTGTTTTATATGTATTTTTGTAATTGGACTTTAGTCCGTTAATTTATAAATAAATAAATAAATAATGTGTGCTATTTTGTAACTAACTGTGCCAGAGCGATGTGGTCTATGAACATATTTGGTCAAATAGAGTGAGTTTTACGGATGCAAAGTGATTATTCTCATACAGTTAACGATTAGTTTGATTTTTAAAGTTTATTGTATTTGAGTGTGATGGGGTAAGTGTAATGAGATAAGCGGGGAGGGGGGTAAGTGTGCGCAATATAGTGGGTGCGAATACTTCACCTCAACGCATAAAATATGTTGAAGTATAATATTTCGTCTCTTGTTTAATATTAACAGTGAAATGTGCTGCGCGTATGTGAAAAAGCATCCGTAGAGGTCATTTTGCACCTAAGCGTTTTTAATTTTAAGAGGGCATAAGCAAGGGCTGCTAAGGACCTTTTTTTCCCAAAATGCAATGAAAAATACCAAGATCCACCCACAGAACATTGGATAGAATGCACTTTGTGTAAAGCATGCTGCTCAGACTACGTTAGGGGTAATACGTGTGACAATTGTAATGGTGGGTAAGCGAACCCTGTGCTAACACTGACCCCATGGAATACGTATGCTTACCTTAGATGAATTAAATAATGTAGATACGTTACTGAGACACCGCGCGTGACTGTACGAAGCTAAGCCAACGTGGCATTCCTGAGATTTACTGCGTTTAGTCTCGCAGAAACATTCGTTTGACGAACAAGCTGTCACCAGCTACCACAAACGCATCGCTGTAAGCTCTTTTCTGAGATAAAATGCCTTCCTGTGCTTTTGACAAGTGTAAAAATCATTCGGGACCAAAAAAAATCTCATGGAGTTTCTTTTCATGCAAAGTACACACAAATCACTTATTATTTCAATTAATACAATTATTCACATACCAAATAGTATAAGTGAGATAGCGAATGCAGAAATACATAAGTGTGTGGAAGACAACCTAGCGACAGTACACTGAGTACGTCGCATGCTACTTCGCTCGTAAGTTCGTTAGGGAAGAGAAGGCTTGTAACGCGGAGAATGTAACGCGGGACGTTTATATAGCTATCTCATTCATACACGCATATTTTGCTTGGTATGGCTATCCTTTTCATGCGTTATGAGATATCAGAGCGTGCCAAATTTATCGTTCAATTTGTATGAATATGACGTGTCTTGTATTTTATGTCTATGGTGTAATACAGTGTTTTTCTAATTGCATGATGTGAACATTTAAGAAATGGATTGATGACCTACCTTTTATTTTTTTATCTGTCAGTGAAAAGAAATAAAAAATGGACCTTCTGAATTTGTCGTACAGTACAGGATTTGGTTAAAATTTGTATATCTAAAGGCGATTCGTCGAGAGGCAGATTATGTTTAGATTCTTTTAATGAATTTAAGGATATGAGAGTCTGAAAAGGTAAGTTTTCAGTTTGGACCGAAATTCTGTTGGGCTCGTTATACATCGTAGTTGCGGAGGGAGTTTATTCCGAGCCTTCGGCCCCGATACTCCTGGAGCGCGATCTCCAAACTTAGTATTTGGATTGTGTTTGGGTTCGATCAGCCTTCCGATAGCCGATGACGTTGATGATCAGAGAGGACTGCCTTAGAATAGTGTTTTCTGGAACGCATAGTTCGGTGATGTACAGTGGGGCCATTTCGTTAATGGATTTAAACCAGACACTAAGTTAGGAGAGCGCGCCTTCGGAGTGTCAGGTCCTAAAGCCTGGAATGGACTACCACATGATCTGAGAGTAATAAAAGACTCGACAGAGTTCAGAGCCAAACTCAAAACTCATTTTTTCAGAAAATCATATCCATAATCAAGATGTAACAAGCCCAATAGAACCAAGAAAACTTTTCAGACTCTCATTCCTTAAATTCATTAGAAGATTATCACCATTATCTGTTCCTCACTACGAAAAATTAAAAATACCTCCGATATACTTTATTTTAAATTTGCCTTCATGCCCTAAAAATAAAAATAAATAAAATAAAAAATAAATAAATAAAATAAAATAAAAAATAAAAATAAAAATTTAAGTTATTCTAAATTTTAAGTTATTATGATATGGTGATTGTGTCCTGCCAGAAGTGACCTGCCAGGTAAGTATGTTGCTGTATATTTATATAAACTAAGAATTAATATTAAGTAGAAATGAAGATTTGTACAGCGCCCTTGAGGTGATTTTTCACAAAAACGGCGCTATACAAATTATCCAAATATTATTATTATTATTATTATTTAAAAACCATCCAGCACAACTTGTACTGGATTCTTTCAGTGCACTTGAGCCAGTGAAGGTTCCGAAGGTGCTCTGAAATATGCGAATATTTAGATACCCCGGTGATAAGCCTTGCTGCAGCATTAAACACTGATTGGAGTTTATTAGTTTGGTATTTGGGACGGCTGGCGTAAATACCGTTACAGTGGTCGAGCCGTGAGACTACATACGTATTGATCAGTAGTTTGGTTGCTTCTATCGGAAGATTTTTTTTGACAGCCTTGAGTTGTCTCAAATGAAAAAACCCGGTACTTATTAACTAACTTACTAACTAACCATCACGCCGTTTCCCCGCAAGGGTAGGCAGAGAGGACGGACCGCCATACAACTCTGTCTTGGCACACACTTCTTGCTTCATTTACATTCATACATCGTCTCATACATACTCTTCTGTTATTCTGACTCTTCACACGACCCGATTCAAGTATTTGATTTACTTGATCGTGCCATGTCTTTCTCGGGCGTCCTCGACTTCTTCTTCCATTCACTTTCGCATCATATATTCTTTTCACACTCCTTTCTTCGTTCGTTCGCTCTACATGCCCAAACCATCTAAGCGTCCCTTTCTTAATCCTATCCATTACGCTCATATCAGCCTTGCATTCTTTCCGGATATCCACATTTGTAATACGGTCATACATGGTTTTACCGCACATCCGTCTCAAAGATCTCATTTCCACAGCATTCAGTCTACTTTCATCCTTCCTCTGCCAGTTCCATGCCTCACTGCCATACATCAGGGTTGGTATAAGCACTCCATTGTGGACTGCTAGCTTCGCTTCTTTGGACAATTTCTTATTTGCCCCAACAGCGTTCAGTCCTCCATTAATGGAGTTTCCTGCATTCACCCTTCTTTCAATATCCTTATCAGCCTTTCCGTCTCTTGTAAACATACTTCCTAAATACACAAACTCACTTATTACTTATTACTTTATTACCCATTACTTACCTACTACCCATTTTTATTAGCTTCATTATTTTTATGTGGAATGCTAGACGTTCACACCCTGCAAGCCCGCCGGAAGATGTTTTTGGGTGAACATTTCTATAACTTGATTTCTGGAGGTATTCATAACCCATATATACTAAAGGAGATCAACTTGTTTGCCCTAAGTTAGTACATTTGCGCGAGGCATCATGTGACCTTTTACCCACCGAAAGTCAGAACTTCTTCATACAAAGACAAGCCAATATATAAAGCGATGGAACTATTCAATGAAGCTGCATACCTACCTTAGATATATTCAATTTAGTTGTAACAATAACATCAGGACTGAGTCTTTCAGATACTCGCCTGTACCTAGATTGCATACAGTGGGTGATTCGGACGCAGAGGCGGCTGACGTATTTAACTGCACGGCATGTAGATACAAGGAGGCTGTAATATCATATATCTTCAATCAATATTGATTTAATGTAATCAAACACCAATTTTTTCCACTTTAAAACTATTCTTTATTTTGTTTGTACAAATAATTAGCATCTTTTCACAGTTGGTTGTAAACCTTATTATGTAAAAGCCCCCTTGGGCGTATAGAATAAAATAAATAAATAAAATAGAAGAGTTGCATAAACATGAACTACTAATTATTTTATAAAACAAGTAATATTAATATAAATAAAGAATCATCCCTTATCGCACCCCCTCCCTCCTACCTCCCGGCCGTAAGTCCAACTGTGGGGAGGGAATATTGTGTTTGACAATTGGAAGGAGTGCTTTATAATGTTATGTGCGATATGACAGTTTGGCTGAATTCAAATAACCGCAAGAAGTGTTATTGAAGAATTATCACAGTTTGACATACTTAAGACTTTGAGCCGTGTGGTGGCAGGGGGCGTTGTGGACAGGGGACGTCAAAGATAAAATAAAATAATAAGGGCTGCGAAGCTGTGCGGGGGGAGTCCTGCGGGCCCCGGTTGGGGGTCCCTGCCTCATGGCCACACGATGCCCTCAATCCAGGGGATGAGGGGGGCAATTCGCGTGTAGAGGACCAGGTGCGGGTTAAAGTCGGACGCGACGGCCACCAGCAGGCGAGTGCACCCCACCTGGGGGCCGTGGTCCAAGTACAAGGGGGCGCCCCGTGAGTACAGCTGAGAACAAACAACACAATAAGGTGAAACAGTCGGAATGGCGGATGATTGTTCAAATTGATATTTCCTTTTTGGGGAGAATTTGAATCAACTTTTAGTCGGATTTTCAATATGGTAGTAATTGTTTATATTCACGGGTTAGGGTTATTATTATAATTGTTCATAAATTTATTTATTAAGCTTTTTCAAAATCTATCAATTTAGTCTGTTAAACTTTCTGTGTGCCATTCAAAAAACCAACCCAACTAATTTTGTTGAAATGAATTAACGAGTAACGTTATCGTGTGTATAGTACCACTTCATTCCCAAATAGTTATTTAAACTAAACCTAACCTTCCCTCACCTGACGATCATATGAGGCCCAGGACTTAGTTTTGTCACATAAAATAATACTGTTTAATTGGCACAATGGGATATTGTTTATGCACAAAAACCCCCCACTTCCTTTGGTTGTCGTTGCGACCAACGACCACTGCAACCAAGTGGACAACATGTTTTAAACTTAAATACCCATTCTAAACCAAACTGCAGTCAAATCATGTCAAAAAACCATTCAAATGTAACTGTTTTACTGTTTTTGTGCCATTTACAATAAAATGTTATTAATTTTCTTGAAATGAATTAACTGTTAACGTTATCGTGTGTATAGTACCACTTCATTTCCAAATAGTTGACATGTTAGGTATTTTCCGTGCATTCATTTACTATGAACAATGAGTTCATTCGCAGGTTTCGAGGAAAACTTCATCACATAACATATAACATGTGGTATATTCTAACAGCAAGGCGTTGAGCACAATGGGATATTGCATTCTATGCACATTACTAAAGTTTCTCCGCTACTTCCTTTGGACGTCGTTGCGACTGAAAGTTCACTGCAATTAGTGTCAACATGTACTTTTACACCTGCATGAACATCGACATCAAAACAATATAAGAAGCGCACTACTCCAAATACAAAACAAAATGAAAGATTCCTTAAGAAATCACTTCCAGGTTTAATATAAAGACGGTCCGTTGTGTCAAACTGTTTAGACAACAGAATAAACAAACAGATCTCATTGATTGATTTTTCAATGCTTTCAAATTGTGTTCAAACACTGGTTGATGGCTTCCAAACATGGTTTTACTTCAGACTTCGATAGAAGAACGTAGCTGGGATTTTCTTTAAAAGACAACATATTGTCAATACAGGTAAAGATAGTCCATTTAACTCCAAGTGCAGCTGTTAAACAAACAGACACAAGCCTCGCCTTACAACTCTTTGATTCACTGGCAAAAACATAGTCTCCATACTAGACTTCTCACTACAACAGGCCATCATACAAAGTTTATTAATTAAGAAACATAAATCTTCGTTATTCCGCCATTTCGATTGTTTGGATATAATAACTTATCTGCGTTTTGAGACACGTATTGCCAGTGTGAAAACAATCTCCCCCGTGTTACAGCTGCTGTGCAGTTCTTATGATTTAGAAATAATCTGGCTTACGCTAATACCAACACGTTGGCGGACAAGACTGAAACAGATGAGTAGCTTTCGAAAGGCGCTCATCCTTTGACAGACCTGTGTTGGTCTTGCCACGGGTGTGACAGGGCGGCCGCAGATCTGGAGGTGAGGCCTTACACCGTCAGGGGAGTGAAAGGTCAATCGGTGAATGCTTCGGAACACTTGTCCGGAGAGAGGGTCTGCACTGATGTCTGAAATTTCACAATTATTTTGAACTGATTATGTTATATTTTCGTAGAAAGCAATCACTTTGTGGTTTGACATATTTAATGAAATGTAACAATAACTTTGTATAAGCCGGCGGACTTTATTTTAATTTGTATGACTGACACACATAGTGCGCGGTTATATACACATACAGAGGGAAAACACAATATAAAACAACAGTGAAATAGCAATAGGATGACTGTTGGGTCCTAGAATCGACATTTTGTGGGTTCCAATGTGATGTTCATTTTTACCCCGTTCCTTTACCTATTTCCTATACGTCACTTTGCGACCCTGTCCTGCACTATTGGCATGGCTGTGTAAAACATGTGTTAATCAGCCTGTCACTTGACCCCCACTCTCGGATCGGGTCGTTCGAACGGTCGACACCGGTCCCCATGACTTCATATTTATCGCCCGGAGAGGGAGGTTCCTACTTGAAAACCATCGCCCGGACCGGGAACTTCACTTCACAACTATCGCCGGAACAGAGAGGTTGGCCGCCTTAGCAGACACACAAACCAGGTGAGCAAGATGGCGTAATCTTTTACCATTGTTTCCTCAGATAAATCGAGTCATTCACCAAGTACTTCCTCGCTTTACAGTCCACTTAATTCAATACAAATCTTTCCAGAACCGATTCGCGGTCTCGGGATCGAACACATTGAATTTCATCGTTTCACAGTCCATTTAATCATTACAGGTTGTTGGGTCCTAGAATTGACATTTTGTGGATTCCAATGTGATGTTCAATCCTACCCCGTTTTCACTTGGTTCCTATGCGTCATTTTGCGAACCTGTCCTGCCCTATTGACATGGCTGTATAAAATATACATTAATCTGCCTGTTACTTGACCCCCACTCTCGGATCGTATCATTCGAACGGTCGAGACCGGCCGACTTCTTAACTAGCGCCCGGAGAAGGAGGTTGCTCCTTCAAGACCACGCCCGGCCCTGGAAGTCATTTCACACTATCACCGGAACAGAGAGGTTGGCCGCCATCAAGCAGACACACAAATCAGGTGAGCAAGATGACGTAATTCCTCTACAATTGTTCCTCAGATAATCAAGTCATTTACTAAGCACCATCTCGCCATTACAGTCCACTAAATTCAGTCCAATTCCATTCAGAAAACGATTCGCGGTTTCTGGATCGAACATAGGTCTTTCCAGAACCGATTCGCGGTTTCTGGATCGAACAATGACATTTAAATAATAACAAAATAACAGAGGGAAAGAGACAGATAATAGTGATATCTCTCCCCCCAATATAAGTGAGATGACGTCCCACTTGCTGAGAGAGTCTTCATTGCACTCTTTGGGCACAAGTTAAGGAATTTGGCGCGATGTCCTCATTGTGGGTATAATACATTTTCAAACCCGATGCAGGTGGGAGAGACACAGCCGACAATCATCAGGCATGGCCAGTAGCTATGTTCAGCAATACAAA